>OX456523.1:190764195-191364195 GCA_949748255.1 Eustalomyia histrio
AGGTAACACTGAAATTATTTTAATTTGACAATTTGTAAAACACTAACGCAATGACGTAGTGATTTATAAAATTCGAATTTTTTACACTCGCGTTGGCGTTAGAATGTTTTGTTGGTGAGGCGTTGCACGCAGGGGATTTACAAAATTTGGGCATAAGTGTTACCAGTCTTTAATACCTCTTCAAGATATGCATACATTACAGAAAAAAAGGAATGTCTTTCTTTGCCAATTGAATTAATTAAGTCCCTTTTTGATTCCTTTTGTGTTGTAAAGCTTCTCTCCACTTATATATCATTTTGATCAAATTCTGTGAGGCTACAAAATTCTTTTGACGAGACGTCAACGACTCGGCTTGGTACATGGATATTCAACGTTTCTCTGCTGTTTTGGTTTTTCGAAATTCACGGTGTATCGATGCTAAAAGTTGCTCATGTTTAAACTGACCCTTGTGAAAATGTTCATATATTTTCATATATCATAATCTATGTTCTATATGAAACACATATGTCATGTATGTATTTTTTTTTTTTCAAATATATTAACTATATAGACCTGATAGTTTTCATTTTAAACAAAAAAAAAAAATTGAGCGCTTGATGTCGAATCTAGCAATCAGCAAGTCTTAGAATATTGTGTCTTAAGTGGACACATAATTAAGTCACTTAAGTCAGATATGATAAACAAAATTACTGTATTCAAAATTTTAGCACCTTTTAATTCGATTATGTGCTTCTCTTGGCATCACAGGTGCAAGGAGAAGCACGCCACAGGCATCTGTTCCCATTGAACATTATGTGAGGAATGTGGCGGCTAGGAGCTTACTTAGACTCTATGAGTCTTCATTGATTAGACCTAGGCGGGATGATCACACAAAAATTCTATACGAATTTCGGATCATAGCAGTATGACCTTGGACTTCGCTGTAACACCATCGGTGGAGTTCCCGGATAGGTAAGTTTGGCGTGCATCCAACGGACTGTTTGAGGGGTGGGCAGTATTTACGGACGGGTCCAAGATGGACACAGGCACTGGTGCCGGGGTTTATATTGCTGACACAGACGTGAAAAGGTCATTCAGACTCCCGGATGAGTGCAGTGTCTTCCAGGCTGAGATCCTAGCGATCTGGAGGGCGACGAAGGTGATACTGGATCACCTTCGGGGGTATGAAGTGACAATTTACGTCGACAGTCAAGTGCGCTAAGGGCTTTGACAAATTATACGGTGTGATCGAGCCTGGTCGCACGGTGTAGGAATGCTCTGAGGGAGCAAGGTGGATGGCAATGAGGTGGCGGACGAACTCGCGAGGGACGGTTCGAATCTGGGAAAAGGTTCCGGGCGAATAGAGTTGATTGCAGGGTGTCGAGGGAGTTATGGCCCGGACTGGACGCAGGGGCAACCGGGGTTCTACTAGCATTGGATAGGTGTTGTTCCAGGACCCTTATAGGGTTCTTAACGGGACATTGTTCTGTTAGGGCTAATGCCCTATCGGACTTCTGCAGACTGTACGGGGATGTTGAGGAGCTAGAGACGGTAGAGCATGTACTGTGTCACTGTCCTAGGATGCTGGATCTCAGGCAGAAATGGCTAGGGGATAGGTTTCACGACGAACTGGGGTGTATCGCTGGATGTAATCCAGCCGATCTACTAGGGTTTGTCAGGGAAATAGGACGGCTGTTTCTGATGAGGGGACTGTAGTGAGAGTCTTGTCCTACATAGTTTCTTAATTCGGATCTCTAAACTTTTTTCTTCTTTACTTCTCTTTCTCTCTCTCTTTTTTCTTCCTCTATACTGAAGGGATTCACAATGGACCGCATTGGTCTCCGGGTGGAAATGCGTCCCCTGGGCGCATAAACCTTTTAACCTAACCTAAGTCGATTATAGTGACCTTTTTAGCTAAAGGGCAAAAATAGAAGTACTGCCCCCGTAGATAGGGAATTCATTTGGAAATGCTTTCAAAATTTTTGTTCGGAGGTTTAAAGACCAAGCCGAATGTGTCTGCAGTTTGCAAAAAAATATCTCCACTGTGTTGTCTGAAGCGATGAATCTAAGTTTAATGTTCTTGGTAATGATGTGAGACCCCATGTAAATTGTCCACAAAACGCTCAATTAAATCACAAATATACAAAAGAAAAACTAGTGACTCACGGTGGGTCGTCGGTGATGGAGTCAGGATGCTTTACCTCATCAGGAGTTTGTCGGATAGTGAAAATTGACTTCAAAATGACAGGAGTATCTAAGAAAATAATCTGGACAGTAATTATACTGACGATTTGTCACTAGCATGGATATTCCAATAACATAACGGCATAAGTCTCGGGTCGTCAAGTCTTGGAAGGAAAGGAATCACATAAAGGTTCTCGAGTGGCCAGCACAAAGCCCATATGCGAATCCAATAGAGAACATTTTGGAAATCATAAAACGGGCTGTTTCAGCAAGATAATCTACAATTGTAAAAAATCTGTGGGAGATTATTTAAGAGAAGTGGTATAATAACCCAATGATCGGTGTTGTGAAATTGTTAAAACAATGACAAAGAGAAGTGCCGAATTAATACGTTGAAAATGATATCCCACCAATTATTAAAAGGTACAACATACCATTATATAAATGGTTTACAATATATCATTAAATAAAATGTTTTTATTTTTAAATAATTAAAATAATAATTATTAAATGACTTAATTGTTTGCCTACAGAATAGTTTGTGTATTTAAAAGTGTTGGAAAAAACAGTTAAGTAATCGTGAATTGTTTTTGTTTTTTTGTTTAATTTAGTTTATAAGATTTTAAAATATATAATTAATAAAACTTAATTATTTTATGTCTAAAATATAAAATTTATTTTTGATAGAAATTTCATGAGTTCGAATGATTTAATTAATTAGCACATAGCACTTTTTTTTATAAATTTTAGGTGCTAATTCATAAAAAAATGTGCACAAAAAAGCACAATTACATACAAGTTTTAACCAGGGACCGTAATAATTATTCCCTTTTTCAAAAAAGTCAAACAATAAGAGTTATTTTTTTGATTTTTATTTTTTCGAGCAAACAAATTAAAAAACAAGTAAAAAAGGGAATTTAGCCCTGGAATTTAGGCTGTGCCGAATCTTTGAATTCCCTCCACCATAGGGGCTGAAAATGATATTCGTATATACTAAATTTTGCACGAACTTTTGTTATTTAGTTTCAGTAATGTTATTTATTTAGTTTTAGCAATTTTATTTACAGAGGTCTGCTCTGTTAGCGACTTTAACATTGTTGATTTTTACGTTAACTTAGTTATTAGAGTAACACACATATAGCTCTAAAAATTTTATTATTCTCAGTATGTAAGATAATAAAGGGTGTCCCAAGAAGAACGCAATTTTTAAATCTGGCAACATTCGAAGTGTCATTGTTTGACATTTGAACAATTGTTATTGTTTGCTAGTAGAAGGTACGAGGTTAGTAAAAATGGAGCGCTACACGAATGAACAACGCATTCTCATTGTGAAATTGTTTTACCAAAATGGTGAAAGTTTTGCGGCTACAGTTCGCAAATTGCGATCAATTTAGGGTCACAATAATGCTCCAAAAGAGTCAACTGTAAAGAGATTAATGGATAAATTTGCCGAATCTGGGTCTGTTAGTGATGTAAAGACAACAACGCGCCATCGACCAGGTCGATCGACCGAAAATGTCGCAGCTGTACGTGATGATGTCGCTCAAACTCCATCCACCTCAATTCGACACCGAGCTCAGCAAATTGGTGTCTCCAAATCCACTTTGCAGCGAATTTTGACGAAAGATTTGCATCTTCATGCATACAAAGTTCAATTGACTCAGGAACTGAAGCCAGCTGACCATGGACAGCGAAGGGAGTTCGTTAATTGGGTATTGGAGAGACAACATGAAAATGCTGATTTTGCCGATAAAATCATCTTCAGTGACGAGGCCCATTTTCATCTTGATGACTTCGTCAATAGGCAGAATTGTCGCATTTGGGATGAGGAAAATCCTCGAGTGATTCACGAGAAGCAAATGCATCCTCAACGTGTCACTGTGTGGTGTGGTTTTTGGGCTGGAGGAATCATTGGACCTTTTTTTATGAAAATGAGGCAGGTCAAGCGCAAACAGTCAATGGTGTTCGGTGTCGTAAAATGATAACCAGTTTTTTCTTGCCTAAAATTGAAGAAATAAATGTGGAGGGCATGTGGTTCCAACAAGACGGCGCCACATGTCATACAGCCAGAGAAACAATTCAATTGCTGCATCAGTCATTTCCCGGTCGTGTTATTTCGCGTTTTGGAGATCAGAATTGGCCGCCTAGATCGTGCGATTTAACACCATTAGATTTTTTTCTTTGGGGTTTTTTGAAGTCGATGGTTTACGCGAATAAGCCGACGACGACTCAAGCCTTAAAAGAGGAAATTGGACGCTGCATTTATGAAATACCGCAGTATTCATGCAAAACGGTCATTGAAAATTTCATTAAAAGATCGCGTGCATGCCAGCAAAGCCGCGGCGGCCATCTGCACGATATATTGTTCCATACATAACCTCATTCTGTCTACTTTACGATATAATAAAGTTTCACGATTTTTTTTTAAATATCTGTGTTTTATTTAAAATTTAAAAATTGCGTTCTTCTTGGGACACCCTTTAAATGTAATCGAACAATAAGAAGACTTAACATTTTTACTTACTTAACAGAAAAAAAAATAGATACAGAAAAATTGTACAAATTTGTATGGAAAATTTAGAGGTACCTTCACATTTTCACTCATAACTTTTGAACCGCTGAACCGATTTTGCTCATTTTAAATACCAAACTGCTCGGGAGGATGTTCAATAAATAGGCACCCCCGCTTGCGTCTTCGCGTCGTGATCGCCATTTTAACAGACAGACAGACGACAGACAGACGGACATCGCTAAATCGACTTAAAATTGCATAAGGATTTCGACATATTACAAACGGAATGACAAACTGATATATACCCTCACCATATTTGGTGGAGGGTATAAAAAGAGAAAGACTTATAAGAACCCAGCAAAACTTTGGTAATGTGTGCGATATTCTCATGCGTTACCTTGTAATGATAGCTCGTTACCTTTTTCATTATTTGCAAGCATAAAGTAATAAGTTACTGATTATTGATTACTTAATATATGTTTTATAAATGTAATGTAATAATTGAAATATTTTTGAAAATCTATTTTTAGATACATTACTTTGTGTTTTTCTGTAAGCAAAAGGGTAATGTATGTTTGTTTTGACAACACTAACGAAAAAACGAAGCGCAACAATTCATTTAAGTTTAAAGCAATCAAATACTATATGCGTCGATAGCTCAGTGGGTAGAGTTCTTGGCTGGCAACCAGAGTTCCCTGGTTCGATTCCCACATTAAAATAAATATTTAAAGTCAACTAGTTGGGTTATTCTGTAACTAAGCGAAAATTTGTCAAGTTCAAATTTGTAACTCTGATATATTTAGCACATTATTTAGGTAAATTTTTGTATATACCTTTAGGAAAATTTAACATTATGTGACTCCTCCTATCCTAAATATGGTAGAGTTGCATATTTCGACGTGACAACCTTTCATATAGTTACGGAATAACCACTAAAATTATTATAACACGTACATATCTTTTAAAAATAACTGTTATTTTTGCTCGAAAAAAAATCAAAAAATAAAATTCAAAATTTAAAAATTTAAAAAAGGATACATAAGAATGAATATGGTATACTTGACTAATTTTTCTGAGATTTGCTTCTATATGCTTTGCTTGTTTTAAAATTCCAAAATAACTGTTATTTTCGGTCCTTTACTGCGGTTTTACTGCACTTTATACTAGATTAACGCTGCAGTGTAAATTGACTGCATTCCGGGTTTGATTTTTCTTTGTAGAAAAATTAAAATAATTTATTTTAAAAATTAAACCAAATATTATTCATTGCATTTTTTAACAAGTTTTACATTTTTCAAATACAATTTCAGTTAAATATTGCAGCTGCGTGTGTAGTACAAAAATAAACAAAAGGCAATAGAAAGACAAGCAAAATGAGGTGGAATGTCGATAAGATTGATGCATTAGTAATAATATGCATTGGTTTAGCAATCCGTGGAATAATATCCTTAAGTTCGTATTCGGGTGCTTCAAAACCTCCCATGTTTGGTGATTATGAAGCTCAAAGGCATTGGCAGGAAATAACACATAATCTCCCGGTAAAAGAATGGTACACAAATAGCTCCAACAATGATTTACTATACTGGGGACTGGACTATCCGCCACTAACTGCCTATCATAGTTATGGGCTTAGCTTGATAGCTAATGGCATAAATGAGAGCTTTGTGCAATTATTCCAATCTCGTGGATTTGAATCAGATGACCATAAAAGCTTTATGAGACTTACGGTGTTGGCAGCAGATATTTTGGTCTTTATACCGGCCTCTATTTTAATTGTATTTTCATTACATAAGGTTATTTCATTAGAATATCGTTTTGCCACATTGTTGGCTTTAATCACATATCCAGGCAGTATATTAATTGACAATGGTCACTTTCAATATAACAATATATCACTTGGCTTAATGCTTTTTGCTGTTTCGGCAATTCTACGTAATTCTTACATCTGGGCCAGTTTTCTTTTCACCTTAGCTTTAAATTACAAACAAATGGAATTATATCATGCTTTGCCATTTTTCATATATCTTTTAAAGGCATCATTATCCGAAAGTTCTATACCGAGGAAGATTTTTAAATTGTTTCAAATTGGAATTACAACATTAGGGACATTTGGCTTGCTATGGTTACCATGGATAACATCAGTCAGCTCTTTAAAACAAACTGTACATCGTTTGTTTCCCTTTAATCGTGGAGTCTTTGAAGATAAAGTTGCTAACGTTTGGTGCTCTCTAAATGCTTTGTACAAATTTAAAGAAAATCTTCAAATCTCCCAAATGGCTTTAATTTGTTTATTAACAACTCTCATAGCAATTTTACCAATTAATATTCATATGTTTTTCGATTCCAAAAAGCAGCAATTTTTATATTCAATTTTCAATACGGCCTTAGCATTTTTTCTTTTATCATTCCAAGTTCATGAAAAGTCAATTTTATTGGCTGCTATACCGATTACCTTGTTATTTCCAGTTCTGCCTTTTAATGTGATATGTTTTTTGAAAATTTCCCTTCTCAGTTTATTTCCTCTATTGATAAAAGACCAATTGCATATCGTATATTTTTGTATGATGATTTCATATTGCATAATATTTAAGTTTATATTTCGGATATTTTATAGTAAAGACAATAAAATCCACAATATTTTAAATTATTTTATGAATATTATTGACATTGTTATTCTTACGCTATCAACTGCTACACTGTTTGTACCCTGTCCAACACGATTTCCATTTTTATGGCCATTTATAGTTTCAATATTTTGCTGTATATGCTTTGTCCTATTTCTAATTATAACCACACTTTATCAATTTAATTTAGAACATTATTTGTATAAGATATTTTGTAACATATACTATAAGTGTTCAAAGGATAAGGTACTGTAATTCCTTTTTGAATAAAAAATAAAAAATTAACACACCCAATAAATGTACATTTTGATATTTGTTTTTCGTGAGAATTCGGATTACTAGGGGATTTAATTTTTTCATCACTACCTGCCAGCAATGGGTAAGATAAAATTACTTTAACAATACTTCTAAAAAAAAGATGGTTACTTTTTAAATCTAACATATCCGAATTTTATAAAAATTTACGGACTTTTTCCTATGGAAAAGTTTCGTTAATTATGTAGAAAAAAAGAAAAGACATATGGGACATAGAAATTGAAATAAAATCTATGTTACAAGCATCGAATACAAAATAAAGAAAAATAAACAGAAAAAAAATTCATCCACTTCTTACTGACGATATTGGTGGGAACTTTTAAAAAAGAGCCAGTCAAAAATTTGCGCTCTGAGCAGTGTTGCCAATTGTAAAGGAAAAAAAAAAAGAACCGTGAGCATTGTAAAAACGGATAGAAAAGGGTTAAACTTTACCAATAATAGGGGAAAAATGCATCAAATGATTTTTTTTTCGAAATTCACCATAGAATTTGAAAATGTACATATAACTTTGTAAAAGTGGTAAAAATTTTTTTAAAAAAGCACCAAACTAATTTGTGTTTTAAAGAATTTTAATAAAAAAAATGGTATTAAAGACACTGCGAGAAAATCTTTTTAGTCTATTTTTCCATTTTTGACAGAAAATTCAAGTAAACATTTTAAAAATATTTAAAGAGAAGGTATTTAAATAGCAATAAAAGCAACGTGAGAAATAGGAAAAATAGATGCCACTAACAATCCAACATTGGTATAACGTTTGTTAACAACAACAATCTAACGTTGACATAACATCGAGAAAACCAAAAAATAGTTAATCTGAAAATCTATTTTCAGACAAAGAAATGGTTTTTAACGGATTGGATTTCGGAACCGTCTGGGTGTAAACCTTTTTTCAAACAAAGCTTCAAAATCAATGCATTGCCAGTGAATTGTATTTTTAACTGGGTAGTTTTAACATTGAAAATAGTAATAGTATAGTAATTGTATTTTTCTTACATTTCCGTCTTCGTGATAAAAAAAACTGTTGAATTTGAGCAAAAACATGCAATTTTAGCAAAATATGCATTGCATTTATTGACAAATTTGAATAAAGTTTGCATTAAAATAAGGATTTATGGCAAAATATGCAATAACAAATTAAAGTCACTTTGAATCTTATATGACACTTGCTAGTTTTATGGCCATCAATGCAAATTATATCAACAGCAATGCCTTACAAACATCGATTTGACATATTACTATTTTTTATATAGTGGAACTCTTCCTTCTCATTATTTTGCACATAATAGATGCGTTTGACGTACGTTACGGCGTTTGCCCGCGGGAACCCAATTTTACTAAATAGCGTTTCTTGTAACAATAATTGGGTAAATGAGAGCGTTCACGAGAGAGTAATTGTGTTTCTCATTTTACTTACCCGTACTTTTTGTTCGGGTAAAATGTTAATTTGTCCTGCTGCTGATAAATAAGCTGCTTTGTATTTGTGAAAAAAAATTTTAAAGTTAAATAAAAAATTTATTAGAATTTTTTCTTCTTAATATGAAAAATACATTTGAAAATAAACGTAAGTAGTTATTTGAAACTAACAAGTGTCACATAGGCTTTAAAATTTGTTGATTCGCAAAGATATATGCATAACGTTGTTCTCCAGCTAAATACAACAAACATGTAATAAACTTGAATCGGCTATAAAAAAAGTATTGACTATTTGTACAAATTTATGGTTTTTTTTGGAAAGATTGAACTTTTTCGTTTAAGAATGGAACACAATATCATTCATATGAAATCGATGGGCGTTACCGTGCCATGCTCAACGAATTTTTGTTTCCAAAAATTCAAGAAAATTACATGGACGACGTTTGGTTTCAACAAGACGGGGTCAGATGTCACACAGCCAACGCAACTATCGATATTTTACGCACTGTTTTTAAAAATCGAATAATAAGCTGAAATTGTGATGTCAATTGGCCACCTCGGAGCTGTGATTTGAGCCCTTTGTATTATTTCCTCTTTGGAGCCATTAAGCATAAGAGATTCGAGCCGAAAGAATTGAGACGGGGTCAGATGTCACATATTTTACGCACTGTTTTTAAAAATCGAATAATAAGCTGAAATTGTGATGTCAATTGGCCACCTCGGAGCTGTGATTTGAGCCCTTTGTATTATTTCCTCTTTGGAGCCATTAAGCATAAGAGATTCGAGCCGAAATAATTGAAAATATACTGAAGAACTGGGTTGATCGGATGAGGTACTGCCGAGTCAGTCCTGGTAGTCATATGAATGATAATGTGTTCCATTCTTAAATGACAAAGTTCAACCTTTCCAATAAAACCAGAAATTTCAAAAAATAATCAGCACTTTTTTTATAGCCGATTCAAATTTAAAATTTTAGATGGCCCACACTGTATTTACAAAATACAGGTTGGTTAAAAAGTTCCTGCGCTCACCAAGAGATGGCACTGCTAGCTCCAAACTTTTTTTTTCTCAAGTTGGTATACTCTGTCCTGAGAACACATGCAAAGTTGCAAGTCATTCTGTCAATTCTTTCTTTGTTTACAAGCCATTTGAAGTTGACGTGTCATTGATTTTTTTTAATATAAGAAAAATTGAATATCTTCCAGTCATTAGATTCTTTGTTTTGAAGGGTTTAAAAGCAAAGGAAATTTATGAACAATTGTTAGAAGTGTATAAGGAGTCCTCACCTTCAAAACGCACCGTTGAATTTTGAGCTGGTGAATTTAAACGTGGTCGTACCAGCCTTAAAGGCGATCCACGCGAAGGACGACCAAAAACTGCAACCACAGCAGAAATCATTGAGCAGGTACATAATATGGTTAGTGAAGATCCAAGTTTGACTAAGCGTGAAATTGCTAATGCCATAGGCATCTCAGACGAACGAGTACACCATATTTTACATGAAGAATTACGTATGATAAAACTGTTTGGAAAGTTAGTGCCGCACACATTAACAATTCAACAAAAACTGTATCGAAAACAAATGTCTTAGCGTAATTTGGAGCGTTTGAAGCCGAATAAAACCGACTTCTTGCGTCGTTTTATAACTATGGATGAGACTTGGATCTACCACCATGATCTTAAATTGAAACAAGAACGTTTACAGTGGACTGAAGCTGGTTGTTCAGCTCCAAAGCAGGTGAAGTCACAACGATCAGCAAAGAAGGTTATGGCATCAGTTTTTTGGAATGCAAAAGGAGTTTTGTGGATTGATTATCTTCAGAAAGCTAAAACAATCAACTCTGAATATTATTGCAGCCTTTTGGATCAGCTGGATGAAAAAATTCGTGAGAAAAGACTTGGTTTAAAGAAGAAAAAAAATCATTTTTCATCAAGACAATGCACCTGCTCACAAAAGTGTTTTGACGATGGCTAAATTCAAAGAATTAAAGTACGAATTGCTTGAACATCCACCGTATTCACCAGATTTGGCTCCCAGTGACTACTATCTCTTCAGAAATCTCAAACAATTCCTTCGTGGAAAGCATTTTTCGTCGAATGAAGAGGCCATAGCAGCCGTAGACGGTTATTTTGCAAAGCTTCCGGAAAACCATTATAAGGATGGGATAAAATTATTGGAAGATCACCAAACTCTGCCCGGCTATCTTCGATTTGCCAAAAAATAAAAATTCTACCATCTTTTTATGCACATTTTGTTAATTTTTAGATGTTAATTTGATTTATAAGACTGACAATACTTAAGCCTTTATGACACTTGCTAGTTTTAGTATTAATAATCCTAATTAGAAGAGAGGTCAAAACACCATATGGGCGTACAACATTTGACACTATATGAATGGACAACATGTCAAGAGTATTGTGTCAAAATTGTGTCAAGTAAATCGGAGCAATACTAACGAAGATACAGCAAACTGACATTGGTTATTCTTCTGTGTATTTACTCGTATTGATGCTTAATTTTTGTATATTCGATTCTTTCGCAAACGTCATATTTGAAGATCGTGAACATTATAACGCAAAATATATTTGACCGATCCTTTTGACTATTTCTGCACATAAATTAGCAGGTAATTATATGGATTTTTTTTGTATAATTTTTTTTTCTCCATTTTATAATAACAAATTCACCGAAATGCTGCTAAAAATAAAAAAGTCGGAATTTGTTTTTTTTTTTTGTATCAGATTTTTCGGTAACGAGTTATGCAGTTTACTGCATAATAATATTTTTTCAATTAGCCTCCGGAGATTCGCTGTGTATATGAAATAAATAAATAAACCAACATTATTTATTATCGCCTTTAAAATCTTACCCCTCTTGTGTGAAGAATAATGGGCATGAAGAGCCATATAGAAAAAATAAGAATCTGGCAAATTAAAGTCGGTAAGGCAGTGTTCTTGATATGATTTGCACCGATGGCCAAAAAACTAGTATCTAGAAACTAGCATTTGTCATAAAGACTTAAGGTTATTTCTTTTTCCACGAAATTTGTTCATTTAGTTATTTTTTAAGATTGTATGTAGCCTTGCAAATACGTGTTTATTATAATCCAAATTAGGTACAGGTTTGATGCAAAATCTGATGGCTTCTAAATTTTAGTAAAAATATAGTTTTTTTTGATGAAAAGTACTTTTTTAACAATTTTTCTTTTTTTATTTCCAGCATTTATGAAATATTTTTTTAAATTTATATGGAAGTTCTTATCACATCATATAATAAAAAAAGAAGGGCCTCAAGTGCAATTAACTCCTTAAGAAAACCTCTAAAAATTTAGAGCAAAAACGCCAAAAAATCAAAGCCGATAAAATAGCTACAAATAGAAACAAAGAAAACAAAACATAACATTCCAATGTCAAACTACATTGGAACTGTAAAAAAGAAACATTTTTTTATTCATTACAACAATGAACAAAACTTTACAAAAGAAATAAACAAAATTTCAAAAATTCATTAAACAAGTAAAAATATATAAATAAAGAAAACAAAAATTTTATGCAACTATAACATGTATAAATTCATTAAAGTTATAAATATTTAAATTAAAAATTAATATTTAAACTACTACAAACATAATTTAACATTTCGTAATCGTAATTAATTAATTAATTAACTTGCCTTCTTGGGTACAACAGAAAAAAATACATCACAAATTTATAAAAAGAATGCAAAAAATCATAATGTATATAATTTTTGTGTTTATAAAAAAATATTAATCATAAAAAAAGACATTTAAAAGCAATAACAATTCAATATTAAAACAAAAAATAAAAATCAGGCTTAGAACAAAAAATATTACATTTAAATTAAATATTAAAATTGTGAAAAAAATATAAATAAAAAAAAAAACAAAATTATGCTACATTAAAAATATGAACCCGAAACACAAAAAAATTTAACTAAAACATAAAAATTGTTGTTATCTAACCGCGTAATAATTGTAGTAAGCTAACAACCAGAAGCTTAAATAAATAAGTTCATTAACCGCAAAGCAAATATTATCTAAAATGAATTAAATATATAAATAAAGAAACAGCTGATTTGAGTCAGCACATTACAAAGAAGATAAAAGATTTTACGCTTATTAATAAAGAAGAGCAAAAAACAATTATTTTGTGTATATTATCATAATTATAAACAACAGAAAATAAGTGTATAAAATAAATAATTATTTCTACAAAAACGTGAATATATGTTTACTCAATTTGCTGCTATTAAATGTCATCATTACCATCATCATTTGTAGTCGTTGTTGTCGCTTTTCGTTGCAATTGCAATCGTAGTTAGTCGTTGTTGTGATTTGTTTTTATTAATTTCTTAACCCTTTGCCAGCCTGTGTTTGCCGCAAAAAGAAACATCAAAGAAAAGTCAAGATATTTCAAAACACATTTAACTACGAAACACACTACAACAGCATAACAACAATAAAATCAGCTAAGAAAGAAAAATCTAAGGAAACAAAACTAAAACGGCCAATTGACACATAGTACTTGTCAGTTAGTACAACAAGTGTAAGCACAGTAAAGCCAACCGTTTGGTCTACTACAGAAACCCCATCAAGAAAATAATGTATTAGTGCATGTATTTTTCATTTCCCGTAAAACATTTTTGATGTGCATTTAATATTTTTTTTCTTAATTTTCTCTGTAATAAAGCCTAAAAAATTATATAAGATATATTTTCTTGGACCTTTTAAACTCTATCGAAAAATAAACGTTTGGCATGTTACTGTGAAGTTTTTTATAAGAATAAAAGAAGTGGCAATAATATAAAGAAAAAGTTGTGTTTAACACGACTGATTCAGTGAATTGAACAAATTACGCACAATAACTGAAAGAAAAAACGTTATATTGTTATAGACGTCATTAACGTTATCGTAAACAAAATTTTGCTGTGGTCGTTGTAAAACGAAATGCAACGACGTGAACCACGACAATCAGGGTAAGTGTTTTTTCTTATTTGTTGTATTTACTATTCCATTTATATTTTTCTTCAACTCTGCAATTATGGGGGATTTTTAAACTTTTTGTTTCTGAGGGCTACTATAATTTTGCTTACAAATTTGTTGTCTGAGACAATTTAATAACATTGACATGATATTAGGAAGCGACTAGGTATTTCTAGGCTTCTTGTCAT
Source organism: Eustalomyia histrio (assembly GCA_949748255.1). Taxonomy (NCBI): domain Eukaryota; kingdom Metazoa; phylum Arthropoda; class Insecta; order Diptera; family Anthomyiidae; genus Eustalomyia; species Eustalomyia histrio. The sequence continues at coordinate 190,778,414 of OX456523.1, forward strand.
GTGATCAGTTATTGGACTAAACCAAATTTTCTAAAACAATTACATTGTTCATAACTCTACATCTATATTAGAGATAAAAATCATAGCAATAAGTAAATACGTCGGCAGAATAACGTCAAAAAAATCCTAACTGCGAGTGGAGAACACGTACTTATGTTCTCATATTTTGAAAATTTCAAGGAAGAAGGTTCTTTAATGATTTTTCCTTTTTTCCATATAATTTATTTAATTCTTTTAAATTGAATAATTTTTTCTATCACTTTTCTATTTTTTTATTTGTGGGGTCTTTTAATAATTGTCAAAGGAAAATGACAGTTAGTTTGACGTTTTGTCTTAGCAATAGCACTGTAAGTAAAATTTCAACTTTTGAAATGACACACGAAAACCCCGAGTCACGTAAACTAATTTTGGGTCGTAGAATTCAGTGATGAACCCCGTTTTGAAGAGTAAAGTAATTTCAACATGATATTTAGATTTTAAGTTTGTATTGACTCGAAACAATTTTTTGAATAATTTTTTCTGAAAGACTTTATTATTTATTGATTTTTTTACTTATTTACTGTTTATTAATATTTTTTTTCGTTAGCAATAAAAAAAGATCAAAATTTTGTTCGGAAAATAAAACGTCAGAAGAGTCATTAAAATCTGTTACAATAATATTACGTATACGTCCTGGTGTTCTTTGACGCGAATTAAACATATCCCAGTGTAGAATTAATATTGGGGTATCATTATTTTTTGAACTACAAATAATTACAACTCCTTCTACATTAATTTATAAATAATATTAATAAACAGTAAATAAGTGAAAAAAAACAATAAACTAAGTAATTGGGAAACATTTTTCAGACTTTTTGTTAAAATATTATAAAATAATTATTTGAGTCTACACAAACTTCAAATCTAACTGCCATATGCATAGACATTTTGTTGATTTTTATAACACACTTATATATCTAATTAACATGTAAAACAACAACAAATTTTCCTTATAAAACTGTTATAAGGATCTACTAAATCTCTATTTTTAGTTTATTTAGTGTCTTGCTAAAATGACCTGACTCTTCAAAACGGGGTTATAGTTAAATAAAAATTTTGGCAAATCTGTGTTTTAATACGACGATACAACAATACAATACTCAGTACTCGTTGTAAAGTAAAAATAATAATTTCATCATGAAAAAAAATTGTTAATATTTAAACTCATTTGTTGTTTCCCGCAAAATGAAAGCACATTTGATCAGACACTTGTAATCTAATAATTTAAGGAAAAATATATGTATATTTATGTTACTTTAAAAGTTTTACTAATTCAAATTAATAAAGATACTTATTTCGCTAATAAATTTGTATTTAAAAACTGATTTTGTACTTGGAAGGTCAAACTTAAATCTGAGGAACAATTTTTAAATTTTTTTACGATGTAATTCGGTAGTAAAGTTCTCAGTGAAATTGAAAATTCGTTAGCTTAATTACCAAATTTTCTCGTTAAAAGGTTAGAGAATCGCACAAGCGATTAGTATATTCCACACTTGGGACTAGTTAATTGCATAGGCCAATTAGTTCACGATTTCATTGGCATTGAAATCTAAACTTAATTCAGGTTTCCAAAATTTTATGAAATTTAAAAATTTTTTCTAAGAAATTTCAAAACCTTTTGTCGATTTATATTTAGTTTAGAATTTATTTAGCCATATCGCACAAGAGATTTTGTTTCATATTTTTGGTTAATAAAATAATTGAAAGCCAACATCTAGGCATGTCGAGCGCCACCTGTTAAAAAGTGTAGATCCTACAAAATTATCGGGCCTTCAACTTAACATTAAAATCGTATTATTTTATCGTAAAATTTCACACTCTTATTTTAAAAACTGCTTTATTTTTTATTTTACGTTCTTTTATATGTTGGTAAATTTCAAAAGTCTAAGAATTAATCCTTGATATAAATTTTCATTTAGTCATTATATGATAAATTATGAAATTGTAATGCTTAATTCAATTGTCGGTAGTTTTGAGTACTACGACTAAATTTTAACTATATATAAGCTTGATCTCGTGTATAGATCATTTATAAATCTGATCAATATTTTCCTAGTCTGTAGACAAACTGCCATTTGAAGTTATTTTTGGCAACTTTTATCTTAAATGTCACTCCCACTAGAAAACGAACCGTGGGCTTCTATAATTAAAAAATTGTATCTTTTACGTGTTTCAGATCAATTGACAATCTGACAAATTTTGCACACCTTAAATTTTGATACGATTTTTACATTTTTTCAGTTTTATACTTTATTTTGTCCGCTGGTGTATGTTTAAAATAAATATTTTTGATACTTAGCAACAATCTTTTCCATAATTTTTTTCCTATACAGTGTATATAAATATTTCATTTTATGACTTACAAAGCCTAAAAAAGGAAAAGTTATTTAAACTATTTTTTCCCTTTGAATAGTAAAAAAGAATTTTTAAAATATTTATAATAACCACACAAATAATATTGCGTGCAATAAGATATAAAAAAACAAAACATTTCATTTCTTTTTATAATTTTGTAAAAATAATACATATTTTTATAGTGTGTATTATAATACAGATTTTCAAAAAAAAAAAAAAAAAAAAAATAACCTTTAAAAAACACTGAAAAGAATGTGAAACAAATATAAATAATAAAAACCTTAGAACTCAACAAGAGTGGCGTCATTAAATCATAATTTGTTTGAAATTGACACTTATTTTTACTTACGTAGGCGTTTAAGCTCTTTTCGTATTAAAAAAAAAAATAATATAAAAAAAAATATGACTTACAAAAATATCAGTAGATATAACTAAAAAATTATTTTAACAAAAAATTTTACTGTTTTCGTCATAAAATAAACCAATTAAAATTACCATACCAGATGGTGGATTTTAAACATTTGTTTAATTACGCAAGTATACAGTTTTATTTGTTTTAGATCAAAATTCGACCTGAATCTTATTTAGTATCGGACAAATTTTGAAATTTAAAGAAAAAAAATAAAATCTTGTTTCAATAAAAAATATGTATTATTTATTAATTCAAAGTTTAATTGAATTTGGAACTTTTAAGGCAATTGTATTTAACTTATTTAATTCAAATTAAAATTTGAATTATTTTCATTTAAAAATTTATAAAAAACATAAAGATTTCATTGAATAATTTTGAAAAATTGGTTAAAATGTTAGGGTTTTCAACTCATGTGACTTTTTAATTAAGCTTTTTTATTTAATTAGGAATTTAACAATTAAATGAAAAAAATACATGAATTAAACATTTTTGTACAAACATTTAAAAATTAATAAAAATTTGTTTAAATTTTAATTGATTTAATTAAATATATATTGAACTAATTCTGTTTCAAAATATTTAATTACAAACATTGATTGAATTAATTAAACATCTTTAATTGAAAATTTTTGGACAACGATTTTTTCTATGTGTGTAAGTTTTTTATAAGGATGGTTTATTAGAAATAACGTTCGCGGTATTTGATTCGATTACGGTTTTTAGCGGCTACGGTATCAACTTAAGTTTAGGCCTAATACTAATAACTATTACAGTTACGATTATGGTTTTTATAAAATAACCGCTAAGATTTGAAACGATATATATCATTGGATTTTTTCAGTCTAGTTCTTAAGATATCTATTTAATAAAATGTCATTACTCATATCTAAAATGTCATCCTGCTGTTGATAGCTTGAAGAAATTATTTTTTTTTTTTTTGGAATGAATTCCTCTAAAATTAAATTAAATTTTAAAATTTTACATTCGTGTGAAATAATTCAAATAATTAAAGCATTAAAATTAAAAATAAAAAAAAATATTCACTAACGAATGCATTTAAACCTGGTTAATTCAACTATTGGTCAAGAAATTTATTACCTACAACCAAAGCTTAATGCCTAATTATAGTTATGAAAGTCAATTTTATATATGAAATTATCTGTGGTAAACGTTTAACTCTGTTTATTTATTAGATAAGTTACCCGCCCTTAAAGTATAAGTAATATATGTATGATTCATTTAATGAAATTTTTACTTGGCTAAAATTTTACGAAAGGTCGTTATTTCTTGTTGTACAATTTTTATAAATTGTGTTAGTTTTTTCTTATTGAAAGTCCTCAAGTGACCTAATTATTCAATTTGTCATTTTCGTTTTTAATATTTTATTGGAAAATTTGTCCTAATTAAATTATAATGTACAGTAGTATATTTATAGTTTTCTTTTATTTGGAATAGTTTTTATTTATTTGTATTTTCTACATATATCATCACTTTGGAAATAGAAAATTGGCTTTAGTCAAAGAAACAAATAGTATTATATTCTTAGTATTTGTTGCCACCATAGTTTTCAAACCGAACAACCCCGTCCGCCCCCTCTCCCGTGTGCAAATTTAGCAACAATAATATTAAGAGCAATTGATTTCCTTTATTTTTATTCGATGGTGTTAAAGACATTGTTGCAAATTTAGCGTTTTTACGTTGTTGCATTTAAAAAAAGAGATCACGTTTCTTAAACTTGTTGATAATGTGTGTCAATGCCACGTGATTGACGCTTTAAGGATTTTAATCGAAGATTAAATATTGGACTTGTAAACGTAAACAAGAAAATTTAATATATGAAGGTCATGTAAATTGAAAGTCATGTAATTAAATGAAATATTTAATGAGTAAAGTATTTATGTATGTTTTTCTATAAAGCATAATAAGTTGTTGGGGCTTCGCGAGAAAAATACTCCATAGAAAAAGTACGATTTTTTACTATAATGAATTACACTTAATTTAATGGAATTTAAATTAACGCAAATTTATTATTTAATTTGCGTGAATACAAATTATTAAATAAAATTTATAAATATCTTAAGTATTTTCAAAGTAATTCTGTGTTTAGATCCATGCCATAAAGATTGGATCTGATCAGATATGTTTAGATCTGATCAGATATGTTTAGATCTGATCATATATGATAAGATCTGATTTAAGGCCAGATCTGATTAGATCTAGTACCAATCTGTGCTGTTAAGCTGCTTTCAAGGTACTTATATTAAAATGTGTGACATTTTCTAGTTTCAGTATTAAAAATCCTAATTAGAAGAGAGGTCAAACCAACTTTTGTTAAAAATAATGAGTATGAAAAGTTCAACCATATTGAAAAAATAGCAATATGTCAAATTAAAGTTAGTAATGCAGTGTCCTTGATATGATATGCATTGATGTCCAAAAATGTAAAATCTAGAAACTAGCAAGTGAAATATTGGCTTAAGTCCAAGTAACTAAAAAGTTTTGCTATCAAATTTTTAGCGGATCTATGACTGGGTTTAAATAAGTTGATTTGATTTTTTACACTTCTACGTTAAAGTTTCTCCAAATGATACAAAAGAAATTTTCTGAATTTAAATTTTAAATTTCCAATTGTTGATTTTTTTTCGAGTGTTAAAATATTTTAGCCACATTGCTATTGTTTTTCGATGAAATCGTTTTTTTTTTTTGCGGAATGAAATTCGTTTCGACTTTGCACTCAAAATAAATCATCAGAAATCGAACTTAAGGCTGCAATTATATTGAGTGCAAAAATGAACTTTTTCCCGTTTTACAAGTTTTTGACCCCATTTTGGGCGCCTTTATTATTTTTTAAGGAAGTTTTGCAGCTAATAGAATATAGGAGAGATAAAAGGTGGTGAAAGATGAAGAAGATGATAAATCTTGGAACACTTGGTGGCCGCCATCTGATGGTGAGTTAACGTAACTGTTAGCTTTTTAGTGCATTTCCCTATTAATATGTTTACTTCGGTAGGGTTAAGCGCTATGAGAACATCGTAGGAGGACGTTGCGATTTGTATGAGGTAAGAAAACTCAAACATATTATTTTTCTAAATTTATGTTGTCGTCGCTGAGGATCAAACCCGCAACGTTCTTTGTAACAGTCCTACGCGCTAACCATTACACCACAACGGCCTTAAATAATATCATTAAAAAAATATATTAAATTTAATATTTTATATTTATACAAATGCAAAATTTTAAGTAAAGTTTTTATATTTAAATCAACCATTTTTACAGTGTTTTAAATTTATATGTTATATATCATATAACGTATTTTCTCACAATATATTTTTATCCAATTAAAAATTGTTATTTAGTAGTAAATTTTCAAATATCCTTCATATAAAACACTAGTAAATGTGTAACGCCGTGGGTCATCAACTGATAATAACTAAATACAAGTTTCCAACTTTGAAAATATAAATTATATTATTTTTTATTTTCGCGCCACATAAAATAAACATTACTCTACGCAAATTAGCCAACAGTAGCAGTCCGTAGCAGTTCATTGCTTTTAAACATGAATATAAAAAAAAGAAAAAAATTTAGACAGCAATTACATATAAATTTTTTAAATTTCGTATGGCCACCTGTCAACGAAAATATTTTTAAATAGAACTGAAATATATTTGCAAAACAAAATAAACGAAATTCGTCTTTGAAAGTAAGAAAAGTGTGAGGTTGATAGGGTTGCCAAATGATTCGCTTCCGTCGGGTTTGTACTTTTTTTGTTTTTTATTTATATATATATAATCCATTCTAATAAATCGAGGTCCTTATGAAATACTAAAGCGAAATGTTCGTCTGTCTGTTAAAAAGAAAAATCATTTCTATTAAGGTATGTTTTTTACTTTGTTTTTTCTAATTGTTATATCTGTCAATATGTCGAACTTTCGCGAAAAAAAACTTTTTTTATTGATGAAAATGGTTGCTTGGGTCCTTGAAAACAATAGATGTTCTACGAATTTTTCATTTTTGACCATCCCAAAATGTACTGTTATTTTATAAAATATGATTTTATACTGTTCTAAATTAAGTTTAGAAATGTTTATTCTTTATTTTTTGTAAACAAAACAAACTCAAAAAAATTCAAAATTTTTACAATTTTCTTACAAATGCTTGATTAGCGCCATATTGTGGCATCTTTTTAAAACAAGTGATGAAGTAACAAACAAGATAACTTTACAACCTTCCCAGAAAGGCATTACTTATGTATGATAATCAGATAAACAATTTGGCAACTAAAGGTAAAAGTATGTATAAAAGTATTATTTATTTTGCCTTCCCAGGTAAAAATTTTCATATATGGTAATATATGGCCACATACTTATATGGGTTCATATATTATTCCATATATGCCCGCATCCGTAATTTGAGGGTATATGCACATATATGAATGTTACATTATTCGTATCAAAACACTGTAGAGGACATGGATGATAAAAATTGAACTAAGTACTTTTTTTGCATTATTAAAAAACTCAAACTACTATGGTACTCATTTGACTCCTTTGACAAATTTTTTAATTATTACAACTTTAGTGAATAATTTCTCTTAAATGCTGTTTTATAGAAAATAAAATTTTCGTGTAGATACATTTTTCATAGAATATTTTTGTAAATACAATTTTTTTTCCATATTTTATATTATTTATTGAATCTTCACTTTTAAAAACTGTGAACTAACAATAATTATCCAAATCTTAAAACTAAATATTAATTATTAAGTCCAGCCAGTGCCAGACTGATGTTATGTGGTTCAACTGGGACCATTATTTCCCCTTATTATTAGCGGACCAGATCCGCAGTGTCCCTCCTCCTAAGACGCCGGTGGCCGTGATTATCAGTTAAGTTACGGGCTAGTATGTTGGGGTGTGTTTCCAGTTTTGTTAAATAGCGTTGACAGTGTCTAATAATTTCATCTTTGACCAGGGGTACATTCAGGTCTTTATGTATGTTGTAATTCCTAACATACCAGGGTGCGTTCGTGATCGTCCTCAAGAATTTATTTTGCATTCTCTGAATTTTCCCTATATTGGATGCAGAGGCAGTACCCCAGAGCTGAATTCCGTAGCACCATATGGGTTTCATGATCGAATTGTAAATGAGTAATTTGCAGTCCAGGCCTAGTTTAGAGTTTTTGCCAGTAAGCCAAGCGAGTTGAGCACTTTTTAGCCTCATCTGAGTTATTTTCGCATCTATATGATTTTTCCACGTGAGTCGACGGTCAAGGTGAATACCGAGATATTTCACACATGTGTGTTGGGGTATATTCTCAGTGTGAAAGTAATGTGGATACATTTCTGTTCATTCACCTTAATTTTCCACTTATCCAACCAAGCTTCCAATTGTGAAATGTGAGTCTGTAACATTCTAGACGCTATTTTTGAGTCATCGTGGACGCTTAAGATTGCAGTATCGTCAGCGAAAGTCGATGTGTGGGTATTAATATCTAATGGCATGTCTGAAGTATAAATGATATATAACAGAGGACCCAAAATGCTACCTTGTGGAACTCTGGCTTGTATATCTTGAGGAGAGCTGACAAAACATTTTTCAGCAAGAGTGAATTTTCGATTTGTTATATAGCTTTTGAGTAGCTTGTGAGTATTTGTTGGTAACAAAAGTTTTATTTTAAACAGTAGACCTTCATGCCAAACCTTATCGAAAGCATGCGAAACATCGATAAAAAGGGCAGAGCAGTATTTTTTCTCCTCGAAGGTTTTTCTGACAACAGTAACTAGCCTGTGGGCTTGCTCAATGGTGCTGTATTTTCTCCTGAAGCCAAATTGGTGTGATGGAATACAGTTGTTTTGTTCCACATAAACAGTTATCTTTTCCATTAGGATTTTCTCGAACAGCTTTGACAAATTGGATAATAGGCTTATAGGCCTATACGATTCCACTTTTGTGTGATCTTTGCCTGGCTTGGGTATCATTTTAACGAGTCAAACTTTCCATTCTGGGGGATAGTATTCAAGGCGTATAATAGCATTAAAAATAAAGAGAATTATCTTTAATGCTATACGGGGTAACTCCAAGAGCATCCTAAATACAAATAAAGAATTTCTAAATATCAAAAATTTTTAAATACCAAAAACTTTTTGTAATTTTTTTAACCTCAATTTATATTTTCAAATAATTTTTATATGAGAAATAACAATTTACAAACATTTCAAAGAAAAAGTTGTATTTTCAAATATGTTGATAAATTATAAATATTAAAATTTAGAAGAAGTATCATGAATAATTTCGATAAAATTAAAAAAAAAGGAACAAACACAAATAATAAGGTAGTGTACTTATTATTTTGACCATATGTGTATGTTCATAAGTTTACATTACAATAGTGCTGTTCATTTGATGGACAATTGTACCCTGCTCAACTCATATGTATTCTTAAGCTCTTGCCTTTAGTCGTCACTGAAACAGCGACGAATGAACACGTGTGGCGGATGTATGTTGATTTTTCTTTAATGCACTGAAAAAAATTAATAGCATTGTACGAAAAATATTTTATGATATTATATTAATTAAAAAAAGCATTTTTTTTAATATAAAAGTTGAAATGTTTTTAAAAATTGGAGTCCGTTCATTCATTTATTCCGATCGAATGTATGGTATTTTTTTTCCTTCTAAAAATAGCAGTTTTTTAATAGAATATCATAATAAATCCATGCATATTACAGATATTAATATAAAAAAATATAATGAAATCATTAATATTGTGGAATAAATTTACATACAGTGCAATTCTCATTTTTTCACCAACCCAACTACATTTTTATTTTTGAACAGCACTGCTTTACAATAAAATGCATCAAGTCAAAAAAAACAATAAAAAAATACAATTTGTGGAAAAATCACAGCAAAATGATATATCAAAAACAATTAAATATGATATATCAAAACAAATAAAACAAGATTATTTAGAGAAAAAAAGATATAAAGGATAAATGAGAGAAAAAGATTGATTACGTTAATATTTAAAGTCAAAGGTAAAAATCACTAATCATTACAAGCATAATATTTGTTGAGATCTTTTTTAAACATTAATGCATTACTATTACCCTGAAGTTTAAGTGGTAGTTTATTCCAAAGACGAGTTGCGGCGAAAAAGAATTGCCAAGTTGACGAAAGGTAATTAAATTTAAAGGACTTTATTAACTTTCCTCTCTCCGATGTTGCAAACTCAAGACGTTGATATAAATAATTTGGTTCACGATCATATACAATATTATGGAAAAATGTTAAACATCTTATTTTTTATGAGATTATCAAACGAGGTTCCGTGTAGTTTAGTGACATTTAATGATAGATCAACATATCTACTCAAGCCAAAAACATAACTTATAATATTGTTATAAGCAACATTCAATTTCCGCTTACTAACAGTCACCATTTCCAAAAATTTCACATCCATAGAGGGCATGAGATAGGAATTTGCAATCAGTTGCCTAGTTTTTATGGGTGTAAAGGGCTGTGTTTCCCAAAGGCTCGTAGCATAGCATAGTTCTTCCCTACGTGATTTTGCCAAGTAAGAGTAACATTAAAAATAATTCCCAGGTTTTTAGCTGATGAGACAAGCTCAGTTTTCTGACCATTCAGCTTTATTTCTAATTCACGTGTGAGTTTTAAAGATTTCCTGCGAATTATTAAACATTTTTATTTTTCGGATTGAGCACTTATTGAGCAACTTAAATAGAGCTGGACATCATCTGCATACATACATATACACATTGCAGTAGTCTTATTGAGTAGGAAGGTCATTGGCATACAATGAAAGAAGAAGAGGTCCCAGAATTGATCCCTGGGGTACCCCTCTTGTCACAGCAAGTTTAATACATACTTATTGTGTACGACTAGATAGATAGGACTTCTGTAATTTTACCGAAGTGGCAGAAAAGTTCAACATATTCCTTAGCTTTTCACACAAAATATGGTGGTATAACGTATCAAATGCCTTAGAGTGATCAAGTAAAACAAGGAAAGTAATTTTATCTGCACCAAAATTTTGTCTCAGGTCCTCAGAAACATTGAGTAGAGCAGAAACGCAGTTATGATTAGGGCGAAAACCAGATTACTTGGCGGTAAGAAGGTTATGTCCTAATAAGAAACTGTTCATCTGATGATGCAGTAGTTTTTCTAAGACTTTAGAGGCATATGGCAAAATTGCTATAAGTCTAAGCTCATAGTTTGATTTGAGTACCGGTAACATTTTTGCTAGCTTCCAGCTAACGGGGAATGAACAGGTTATAATAACAGTTTTAAGGAGATCTGTTATATAAGGTAAAAGTTTAGACAGTAACATTTTAAAGAACTTTGGATGAACCTCATCAGAACCAACGGCATTGTATTTTATACTAAAGCAACACTTAAACACATCAATTTAGCTCACACATTCGAATTGAAACTGCAAAATGTTCAGTTGGTCACTATTGTTGTCGGTTTGAATTATTAAAATTGTAAAAACTTGGATAAGGTGGAACCATAGGTAATTTACGAAAGTTGCGTTGATTTCATTTATGTTGATCGAATTAATAACTTTGTTAACGGATTTCCCAACACAAGTTTCCTTAAAAGTCCGCCATGTTTGCTTATTATTGACCGCATTGGAAAATCTGTAAGTGTAATATTTGGATTTGCTTTTCCTTATTAAATTATTAACATCACGTATAGCCCTACGGTATTCATTACATAACACCGTGATTTTGAAACGCTTCCAACCCGAGAAGGCCAAATCCCTTCTCTCAATTAAAGCTTTGATTTCAGTCGAGAACCATGGTCTGGTCCTATAAGCCTTACGTTTAGTTCTTTCTGGTACTGTTAGATTATAGAATTGTGTAATGCTGGTGTCAATAAAGGATAATTTAGAATCAGCAGAGGTCATTGAGTACACAACGTTCCAATCAATACTTCCGGCGAAGAATACATCAATGAGAGTACTATTCGTAGATGTAAAATGTGTTGGGTGTTCAGTGTTGGTAGTTGTTAGCCCAATTTCCATCATATTATATATTAAAAAGTTCTCTGTAAGCAGGTTAGAGTTTATATCACCACATATTATCATATCGTTGCATGATATTGATAGGGAAGCTAATTTAGTAAAGAATTCTCCCATTTTGATACGTCCGTTCGGTCTATAAACGGACCCTATTAGAAGTCTTTTCCCAAAGGAGAGAATTTCAACAAATATATATTCAACAGATTTTGACGATTTAGATCCACTGTGGGAAGTAATGGGCTCGGTACCAGACTTGCAGAAAAGTTTCCAGTTAATATTATTTTTAACAAAACCAGCAACACCACCAGCATGAGTTTTTCTATCAGCTCTGAATATTTTGTACCCTTTTAAACAAATAATACTATCGGGAGTTTCTTTTCTGCCTAAGGTCCATTATAATAACTTACCGATAGCTAAAGTTAGGATGTTAACGGACAGATTTTTAGTTTTTCGTTATTATAAGTACACTTTAACCTAAAAGTGACCGATAAGCTAAAGGTAAGTTCATCTTACCTTTAACTTTTAACGTAAGGTTTATGCATTTGAAGTTACCATTTTTTCTGCTCTGCAGTATAGTTGCCGTGTGGTTTTTTGACCGTATCTTTGCTGTTTGATTTATTTCTGTGTTCGGTGTCGACATTGTAAATTTTTTACAACAAACATTTTTATTTTTTACACAATTCGAAGAAATTTTGTTTTACGTTTGTTTTTGTTTTTATTTTTTTTTTGTTAGTAAATAAATAAAAGTACGTCGTTGTCACTACGTATTTTTAAGAACCAAATTAATTTGGCAAAAGTAATCGGTTTTTGTTCCGATAATGCCATATTTTCAAAAAATTTAATTTTATTTCATAAGGAAGTTGTAATAACCAAAAATAGTTAAAGGTCACTTTATGGCTCACTTTAGCTAAAGTTACCTTTAACTAACACGCACCTTAAAGGCTAGTTATAATAATGGGCCTAAAAAAGATAAATATTATATAAATTGATGTAATTTCTAATATCATTTTAAAGTTTTGTATTTATATAACAAGGTAGATATTTGAGATATGTGGGTTTTAAAGTAGTTTGACGTACTACTATGGAAATATGTACCTGGTTTTATTATTTCAAAATGGTACTAGGCTAAAAAGTTTTCATATATTTTGGTACTTAGCTGACAATTTTAGCCGTTTTTAGCTTTGGTTTGTAGCGGTTGACTTCTCTTGGATCCCCTAATTCTGATCGTACACATATGTTTACGTTTGTTTTTTAGAAAGCTTTTTTATTTGTTCTTTTAGAAAATTTTAGAATCGCTCTCTAAATATGTAAAGTAAATACGTGTGGTCAATACGTGTTGCCAACACCTTTTGTTTTAAAACATTCTGTCTGCTCCCAAGCTTAAAAGAAAAAGGACAAAATCAAATATGTTATTGTACAATATCAATTTACCGAAAATATAGACTATATTTGAACATTTTTTTTTGGCTGTGATTTGTGGGTGGAGAGTATTCAAAGATTCGGCACAGCGGAATTTAGCATTATTTACTTGTTTTTTTATTGATTTCGAATCAAAGGAGCAAAAAGTTGAAATAAAGAGAAATAGAGGTTTAAGGTAAGTTTTACAAAAAAAAATAATAAAATAAAATGTTAGTGTAAAAACTAAAAATTATCCTCCCCCCGCCACTGACCTGGCAACTTACATGTTTCGAGTTGATTTTGAAATTTACTTGTAAATTTGATTTATTGGCAATTATTCAGAACGATATCATCATGACTGTCAGGAAAAGAAAAGTGAAGCAAATACCAAAAATACGGATATATCTTCAGTTCAAATTGTAGAATGAAAAACAAAAGATGAATTGTGTTATTGAAATCGAAAAAAAACAAAAAATAAAAAACGTACATTATCATCTTTTTATAGTACATAGATAAAAAAATTGGTTGTTGCTGTGGTAGTATACAGTTTGACCTTAAACTAACCTGGTTCTCATTTTTAAACGTTCGTTGGCTGCTTGGTTGGCTTGGTTCAAATTAAAATTGTACTATAAAAAAAATCTGGTTCACTTGCTTAATAATTGTTGCTTCATCTCTTCTCTACAACCGTGCTTATATAAATTTTGTATAATATTTTTCTTTTTTTTTTATTTATTTGATGTTTTATTTACGATTTGTTTGAACTCTTTTTCTAAAGATTTTTCATTTACAAAAAGAGGTCATTAAAACACGTTTATACTGTTGTTGTTTGTTAGAGAATTAATTCATTAAATGCAGTGTTCAGATTTTTATATGAAATTATGTTGACGTTTACACAACAATGTTTACAAAATAACAAGTCATGAAGATCCTTATTAATCTTTGCAAGGGGTTAAAAATTGAAAACTAAAATGGCCCCTTATCTGTGAGTTGAGCATTATAGTTCATTTCATTTACGAATTTTACTCAGCATTATCAATAAATCATTGACCAATATAATATGAGCATTTGAAAAAAAAAAAGTGAACTAGAAGAATGAACTAGTTTAAAAATTGAAATAAACTAAGCTGTTAACTACCCAGCAAAAAAAATGGTAGTCATTCTGTGACTATAACTTCTTTCATTGCTTCCTAAACTTCAGTTGACATTCTTTTATGATTTTTTGGTGTTATTCTAAGGCACTTCCAAAAGCATTCATGTGTTCATATTTCAAATGTAGTGATCTGGATATAAACCCGATGTATATCTTAAAATATCACTCTTCATTACTTCTAAAGCATAAGTTATAGTATATCGCATATTTTTTTGAATCTTAAGCATTTATACAAATTGAGAAAATAGTTCTGATGAAATTTTTTAATTTTTTTATTAAATCATTTCATGAGGGTTAGAATTTATGCAGTTTTGCAATTTTTATAAAAGTTTTGAAAAATCAAGAAAAAGAGATTTTGGCCTGTCATTTGCATTTTTCAGCCTCAAATATTTATGACGACGCAATCTCTACATTTTTGCATTATGTATTTTATTTAAAACTACATCATTTCCAGTTTTAATTCAGAATTTACCAAAATAATTTTAAAATTGTGTAAAAATTATTTAAAATTGCCCAAAAATGTTTTAAAATTGTGCAAAAATTATTTAAAATTGTTCAAAAATGTTCCAAAATTGTCTAAAAATTTTTCAAAATTGTACAACAAGTTTTGAAATTATCCAAAAATATTTTAAAATTTGTCTAAAAATTCATTACAATTTTTGAAAAATGTTTCAAAAATGCTTTTTCACTAATGCAGAATTATTTATTTGTTTTAATAAAGAGTATTTGTATATCAATGCATAAATTTCGCTTCTTTAAACTTATTTTTCTGCATTCTTATGAATTAAATTTTCATCAAAGCTTAAATATTACAAAGTATATGAACTTTTCCCACTCATGCATCAGAATATCTAATCATTGTATTATCATTGCTTCCATACAGTAAAGTATGAGTAATGCTAGCAGTTACATTTGAATACTTCCATCCTATGACACGCTAATGCTAAATTCATTAATGAAACCATCAGAAAAGAAGTGATGCCTTTGCCATAGTAGTGATGCTTTTATTGCTTCTTTGACAGCTTCATTTTTGCTGGGTATTGTAAAATGCCCAACTCTGCTTATCTGAAAATTCCAAAAATAATTCATCTTTGTAAACTTTTAAATAAAACAAATCTTTACAAATAGAAATACACTTGAAATCGAAAGTCAATAAAAATCTGTAAAGCGTGTGATAGAAAATAAAGAAAATGCAATCTACTCAGTTACTGGGAAAAATATATAAAGTGTGGCTGTAATTAGAAAATTTATTTTTTTTTTTGGCGATTTTTAATTGATAAATTTATATTTTTTTGTTGTAAAAACACTTATAAATCAAAATAACATGCAAAACAACAACAAATATTTTTTATAAGACTGTTCTTTTTTTATGTGTCTCTGACTAGATATTCGATAATTCAATAAGAAGTTCTTAAAAATATTGTGTAGTTTTTTCGAAATTTACAAAGTTTGACAGAACGCCACTGTTTACTGCCATTTTTACTACCTGGTTTGAGCTTTAGGCCAGCCACTCACGTACAGTTTTAACTGTCAGTTTCAATTGTTCAGTTAAAACTGTATGTATGTGGGTAATAACTGATAGTTCATCTCAACTGTTCAGTTTAACTGAGAAATTTAAAATTTTTATATTTTTAACTGACAGTATCAACTGAAGTGAACGTGTGTGGAGGTTCAGTTCAATTTGGGTCGAGCGAGAGTGCGTATCATGTCGCGTATACAGAACCAAGTGATAGTTGATTTTATTGCAATATATAGATCTGAACCTTGCCTATGGCAAGTTAAATCTAGCGAACACCATGATCGCGCTAAAAAAGATGCTGCCTACAACAAGTTGCCGAAGAAGTTACCGTCCTGCTCGTTCGAATCCATGTTAAAAACTGAAGTATTGAACTGCACGTGTGTGTACATCTCAGTTCACAGTTAAGTCTGTCAGTTATAACTGAACAGTTAAAACTGACAGTTAAAAATGTACGTGAGTGGCTGGCCTAAGAGTTAAAGAGATTTCTATTAAAAAAGCTATAAGAATCAGGCAGTGTTTTTATTTTCAAAATATACGAATTTCTGCAAACCAAAAATTAAAATAATGTCTGTAGACTTTTTGACAAAAGTACTTCAGCCGACTTAAGAAAAATTTTCAAGGTTTTTATAATCAATGTTTTTAAAAATAAATAAAATTTTCGGATTAAAAACAATTTTTGTACAATAACATATGTAAGTAACGTCATAGTGTTTGTTAGAAAAATACCTAGCCACCTTGATTGATTGATTGCTAAGGAACATAAGATACATTTTAAAATGTTTTTTTTTTTTTGTTAAATATCTGCCTATTCTTGAGGCTTTAGATTTTAGAATATATTTTAAGAATATGGGAATTTTTGAGAGTGAATTATTCCAAACAGGTATTCCTGAAGCTCTGAATTTCTAGTTAGTTATATCCTACATTTAAGATTAGGTAAACGGATGTGGGTTCCATGAAATAGAACATGTTGTGGAGTTAAAATAGCAATTGGTTATTACATTTATTTTTAGGGAATTAAAACAAAAATTGTCTATTGTATTTTTCAAAGCTTATACAGCACTTGCTTTGAGTTAGTTAAAAAGTTATCTATGTTGATCCTTAATAATTTCCTTCGCTTGATTTAAAAAGTATTTGATATTTTAATTAATGTTTCTTTCTAAGCTTTTCTTGCCATATTCTTAACCAAATTTAAAGAAATTAAGAAGGTTTAAGAAAAAATAGCGGGAAAAATTACAATAAAAAAAATGTAACCGATTAAATTATTTGTTTCGACATTAATCTAAGTAAAGACGATTAATCGAGCAATCGGTTAATCGATTATACGAATTGAAACACTAGTTTTTACTAATATTTATTATATTTTAAGTTTTAAATTTATGAATTCATCTTTTAGGCTGAAACATAATTAGCTTAAGTGACTTAAGGTCTGTTTTGGCATAAAAAAATTTAGAAAAATTTTCGTTTCATTCCGATACCTTGCTTAAGTCACTTAAACTAATACTGTTTCTGCCCTTAGTGTTCTTTAAAAAGCAAATACTGTTTAATGTGTTCCTTTTTTGGAAAGGGATACAAAATAGATGAAGGATGGTGAAAGATAGATGGCTTAAAATATGGCAATTGCGCGAGACAATTAATTTTAGATAATTGGTAACTTGTTGAAGCTTTTTAGTTCGTAGCCCTGTTATGTTATTTCATTTCGCTGCAGTTAAGTGATATGGGAACAAAATATATTATTTTTTGCCGTCGCTGGAGATCGAGTCCAAAATGCCATAGTCATCTGCTCGACCCCTTCCAATCAGTTTGAAATTTGGTATACTCGCTGTTTAAATTTGTTTTTTTTTTTTAATAAAGTTCCATAAATGCATTGTGCTCAAATGGTAAAATTTTTTGATCGATAATTTTAATTTATATCTCATCTCAAAGCTTAAACTCTTCACTCTGTAATATGTAAAGCCTAATTTTATGTCCTTTTTCAAAAGGATAAAAAACAACTAAATATTTACAAAAATAAAGCAAATTAATAATTTTTAGCTTAGCTCATACATGTATTTCGATTCTAATATTGTATCTAGAAAATTTGGTAATCTCCTTAAGAATATTTACATTATATTTACATAATTCGTAAGAAGGTGACATATGTTCCTGGATTATCAGAGAGCTGGCGAGATCTAACATCTTTGATAAAGGGAAACATGGAATAGCTTATCGTAATTTTAATACATTAGGGAAATTATTTAGTAAAACTAAAGATAGAATTGATAAGTGAGATATGTCAAATTTAGTTTACAAGATACCTTGTCGGGGAAATGATCAAGAAAATTGTAATAAGGTATATATAGGAACGACAAAGAATAAATTAAAGACCAGAATTTCAGGACATAAATCAGACCAAAAACATAGAAATATTAATTCGGAAAAAACCGCATTGTCATCTCATTGTTCTATATTAAATCACTATCCTAACTTTGAAAATGTTTCAATATTAAGAACAAAAAATAATGATAAAATACTTTATATGTTACAAATGTTAGAAATCGTTAATACACCTTTGACACAGAGAATGAACTTTAAAGCGAACACAGAAAATTAAGCTCAGAATTATAGATATTAAATTAGTAAAAAATTAGGAAACTTAAATGTATAGATATGTTTTTAATAATTATAATAATATAATTTCATAATGTTATTTTATTTTATAAACAACATTTATTATGTTAAATTTCATAAACCAAAGTATTAAACCAATATGAAAATATTTTTTACGAGCTTTAACAGGAAAATGTTGTTTATAAAATTACCACTTTTATTTGTTTAAATGTTAATTTAATTTTTTTAAAATTTAATTTATATTTAATTGTTAAATATTAAATATTTTTTTGACAAAATGTTTGTCAACTTTTTTATAATTATTAAAATTTTGTTTTCCTGAAGATGCGAAATATCGAAAATAGCGAAATATCGAAAATAAAATAAGAATTTTTATAAAAACAGATCTTTAGCTTAAAAACAATTGAATATTAATATAATTTACATTTTTCAAAAGAACAAGTTTCAAGCGAAAGTGTAAATTATGTGAATATCACATAAATTTCCCGTAGGGCTACGTACCCAAATAATAATTTTATAAGAAAAGTATATTTTAAATTGTTTCTCTTCAGAACGAGTCGATTGATATTTTTATTTCAAATAAATTAAAATTTTCGTGAAATAAAAAAAAATCATGAGAAATTATAAAATTATAAAAGAAATAATCTAATGCAGCGGCTCCCTACATGTGGCGTTCATAGTAATTTCAAAAAAAAAAACGTTGAAAAACGTTTATTATAAATAGTATTAAAAGCACCAAGTTAACACCACTGCAAGTAACATCAAGCAGTTATTGTCAAATTACAGTTGGAAGTTTTTTGTAAGTGCTGGGCTGATAGGTAGTTGAAACCCTTTTTTTGTTGAAATAGAACATACAATTTCTAAGTATGCCAAGTATGTCATTGCAACAACTGTTTTTACCATGCCCATCGTTATCTTAAGTGAAAATCGGTTTAAGTGCCATCACTAAGAGAACTAAATCGTCTAGAAATCACAAAGCATGTAGATTTAAGATTGAAATTGTCAAATTGACCTGATTTAAAATAAAAACACTTTTCTCACGCCCAACTCAAGAATCTCGTTGTCAGTTTTAAATTGTCAACCTATGACCTTCGATGTCATGATCCAATGACCAATGATGTCATGATCGGGGGACATAAAAGGTTATAAAATTTTAATATGGGGCATATAATGGTTGGGAACCACTGCTCTAATGTGTATGAGTGGTGTATGTTTTGAGATTATTACGATGGCTTATCAAATAGTATTATAACAACAAATATAATATATATATATACATTCATACATGTGTATATAAAAAAAAACGTCAAACTGAGTAATAAATTCAATAAAATTTGTTTCAATAATTAAACATTGTGTAAACAAATAAATTGTTGAATTGGTTTTTAAATAAGTTGAATATAATTACTACACTCTTAGAAAAAAGTCTGCAAAATTTGTGACTAAAACTTCTAAAAATTAGTTAAAAATAACCTTGCAGAAAATCTGCTGAAATTAGCAGATTTATTTTTTTGTCGCTAAATAATTGTAAAATAAAAACAGCAAAAATTAAATAATTTATTAAAAATAATAATTTACCCTGCTAAAATCAACAAAAAATATTTTTGAATAAAAGAAGGCTAAAACCATCATAAAAAATTTTAAGGTTTTTCTCACAGTTTTTTTTTAAAATACGAAGTATAATCTACCCTACTGAAATAAGCAGTTTAATATATTTTTTTTAACAAATATATCTGTGGTTTTTGCAGGATAGACTTTAATTTGCATTCATTTAAATTTAAATTGCATTTAACTAAAATATGGATATACGGTTCCAAAATTAGCCTACCTGACGTATAGATGCCGGCAGTAGTTTGAAAAAAAAAATTACATTGGTAAAAAGTGGCAAATATATTTTTAATTTCAAGGCGCCATATTGTTTATTGTTTTTTTAGGAGTCATCAAAAATAAACGATCTCAGTGAATTTGTAAATATGGAAAAAAATTTCCAAAGTTCGACTTTCCGTAGGAATTTTCAAAAACTCCATGTAGCGAATTTCAACTTCCTAGCTCTAGTGGTATTTTGACCCTCCCCCTCCCCATAGGATTTTTCAAAAATTCCCTCTTAGTTTATGTTTACGTCAGAGGAGGAACTTTAATACCAATTTTTCTAGCTTCGCCGGTTTTGGCAGGCCGTCCAAGGAAAATTGTTCTCTTTTTTGCCCCTCGCAGTAAGATTTTCCTAAAGTCCTGTCTTAGCTGCTGATTATACCGGAGGAGGAACCTTCCTACCTAATTTTAACTTCCTAAGTCCAGCGATTTGGCAGGCCAATCCACATTTTTACCAAGCGAAAATTCTAAAATGTATCTTATCTTATGTATCTCAGGTTTCTAGCTAAAATGTGTGGGAAGATAAATTCTAATTAAACTATCAAAGACAAAAACTACATACTTTTGCTAAGAGCCAATTTATTTGATTGCATGTATTTTTTTAATTTCCTTTTCAAAGTTGCTTCCAAAGTTATGTCTATTTATACGGTGACTTTTGTTGCGCTAAAGCCGAACGGAATGATATATGAGTGCGAAAGAGAAAAAACAAAAACATGCACGAAAAATGAAAACGGAGCATTTTTTTTATCCCGCTTGCTTCCCTATCCCTTTCGCCACCAAACAAGAATTGCAGGCAAAAAAGTCACCGCGTAAATTGGCTCTTAAGTCCCGGTTCACACTCAGCAATTCTGAGTTTATGGGATAGGGAGGGAAGAAGAACGGAAAGGGGTACCGACTTACTTGTACTTGCAATTCTCTTGGGATTTTTAATTGGTACATTTTTTATTTGTAAATGTTACTAAAATTGCAATAAGAAATTGCACGAATGCAAGTTCAAAGGAGAATTTAACAAAATTGCTGCAAGAAAAATTGCTGTGTGTGAACCAAAAACATTAATTTCCTAAAAAAGAACATTAGTTGTAACTATTTTTCAATAGAAATTGCCCACTTTCCATTAGGCTTATTTTGCTGCAGTGCTTGGGTCCATTAGCTATATTGTGCTACAATATGCCACAGAGTATTATTGATGTTTTAATTGGTTTGTAGCATAAATGAATATTTGCCAAAAATTATGCAAATTTACGTTTTATGCAGAGTAACAAATATTCACTCACTTATCACTTTACGGACATGAAAAATTAAGTTGTGTTATGTTCTATTCTGAGGACAAATATCGTAAAGGCCATCCAAAAACAATAATCGTAAAGATCAAAGATTCACCCAGAAATTGATAACTAATGACTTAGGCTTAATTATTATGGCTGTATTTTGTATTCATGAAAAAATGAAGCTCAAAAAGAAACACGTGTGCGATTTGCTCAATATTTTCTCGGCAAATTCGCAAACGGAGCTTCCCACACTTGATATAATCGTAAAAGGTGATGAAGCTTGGTTTTACAGTTACGATCCGGAAACGAAATTTGTGGTTTCAGTGCAAATCCTGTATTTAAAGGATTTTAAGTAAAAAAGTTTATATATACTATTATCATATATTTTTACATATGTCAGTATGCATTACCATATATCCAGTATATGTTACATTCTTTTTTTTTTTAATTACCTCATCCAGTTATTTATTGATCTTTATAAAATTGCATAATCAATATGATAAGGTATGGTATATATTTTTATCATATAAATTTATATATAATTTTATATAGCTTGTACGGAATCATATTTACTTATATATGACTTATTCAGAACCATATCTACTTATATATGGCTTATAAAGAACCATATATAATTATATATACTATCTAATATTTGGGATATAATTATATATGATTCAATATATGGTCTTAACCGAGCATGAATTTTTATAATAAAATTCAATAATCTGTTTGTAAGTCGATTCATAGTTAAATTATAGACCAAACTGAACATGTTTGACAGTTACATGTTACACGAAAACAGCTGAGCTGCCAACAACATTGTTGCCAAAAGGAAAGTTGAGTTGAAATCCTGTCAAAGGCATTTTTTTTAGAATGTTAATATTTTTTTTAATTTGAATTTATTTTTTTTTTATTTAAATTTTTTGTATATGTTTTTTAAACAGACTAAAGTCTCTGGTGAGAATCAAACCCACGACTCCCGCACTGATAAGATAACACGCTACCAACTAGCCTACCGGGGAGCTCAATTAATAAATTAGGTTTCGTATATATTATATTGTTGGATATAATCTGTCGGATAATTTTGAATCTTAATAATGAAATATATTGCTGGATCTAATATGATCTGCCATTTCTCGAATCAAATATGATCAGCTAGATATTACATCAAATATTCAAGAATATCAAATTGGATATGAATAAATATTGCGCCAGATATTTTTTTTTCCCAAAAAGGCAAAAAATTAATAATATCAGCTTACTTCCACCTCAGCAAAAATTGTAGGTACTTTTCGCTATAAAACTGCATATAAAAATATAAAATTAACTTTAAATTAAACAATTTGTAAATACAATAAAAAATTTACTTAAAATATCCAAAAATGTCAATTAAAATTTAAATGAGATAAATTATTTTTTTAAAGAGAAAAAAACACTCAAAAATTTCTTTTTACTAATTATTGTGTTGAAAGGGGGTGAAAGTGGAAGGAGTTTAAATATAGCAACACTGTACTCTAGATGATGAATCTTACAACATTTGATGCTCGCCATCAGATGGAGAGTTGGTGAAGCTTTACAGTTCATAGTTCTGTAATGTTATTTTTCTTCCGTGGGATTAAGTTGCAATATCAATAAGTCCGTGAATTTTCGAACTTCCCTCATAGTTATATAAAAAGCAACACTGCTCCCATCAAGTACCACCTGCTTAAAGACTACTGTCAAATTTTGAGCAAGTTCCGTCATTTACTTTGCGTTTAACAGCAGGATTTTTCGAGGTACATAAAATAGGCATTCGTTTGATCAATAATTTCATCGTTGGAGCTAAATCTCTTTCCACCGACCCATTTATTTAGGTTTGGAAATACGAAATAGTCAGTGGGGGCTAGATCCGGAGAATAAGGCGAATAAGGGGGCAATTCGTAGTCTACTTCATGGATTTTTGCCATGGAAACTAAGCTATCACACGATTCCGTTGGTGGTCGATTGTGAGCAAACGCGGCAGCCATCTTGCGGAAAGCTTTCTCATACCCAAAAGATAGTTCAAAATTGAAACCACTGAGCCATGTGAGATGCATATGTCTTCCACAATACATCTCTTATTCAATCTCCATTCGGCCAACACCATATCGTGAATTTTTTCAATTGTTTTAATTGACCTCAACTGGGCGTCCACAACGAAAGTAAGTAAACCACTTTTTTACCATTGAAATCGATGGTGCAGAGTCCCCATACTATTTATCAAGCTTTTCCTTGGTTTCATTGATGGTTTTTTTTCGCAAAAAATAATGTTTAATGAGCACTCGAAATTCACTTTTTTCCATTTTTATAAAATGACACGATTGTTGATTGTTCTTCAAAAAATTAAAATTAAATTTTAAAGAAAGAGTTTTAAGTATAAAACATGAAAATTTTGGTTTGAAATAAAAATACAAATTAACTTATTCTCTCAACCAATAAATGCAAAAACTAAAAAAGAAACTTAACTAAAAAACGAATAAAGATAAACATTTTCATACTCGGAAACATATCGTGCTATAAATATGTATAGAATATTAGTATCTTAAATAACATTGCATGTAACATCATCATCTTCATCATCTATTCTATTTGTATTCATTAGAGTGGGCCACAGTTGAAAAATGTTTGATTCCAAAGTTGTAGAACTGAAAAAAGGTAGTTAAAAAATATTTCAAATTGATAAAATAAAATTTTGAAAACCTCAAGAGTGAGCGTTTCCAAGTTTCAAAAAATCTACTAAGCTTCCAACAGTTATTTAATAATATCAAAATAGAGTTGCCATATTTTGAATACTTATCAACCGATTTTAAAATTGACGCAAGAAATATTTTACCAAAACTTTTTTGCAATGGCACAACTTTAAAATTAAAAAATTTCGACATCAGCCCACTGTAGTATGCATCTTCTTTTTCATATTGCTCTATTTATACTTACCGACATTTTTTCGTCATTTGGTTAAACGTTAAGAATATGGATGGATTGTTAGATTGTTGACTAGCTGGATGAGCTTGCCGTTTGATTTAGTTAGTTGATTATATGGGTTACTAATTTTTATTTTCTTTATTGGTTTGATGTATAGTAGTCAATCGTAAGTTGTCATCACTAACACAATTTTAAATTGACAGTCAGTCATTCCATATAATGAGTAGTAATTCTTTGCAACTGTGGTTGTCATTAGCTGTTTTTGTTTTTCTCTTTATAGTATGTGCAAATAGTGTTTGACATTGAAAAGTAAATCTTAAATTACTTTAAAAGAAACCCTTTACAAAAAAAAAATGTATATATGGGAAAATCTACGAAATAGTATGATTTCAATTTTGAAAAATGAAAAATTTCAAATTAGTGGCACACATTTTATTTTAGCGTCAACTTGTTAAAAACACATTAAAAATAAATAATCTGTTTGCGTGCTGAAAAAGTTATAAGCGAAAAACCGTATAATTTTTAGAAGGTAAAATTTTTAACTTTTGGGGGATGCAAACACACGTTTTCGAAAAACCTTTCCATTCTAAGTCCGAATTTGGGTTCCAATTTTGTCCAACACATCCGGGTTTTGGAGGAAATTAAGGCTAATGATAACAATTATCTTAATTTTTTTTTCAAAAATTTTTTTCAAATTTTTTCTCCAAAATTCGCTGAAAGGCAAATTTAAAATGGAAGGCACACCCGCAGTTTTGAGAATAATTGCATCAAATATATCTTAAATTCTCCGTATGATTAATGCAGTTATTATGTGAAAGTGCTAAATAGATCGGATGACGTTTTTAGCTTTACGGCACTTTTTTCTCCACAGAACGTTAAAAATTAATTTTTTAATTGATTGGCACATCCGCAGTTTAAAGAATTAAAGGTTGAAATTTGGCTTATATCATAGAGTTTATAGGCACTATTGTTTTGTGAAAGTGCTATAACGATCGGATTATCCCTTTTGGTTCTATTGCAAGTTAAGCTTGAAAAACCTATGAAAATCAACAAAATTTAAACTAAATGGCTCTCGGCACCAAAATAATAATTCGATATATTTAGCACTTACACACAATATTAGTAGTACTGATATTTACCGATCACACAGGGTTGCCACTAGTTATTTCTCAAACTACGGATGTGCTCTTCAAAAAATATGAAATTTCATGATCTGCACGCATGGACCTGATGATATTTGTACTGTCATAATTTCTTTGTTTCTGAAGGCCCACTAAATCGGTTGGTCGCTTTTTGTTAGTATGTTTGTCATTTATAATCCAATATCAAAAAATTTGCAATTACGTTGAGGCTGAAAGCGCAAAAATGAAAATCCTCTTAATTTTCGTTTTATGGAAAAACAGAGTGACAGATTTTGAAGAGCTACCATTTATTGCTGACTGATGGCACATGCTTTTTTCAACATATAGAAGATTTTGCAACATCATTACTATCATCCACAAAAGGATTAGAACGATTTCCTTTTATGCTGAAAAAGTTATAGCCAAAAGAGTTGAACAACTTTCGAAAGTTACAAGCAGAATTAGGGTAAATTAGGGTAAACCTTAGCTCAGTAGAGCACATTAACAGCATAATTACAAAACTTTAGGATGTTGGCGAGATTAAACTCGTCGTTTTGAAAATTATGACACTTTCAGAAATATTATATTTTGCTCTTAAAGTGGTTAAAAACCTGAGTGACATGGAATCGTACTATACTGTAGATTCGCCCATATATATATATATATATATATATATATATATATATATATATATATATATATATATATATTGAATGAATGGATTTCATCAAAAGGGGATTGTGTATTAACTTATTTTAAGGTTATAACAATTTAAGGTCGTCACATGGAAATTTTCAATACCTATGGCAAATAAGTTTCATAACCTACGGCAAATGAGTTTATTTATATTGTACCACAATATATCGCATTTTTTTTTTGTAAGTACGGAAATATAAAAAAAATAATTTTTTGATTATGGGAACAATTAATTTCAATCGGGTTTGTGACCTCTACAAATTGTCCTGAGTTCGACTCTTAGATTAAGGCTCAATTAGCCCCTACGTAATGTAACGTATCTGCAAATAGTTGTCTCTTTTTTTATTCATTACGTATAAATAATTCTAAAATTGCAAACAAATGTTTTCAAATAATTCTCTATTTCGGCTGGCAACAGTTAATCCTTGAAAGTATTGCATTTAAACAAACATATTTGTTAGGACTATCTGCTGTTAGGACTATTGCTGTTAGGACTATCGATTTGAAAGTTGTTACATCCTACCATTAAGTTGTCCAACGTCATAATTAATGTCATTAGAAATTTACAGTACAGACCCAAGTCATCTTTTACTGCATACCGTGCATTTGTTTTTCAATGTATTTTTAAATCTATTTTTGATTGAACTTTTTTTTTGTTATTTGTTATCTCTTATCATTCATTATTAACTTTTGTACAACATGTTTATATTTTAAATTTGTATTTTTTTTTTGTTTTCACAGCTTTTACAAAAATTAATACACAAATTAAAATAGTTTTGTTATTTTATAGAGCATATTCCAACGCATGTTCTCATTATTTCTCTTTTAAAATGTTCTTGTTCTCTATTTTTAAGAAATATGCATGGAATAAATAAAACAAACGTCAGACTTTTAATACTTTGTGATAGTTTTTATACATAAGTGTTGCCATCATGTAGATGTTTAAAATTGCACAAAGGCCAACTAACGATTTATAATAAATGATATACCCCAACAAATCCGATTTTCTGTAACTTGTATCCCAATATTTCAACACTTTGTATTGTAGGTAGTGTTTCTAATTCGTGTAATCGATTCTATTTCAGTTAATGTGGAAACAAATAATTTAAAACTCAAATAATTATTCGACCCGAGTAATCGGTTAAAATAGGTCGATTAATCCGTTAAATTTGTATATGTTTTTTTGTTATTATTTCTAAAATCTTCATAATTTCTTTAACTTTGGCTAAGAATATAGTAAGAAAAGCTTAAAAACATATTAACTAAAATATAATCAAACTCTTTTAAAATCAAGTAAAGGATATCAGATAACCTTTTTAACCAATTTAAAGCAAATGCTGTGTAGGCTTTAGGAAATACAATAGACAATTTCTTATTTTTGTTCTAGTTTCATAAAAAATTATATTAATGTGTTTAAACTCTGTAGGAATTCTGTCAAGAAAATTCTTTCGAAATATATTTCCAACCAAATCTATTCTACATGTTCTTTTAGATCAAATTCAATGGAACCCGAACCCGTTTACCTAAACTTAAATGTAAGATATAACTAACTAGAACTAGCTCCAGAAGTGGTTCTCGGTATACTTGGTTACTTTTTAAATTATTTCCACAAAAATTATCGGTGCTAAAACCGACAGCAAAACAGATTATAAAGGGCAACAAGTTGTTCAACTAGTCGTTCTTAGAAACAAAAAATTTTCCTTAAATTATTGATCCTGGTTCTGATAAGTAATGTGGTCTCAAAAATTTTCATATTCTGAAGCTTTTTCACCCTTAGAAACAATTTTAAAGGCTAAAACCTCCAAAATAGGCAGAGATTAAACAAAAACCCGTTAAAATCTACAGATATTTATTGTTTCACGTTTTATGAAATTACAAACACTGACCAGATACTGACAGTAACAGTTCTGTCAAACTTCGTAAATTTCGCAAAAACAACACAAAATTTTTTAGGTATTCATGACATTTCCAGCATAGGTAAGAAAGTTGTCATCACCACCTACATGTTTAAAAACCTCTAAAATAAATTTTGCTTTTTTTCCCCTATTTTCTGTACTTAATATTTATTGAGGGAATTCACGTTTTGCACACGATGCAGCCCTTAGAAGTTATGACGAAGCAGACTGTGCATTTTTATTGCCGAATCATAAATTACACACAGAGAAAACAGATTCATTGTGACAACCGAATTTGTTGCATAAATATAGGGTCCGCAATCTAACGTTTTTTTTTTTCAACTAGTGCTTATTTCGTGAATGGTAACACTTAGCTCATGTCTGATTTGACAGATAATTAGTTTTATCCTTCCGCTGAACGAATATGGTTGTGTATACGCTTGAACAACGCTGGGAATTATTGTGACATTACTTTGAAAATTATGGTAATGTTGCAGAATGTCATCTTTTCAAATGAAGCTAATTTTGATCTTGGCGGGTATGTAAGCTAAATTGTCGCATTTGGGGCACAGAAAACCCGCACGCATACATTGAAAAGCCGATGCACCCAAAACGAGTCACTGTTTGGTGCGCATATTGGTCCAGAGGCATAATTGGGCCATTTTTCTTCGAAAATGAGCAAGGAGTGGCCGTTACAGTCAATTGCGATCGTTATCGGGCCATGTAGAACGAATTTTTGTTCACAAAAATTGAAGAGGAGGATATTGGCAACATTTGGTTTCAACAGGACGGCGCTACGTGCCACACAGCCGAAGCTACACTCGATGTTTTGCGCCCTGTTTTTAAATATCGCATTATCAGCCGCAGAGCTGATGTCTGATCTGCGATTTGACACCGTTGGACTTTTATTTGTGGGGTGCCGTCAAAGATAAGTGTTACGCCGACAAGCCAGAGACAATTGACGCTTTAAAGGACAATATTCGTGAAGCCATTGGTGAAATACAGCTGCACACAATCGATAATGTGCTTAAAAATTGGACCGATCGTGTAGGCTAGTGCATGGCCAGCCGAGGCAGCCATTTGAATGAAATTATTTTTCATTATTAACCGGAAGGATTGTACTTTCAAATAAAAAAAGAAATTTGAGAAAATATTCAGATGTTTTTTTTACAGCATTTTCAAAAAAAAAAAAAAAATTATTTGGCGGACCCTTAAGTATGGTTGCAGCAACCGATTTATTTAGTTGTCGCAACCAAATATATTCTTGATCCAGTTAAAATATATGGTTTTAACCCAAATTCTACTGTATTAACCGAATTTCGGTCGCCACAAATAAATATGTCGGTAGCTCCAACTAAACCATTAGGTTGGCAAGAATTTCGGTTCTCACAATGAATCTGTTTTCTCTGAGTTCTAATTTTAGTTAAATGTTCCTTTTAAATTTTAAATTGATATGACCAGATCTAATTAGATTCAACATAATGTCTAATTAGATTAAATCTAATGTCTAATTAGATTAAAGAAGATCTGATCAGATCTAATCTTTTTTACAGGGGCCAGAACATGCCCGAATATCTTATCCACTATAGTTAGTATCAAAGTATAAACTGTAGAGAAACAATGATACGGTTCCATCGATAACTAGCGAACTAGAAGAAAGACAAAAATGCGAAAGAAATTCTATTCGTAAAAAATGCTATTAAATAAATAGAGCGATGGAAACCCATTGGTGGTATTGATATTACATGGGTTACAAAGAAATGGTACTTCTTTTTTGAATGCTGTTAATTTTATAAATAAACTAAGCAAATCAGCAAGTGAGACCACGAAGTTTCTATGGGCTGCTTTTTATAGGGGCGAAACTAAAGGACTACTTAATAAAAGGGAACTTGTGTTGTACCTTGAAACATTAATAATGGAAACGTTTATCTCTTCGGTTGTTTTACCTTAAAATTATACACAAACTAGAAAAATTTAGGCAAAACTTGTAAGGCAAAATAAATCACCTTGTAAAAGAAAGCCTTTTCTAAACCGTTGGAAAGGCTTGGAACGTTTCAAGGGAAAATCCAATCATATATCTGGAATGGGAGAGTTAGATACCTATGTAGTGATAATATTTGGAAGATTAAGTTTAGAGTATGGACATTTTTCCAAAAAAAAATGTTTTTTATTCTGTTGTATTAATTCCTAAATTATAGAAAACTTGGTAACTCTTCTACAAATGCTTGTACGAGTATATTTTTTATACATTACAAAAAATGAAATTGGTACATTTTTGAAGGAGAAATATAAAAATGCAAAAACATAAGTAAAAACTTAATTCAAAAGATAAAATGTTATGTACATAATTTTTATCATTATTTTTATTTTATACATTACAAAAAATGAAATTGGTACATTTTTGAAGGAGAAATATAAAAATGCAAAAACATAAGTAAAAACTTAATTCAAAGGATAAAATGTTATGTACATAATTTTTATCATTATTTTTATTTTTCCAAAACCCGCGTATTCTAAAAACCATATTTTGTTTCTACAGCTTGTTTGATCATCTTTAAGCTGATTAAGGAGTTTAGGGATTAGTGATTTTTTAAGATTTTTTTTTCAAAAGTTGACGATTTTTAAATAAAGTGTGTTGGCAGCACTGTGTATGTGTAAAATATCTTGTCGTTTTTTTAATAGTGTTTTAAATTTTTTTATTTTTACTTATTTGTGCTCTCTTAAAAAATCAGAAACCCTCTTGTCAGGGGTGCGAAAGTTGGTACAATTGTACAATTTTTGGTACAATTTGGGACTTAAAAGTACGATGGTACTCCCAACGTTTATTTGGTACAATTTACAAATTTTCCCAGTTTATTGTTATTTTTTTCTTGGCAACTCATTTTTGCTGGCACATCTTTGTGAATATCATTTATATTAGAGCCAATTTAGGCGACGACTTTGTTGCATATAATTATTGCGTGCAATTTTTGATTGTTGTCGAACGGAGTAGAGAAGCAAGCGGGGTAACAATAAAGGCACATTTTTCGATTTTTGTGCATGTTTCTTTTATCTCTCTTTCACACTTATATGTATTCTTATTTTGTTGCACATTCAGTTTTCGCGCAATAAAAGTCACCGTATAAATAGACATAACTTTTGAAGCAACTTTGAAAAGAGAATTAAGAATATTATACGCAATCAATTACAACGTATAAATTGTCAACAGTTACTAGTCTAGTCCAAACGAAAGATTTGTTACATTTATCGAATTCTTGTTGCTTTAATTTTAAAATAACTCATAGATTTTTGTACCTTATTTACATATTTGAGGTCAAAAAGTACAATTTGGTAATCACTTTTGTACGAAATTAAAATTCTCATTTCGCATCCCTGCCTCTTGTATAAGCAAAAAAAGCAGCAACACACAGAGCAGTGTTGCCGTTTTGCTTATTTCTAAGCAATAGTGCTTATTTTTTATACTCATGTTTACTTGTTTATTTTTTCTACATTTTGCTTACTTTTTTGAAGTCGGTCTCATTAAATTTTTTTTTTATTAATTTAAATACTTAAATTGTTTTTGATTTTTTTTATTCTTTTGAAGTACTTCAATTTTTTTCTCGATTTTTTGTTGCAAAACAGCTTCACAACACTGTTAAGCACCATTATGTTAATCGTATAAAAATATGGTGTTGACAACACTATTTCGATTTGACGTTTGCAAATTTTCGCGCAAATTGTGTGAATTGTGTGTTCTGTTGGTGCTCACTCAATTTGATATAATGGATAGGTAAGTTTAAATTGCGATTATTTTTGTCTACTAATTCAACAAACAATTTTCAATAGGTTTTTAACTAAAAAGGCCAAATCATCCGAATCAACGGAAATAATTGATTCAGATTCAGACACTGAAAACAGGTAGGTGATGCTGCACTGATGCATTAAAAACTAATTCATTTTATTAAAAGCCGTTTATTTTCTATATTACAGCGATATTGATGCATCAACTAAAAAACAAACTAAAAGAAAGTTTAGGTCAGTTTGGCCGAGCCAATATAATTGGCTGAAAGACAATAATGGCTGTAGCTTTTGTGTAGCCTGTGATAAAAAACTTTACAACAATGTCACTTACTTGAAAAAACATGAAAAATTATCATGCCATGTAAAAAATGTTAAACGTAAAAAGAACCAAGTGCAACTCGAATCATGTATTAATTTAGAGGAAAAGCACCTTTCTCAGCAAGTATACCATGCTGAGTTAACATTGGTCATGTTTTTAATACACCATAATCTACCATTTTTGTTAATGGATTACTTACCACAACTCATCAAAGAATGCTGCCCAGATTCGAAAATTGCTGGTGCTCTCCACATAGCAAGAACAAAGGCAACGAATGTTTCGGGAATTTTAGGCAACAGGGCGAAAAATAAAATAATTGAACAATTAAAAACTTGTAAGTTTTCACTCATTGTGGATGAAACCACAGACATTTCTACCAAAAAATGCCTTGTGTTAGTTGTCAGATATTTTGATAAATTATCTAAAAGAATTAGTGACCAATTTTTGGCTTTGATTGGCGTAACAAAAACCGATGCAACCACTTTATATTCAACCATCAAAGAATTTATTAATAACCATGGAATTCCACTAGACAATATCATAGGCCTTGCAACTGACGGAGCAAATGTAATGGCATCAGAACTTAATGGGTTAGTTGGAAAGTTTAAAAATGACAAAAATTTATTTTATTTGAAATGTTCTTGCCATTCACTGCATTTATGCTCCGCTTACGCGTTTAAAAAAATTCCTGCGCAAATCGAAAAAATTTGTAGAAACATATACAACTTTTTTTCCCATAGTCCAAAAAGAATCGACGAATTTAAGGAGTTTCAAGAATATTGTGAAGTGCAGCCCCATAAAATTCTTGGAGTCTCAATGACAAGATGGCTTTCACTGGAATCAGTGATCAACAGAATAATTGAGCAGTGGAATCCCTTGCAGTTATATTTTATAGATTCTGTCTTGGAAGTGAATGGAGTGAAAGCCATGGAGATTGCAACACAAATGAATGATCCGGAAATTAAAATTTATTTTTTCTTTTTGTCGTTTATTTTAAAAACAATAAACGATCTTAACAAGGAATTTCAATCCGAGAAAGTGCGTTTGCCATATTTATACTCCCATCTCGAAACGAATTTCAAATTAATAATGAGCAACTTTATGAAAATAGAATATATAAATAGTTTGCAGTCACTTCAATGTGTTGATTTACAAAATAATCAAAATTATCTGCCAATACAAAAAGTGAACATTGGATCTAAAGGTGAACAACATTTGCAAAAACTTAAGCTGCCTATTTCAAAGACTATAGAAATAAAAAAAAATATTTTAAATTTTTATGTGGAGTTTTTACAACAACTTCAAAAAAGATTCGATTTTGCGAGAGATGATTTAAAATTTCTTTCTATTATAACACCTTACAAAGTTTTATCGGAAAACCAAATATCTATTGAGCCTTTACTGTCACAATTTTCCAACTTATTTGATTTTGATGAAGATGAAATAGTTAGACAGTGGAATAAGTTGCGATTTTCTTCAATTGAATTAAAAAAAGAAATGGATATTGTAGATTTTTGGGAGAAAGTTTCATTGCATAAAGATGGAATGGGTGAGCATTGTTTCAAAGACCTGACAAAGTTCATACAAAATTTAATGACATTGCCGCATAGCTCAGCAGCTGCAGAGCGGAAATTTTCAACTTTAAACCTTATTAAAACTAAGCTAAGAAACAAGCTGTGCTTGGAAATAATAAATAATATTATGCTTGCCAAAGAATTGTGCATAAGTCAGGATTCTAAGTATGTGTGGTCTGCAGTAAAAGAAAAATTTTAAATTTTACTTATATTTTATTACTTTTTATAAAAGTAAATTGTTAATTTTTTATTACATTTTAACTTATTTGTAAATGCGGAAATTCGCAAACCTGATTTTTTTATATAACAATTATATGTGTTCCTTTATTTTTTTTTATTACATAAGTACATAAATATGTAAGAAAAATGACTGAAAATATGAAATAAATATGTATTCTTTTTTGTTTAAAAAATGTTTACTTTTTTTTCATTTTGTTTACTTTTTTCGAATTGTTTGATTACATATTTTTTATCGTTGTGGCAACGCTGACACAGAGCCACTCACTTGAAAATGTTATTCTTTAAATTTGTTTAGTACGTTTTCGATCGTTAGCCGAAGTAGATTTGTTGTGAAATATTAATAATACAAAAAATTTTCAACGTGTTAACGTCTTTTATACACTTTTTTTCATTATTTCATCATATATAAAGTTTTACTCTTTAAAACGTACTAAATTCGTTTGTATATAAAATTTAAAGAAGAAGAAAAACAAATAAATATTTTATTAATATCCATTCATGCTAAATATACATAAAATATTGTGGACATAAATGTGTGCGGTGGCGTCAGCGGTAACGGAGTGACTACGTCAGAAAAAAAAAATAAAACAAATCGTCATCAGTTATTAAAAAAAGCAGAAAAGAAAAAGTTTTTTTTTTTTTGGATATAAAAAAACGAAAGAAAAATCCATTTAAAATGTTAGTGTTGTAATAATATAAATAAATAAAAATGTATTTATTATAATAAAAAATAAATTAAAATTAATATTAATTAAAATAATTATAATGTTGCATTAAAGTTAAACGATTTCTAGTATAAGATTAAAAAACAAAAATTAAAAAAAAAAATAATAAAAGTGCTTAATAATTTTTGCTTTTAAACATATTAAAAAAGTTTCAAGATTATAAAGAAAAAGTTTAAATATATATTATTTTATTTCTTGTTATCTTTTCTAAACGTTAACGTTTTCTTTTAACGTAATTGTGATTAATTACTAGTGAAAATATTGTATATAATATACACTCACTCACCTCTATACTCTCCGTAGACTCGAACTACAAATACTATGATTTTTTTTTTTACCAACGACAGTCTCAAACAACCACTACATATACCAGAAATAAACAATAAAAAACCCACTGCTATTTACTTTTTATATTTTTCAATGATTAACGTTGTCAAGACTTTTTTACTTAATTTTTCATTAACTTTTTTACTTTTTTTCTTACATTTCTCTTTGGTTAAATCTTTTTATTTTTTGCTCTTTAAATTATTGTTTTATATCATTATAAATGATTTTTATGTGGCAGACTCAGTATTGGTTTTTAGTTTTTTTTTTTTTGCTTAACACTATTATGTGTGTGTGTTTATTTTTAAACTCCACTGTAGTACAAGAGTATCTTGTAGTTCGCTGTTTATTGTTGTCATGCATTTTCTTTTATACTGCATTCTCATTCAACTGCACTTTAATGTTTAAAGGTGGCAATTATTTTGATGTTGCCATTGTTGCTGGAGTTTTGTACCCCATACGCGTAGATGGACAACAAAAATTGTAGTATTCTTGTATGTAACTTTGGAAATTCGTTTTGACTCGCATGCCGACTACATTATACCATTAACCAAGTATAATTTGGAGTATATTCGGGAAGCGATTGAAATTGCGGTAATAGGTCAGATTCTTATTTTATAATATATAGAGAAACATCAAAATGGAAAGACCAAAATCGGGAAGGTGGTTTAGGTATATGGGGACTTGTTTGAAATATGTTTAGATCAGGGACCGTAACTGTTATGACTTTTATCGAAAAAGTTAAGAAATAAAAGTTATTTTTTAACTTTTATTTTTTAAGGCAGAAATAAAAGTTATTTCTTAACTTTTATTATTTTACTCAAAAAATAAAAGTTATTTTTTAACTTTTAATTTTTTAAGGCAAAAATAAAAGTCTTGAATTATGACTTTTATTTTTGCCTTAAAATATTAAAAGTTAAAAAATAACTTTTATTTTTTGAGTAAAATAATAAAAGTCAAAAATAACTTTTAATTTTTGCCTTAAAAAATAAAAGTCAAAATTAAAAGTTATTTTTTGACTTATCCTTTGCATTATTTATAATGTCATTAAATATTCTGTTTCTCTAAATAGCATTTAAAACCAATTTAGATAGAACCTTTATATGGAAGGAGAAACAAATTCAATAAGGTTCGTCCAAGTCAATAGAAACTTTATTAGATATTTTTCAGGAATAACACTTAAGAGTAATTTGTTGTGAAGTCTCCTCCAACGTGTTTCTTGTGCCTTCTCTCTTTCATATCCTAAATAATTTTTCTTATTCCATTACTCTTTCATATTCTGTCAGCAAACGGCAACAAACACAAAATCGAAATTAGGGTCAAACGAATTTTGTCAATGTTGGTATCGATTTTTATGGGGCGACTGATCGAAGATGAAAGGGCCCAGAATATCTATACCGCTTTAGGAGTCCGCTGGTAAATCTTTTTGAACTATAACTATTATTTTTTAAAGTTTTAATATTTTTATTAATTTAAAATTAAAAACACTAAAATTCTCCTGCACCTAGTATTAAGTAGTTCTGCAAAAATATCTTAGAACTTTAGATTGGAAAAAGTTATGAAGTTTCGATGGAAAAAGCCTCTGAATCGAAGAAATAAAAAATTGCCTTAAAATTATGAAAGGTTTTTTTTACAAAACAGTATACCTTTTCTTGGCAGTCCACGAAAATAGTCTTACTACCTCTGTTATAGGACAGCGTCATATTAAGGTGGGGAAATTGTCATCAACAAATAAATTATTAACATTCATATGTCCTCCTAGATTTACCACTTCTGCAGCATCCATAGGAGATGTTTTTAATTCCTTAACCTGGTTTACCCTTACGGGGAAATCTCGAAAAGATAAATCTATGTTATTAGACCAGTATGAAAAGGAAATTGGAAAGGGGTGGGGGGGGGGGGGGGTGGGTTGGAATGATAAATTTGTTTACATTCACATTTCTTTCGAATCAACCTATAGCTAAACTGGGTATCAAACAAAAGGTATTTCAAATACATATATTTAGATGTGCAAGCCATGTACAATCATGTAAAATGTTATAAGTCGTTTATTTAAATAACTTAATTGTAGGGATGTAAGGTGTTTTGACTTTTTTCGATATTTGGGTTATTACCAATAGCTGACAAGTTAGGGTTCAAAACATAGACAATATGTGTATCAATTTTTTTTTTGGTTTTCATTATGTCATATGAACTGACAACAAAAATTTACTTAAATGAATTCTCGTCATTTTGTGTCAAATGCGTTTTCATTATTTATTTATTTATTTATTTATTTATTAATGTTACATTACATCTTAAAAACTGACAATAAGTCGATAAAGCAGAGCGTGGTAAAGACTTATGTCAAATTTTGGTGTCAGTTGACTGACACGCCGTTTTCATTCCAAAGATCTAATGTGATGTGTAAACTTTTGGCGAGCGAACAGCTGATTAGAAAATATTAATATGTGTTCAATAAAAAGTGGAAAATATGAAAAAAAGAAACAAATGGCTATAGCTAGTGCGGAGTTTTGTGTTATTCCTTTACCATTTCTTTCTTAATTAAATAATTACCATTGAAATTTATTTTTCCAGCAAAAAAAGAAAAAAATAACAGCTTTGCGATCGCCAAACAAAAAAATTGAAAACTTGTTGTCAATTTTATTTTAGATAAAAAATGCTGCCGTATCTGTTGACAAACTGAAATTTGACGTTTGTGTGCATAACTGACTGCAAACTCAGATGACACCATATGACAACCCGTTTTCATACAATTGCCAATAATTTGGACAAATTGACATTAAAAATGACATAGTGAAAACCATGCATTATACATATTCCAGATATAATTGTACGTGACGATTTTTTTCTACTTACTCTTAAGAAAAATCACGACAAAAAATCGACTCAAGCATGAATTTTTTTTACCGCTCACGCTCTCGAGAGTAATTAAAATTTGCGATCACGCTCAAGCGTGATTCAAAAGCCAGGGTACTTAAACCATTCTCTATTTACGGTTGTATCTCTCTTGAGACTTATTTAACATTATTTTGCCGCATAAAGAAAATCTTTTAATTCTACAAAAACTTGGTAAAATGTTCCAAGTTTTGCATCATTTATGCAAAAAGTATTCGGAATTGTATTTCGTACTTTATTCAACGAAACATATTTTAATAAAAATCTTCGGATTAAACTTTCTACATTTATTTTTTAGCCAAATTAGTTTGTTTTCATGCAATTATAAGAATCAATATTATAAGTATCTTACCGTTTATGTAGGGTATTGTCTTCAATCGGATTTTATTAACCCTGATTGTTTTTTGCATGCTCTTAATTTTTTTTATTATTCTTTTCAGTCTACAACATAATCCAACCATATGAATGAGTAATACATTTTTTCTGTCATTATTGTATTGTTCACTTTGTAATTGTTTTTATCTTTTTTCTCTTGTGTTATATTACTCATTTTTTTTCTTAATGTTTATTTTTCCTTATTTTACTTTGTTTTATTTAAGAAAGTCTTTGACTCTTTAAATCAGCTGGTATATCTAAAATATACATTTTTTCTTGTAAACCCCAACAAATAGGAAAAAAAAAACACATGGTTGTTGTTGTTTTTTTACTGGTGTGTGTCTACTACTATAGGAATACAGAAGAAAAATAAAATTAAAAGAAGAAAAAATATGATTGATTAGTTAGTGAGTTCCCTTTTTTAACTCCTCTCAGAGCCTGTTAAAAGAAATAAAGTATTTTTTTTACATATTTTTATTCTTAATGTCTTTTAAAGGAAACAGGTTTTTTTTAAGTATTTCTTGCATTTATTTAAGTTTTCTTTAAATACATTTTGTTTTGAAGTGTACATTTTAAATTTTTTAAGTATTTCCGGCCAAGCTTTTTTTTTGTAGAATTGAAATCAATTATAAAGTCAACAGTTTTTCTTGAACAACTACTGTGACATTGCCATTAAATACGTCTCTGTAGTGTGTAGGTGTTATCAACTAGATTTATAATTTAGCTTTTAAGCGTTTTGTTTAAAGCGAGGTTTTACCTGCCAGTGATCTTTAACTACACAATTACCCGTTCTCTACTTCTTAATATAACTGAAAAGTTTAAGTTATTTTAACATAAAATCTCAATAAAGTAACAAAACTCAAACTCATTCAATACCATGATTAAATAACAAACAAGTGCCATTTATAACAAAAAATAATAATTTTATGTGATTAAAAAATGTTGAAAAATATTATTTAATTTTATTTTTTTATATACTTTGTTTCATTATAATTAAAAAAAAAAAACAAATAAAGATATGCAACTTCTATATGTGTTGGGCTGTAACGGCTCCATTAATTTGTCATTGTGCCTGGAACACCATTTATAACAAATACACTCAGCCCAGTTTACAAGAAGCGCTATCAAAAAATATTACAAAAGGATACCATCATAGTTGAGTATGTATATATTTTTTTACTTAGTTTTACGATTTAAAAAACAAATTTAGAATTCGTTAGAGCAAAACAAAAAGTCAAAACTTTGTTAGAGGAAATTTTTATAAAATTTATCTCAGATAAGAAATTTATTTCTTTTGAATTTTAAAATTTTTAAAAAATCTATCTATTTTAAATTTTTTATTCCACTTGACATTTTTACGTTTCTTTTTCACTATATTTATTTTTTTTTTTTTGCAAATATCAGATTTTGTCCTTGTATTTTTAAGTTTGAAAGAAGCTTTTGGTAAAACATCTAAAAAAACAAGTCTCAAATGTTTGTGTTAAAATATATTTGTTTTCAATGTTGTAACTTAACACATTTATTGTTAACAAAAAAATATTACAAAGAAAGTGACAAGTAGTTTTTGTAAAACATTTGAACACAAATTTTAAGTTTGTTTAATGCTTATTCTCTGTTAGCCGCAGAAAAAGCTAATATACAGGGATGTGATGAAAATCGAAAATGATCGGACTTTCAATGTTCAATATTTTACGATCTATATTTTAAAAATAATTTTTTATTGCTTAAATTAAAAGTTCTGAGTAAATTTAAAGTCAATATTATTTTTACGAAACTAAATATTCTAGATTGAAAATTAGTTTGTTTTCGATTTTCATCTCACACCCCATAAATGCAACATTTCTTGGTATTAGATATGAGGTATCCTTTGTCAAACTGCAACCCTTCTCTTAACAATTGGTACAGCTATGGGTTTTTTTTAAAAGTATTTACTTTTCATGCCGAGTGGCTTTTTTTAAAATCTAATATGGCGAAAATTTGTTTTAAAAGGTATCGGAATATCTTAAAATTTTTCACTCACAAGCCTTTGCGGTTGTTAAATAAGAATCTAAAGCTATATTTTTAAAATTCAGAAAAGTCGGATCCAAAATAGTTCTAATAAATAAATAGTTCTAATTTCTAATTTAATCGATTGTTTTTCTGGGACTTTTTAGATTGTTTTTTCTGTGGCTTTTTATTTGTTACAATTATAATGTTAAAACTGTTTTATTATATTGCAATTTGAAGTTGAATAAGAGAGTATGAAGGAATTTATTAGAACAGATTTAATTAAAGCCCCTACGATTCAATAAAGTTTTTAGACATCTTTTAAATAGAAATTGCCGTTATTTTAATTAGCAGTTTTAGTTAATTCTACCGAAAACATTGTGTGAGTAAACAATATGATTAATAATTATATAATTTTAGTAATACACCATACTTAGCATTGTTTAAGCTCTATGTATAAAGGAATATCGTTGGAATAACGTAGGAATCTGAAATTTAGTATTTAGGTTTCCTCTACGACGTAAGACGGGTTTGGGCAAAGAAGGGGAAAACTCGTCTTTGAAGGCCTGCCCTAACCCATTTGGCTCGAAACCTGAAATTTGAAATATAAGGTATATTTTAGAATTTTTACCAAGGACGTGGAAAAAATGGGAGTTATATGGGCGAAAAGTCTCCCACCTAACGGCCTGTCCAAACCGTTGGAACTAGGAAGTTGAAATTTGATATGAAGGTTCCTCTTTCGGTGTATACATAAACTAAGTCCTAATTTTATTGCACTTGACGGCCTGCCAAAAATGCTGGAACTCGGAAGTTGAAATTTCTCTTACTGTGTAGACATCTGCTCATGCAGGAGCACGAAATTTTCGGTAAAATGATTTGTTTATTCCTAGTAGAGCGAGAAAATACAAATTCATGTCACAACGGAACAACTATACCACTTTTAATTGTCTTAAAAAATAATAAAATACTACAATGTTTCACAAAATCTAGAAAGGAGCAAACAAGAAATCTCAGAAACATGTTCAGAAACATGTTCACGTCTACGATTACCATATAAAAAACGCGTCACAGACTTAACAATCATTTCCAGTTTCCTAAGATTCATGGCAATAGTTCCTAATATAACTTCATGTCCATACAAGACCTTAACTCAAAACGTCAAGAAAATATTTATCGAATATATTCTACGCAAACTATTAGAAACTCTGCCGTGCACCGATTCAATGTGAGATTCAAAACTTAAATGATTATTAATGATAACACCTAAGCATCTATGTTGACTCACGAATTCAATCTGGGAATTACCTACAAAAATATTAGATTCAGACACAGAACCATCAGTAGATCCAAATAGCATAGCTTTAGTCTTAGAAGGATTAATAGCAAGAGAATTATTGGCTGCCAAGTTGAAAATGTTATTGAGGCAAAAATTAATATTAGACTAATGCATCAGCAAACACAGGATAAGTGCTAAACAATTACATAATATCATCAGCAAATAAAAAAAGGCTTACACATACCAGAGTCCACTACTCAGGAAGGTCATTAATATACAATGTAAACAAGAGGGGCCCAAGAACTGGGGTAACCCAGATACAAGCGAAATATTGCTCGAATATTTTCCATATAGATTAACAAACTTAGATCTTCCACTCAAAAAAGACATCACAAGTCTACACGCTGATTATTATAAATTGCCTTTAAGGTGCGTGTTAGTTAAAGGTAACTTTAGCTAAAGTGAGGAATAAAGTGAACTTTAACTTTTTTTGGTTATTACAACTTCCTTATAAAATAAAATTAAGTTTTTTGAAAATATGGCATTACCAGAGCAAAAACCGATTACTTTTGACAAATTTAAATGGTTCTTAAAAATACGTAGTGGCAACGACGTACTTTTATTTATTTATTTACTTACAACAAACAAAAAATACAAACGAAAAATAAAATTTTTTCGAATTGTGTAAAAATTAAAAATGTTTGTTGTAAAAAATTTACATTGTCCACGCCGAGCACAGAAATAAAACAAACAGCAAAGATACGGCCAAAAAAATATACGGCAACTACACTGCAGAGCAGAAAATGTGGTAACTTCAAATGCTTAAACCTTACGTTAAAAGTTTAAGGTGAGATGAACTTACCTTTAGCTTATCGGTAACTTTTAGGTTAAAGTGTACTTATAATAACGAAAAACTAACAATCTGTCCGTTAACATCCTAACTTTAGCTATCGGCAAGTTATAATAATGGGCCTAAGTCTGACAATCATAGTCGAGTAGCATATGGAGTTGAAAGCTTTAGTCAGATCAAGAGATACCAGAACAGTCAATTTCTTATCATTTTCAGACATCTTAATATCATCAGTTAATTTAAGTAACAGAGAAGTGGTATTATAGCCACGACGAAAGGCATATTGAGACTCAAAAATTTTTTCTTTAGCAAAAGATAATATTTGATCCTTTAACAAATGCTTCACTACCTTAGACAAAGCAGGGAGAATTGAAATTGGCCTAAGATCATCCGGACACCCCTGACTGTTTCCGATTTAGGAATAGGCACTACTCGCGCAGTCTTCCAAGCATCTGGAAATACAGATGTTGTTAAAATAGAGTTAATTAAATTCAAAATAATGCAAGAAATGTGCTGATAAATGATCTTAATAAATTGTATAGCTATACCATCAACACCAATTGATTTGGATTTGACTTTATTCAATGCCTCCATAACCACAAACTCATCAACACATTGAAACGAAAAAGAGTTGTCAATATCAGGAAAATAACCAAAATCAAAATCATTAGGCAGATCAGCAGACACACCCCAGACAAAATACTCATTAATGACCCCTACATCGCCATCACACACCACATCCTCTGAGTACTCTCCACATACCAGAAGTGTCTAACCCCCAAAAAAGCTTCGCATAATGTTTCCTTTTTTCCTTCTTTATTGCAGACTTAGCTTTATTACGATATCTACAAAATAACTTCCATTTGTAGTTAGTAGGATCAGATTGATACTCAGCAAATGCTAAATCTCTCAGAGACCTTGCCAACACAATATCTCTCGATTTCATCCAATCATTAACCGGACTTATTTTCCGTCTTTATATTTTATTTATTTAAAGTGATTAAACATTATTATTGCTTTTATAGTATTGATTTTTCTCTGTATTCCTACATAGTTTTATTTAACATACAAACTCCTAGTAATTAATATCTGTATGTATTTGAAATTTAAACTAGGTCGTCGTGCACATTTGCACTGAACCATCTATGGATGGGAATAAGTTAATAATTTACAAAGTTGCATAAATGTGCATATTTTACTGTATAAATATCTGTATCCTTTGAGAATATAAACCTTTATTAACCATAACAGGGATTATACAATAAAAAAAATATAAAATAGTTATCTGTGTCGTCAGTTTTACATCAGAGGAATAACTTGTGAAGAGAAACTTAACAAAATGTCCAGTGACCATAGAATAAATTAAATGAAACATTTAAATAGCTTTAATTTTATGTAA
Organism: Eustalomyia histrio; assembly: GCA_949748255.1. Lineage (NCBI taxonomy): Eukaryota > Metazoa > Arthropoda > Insecta > Diptera > Anthomyiidae > Eustalomyia > Eustalomyia histrio. Next base: position 190,822,475 of record OX456523.1, read on the forward strand.
AACTCTTATGTTAAAACATTAAGGTAAATTTAAGATTTATTTTGCGTTCTTTTAACCACATTGGTTAACAACACTTATACTGGTTATCTTTAAGCGCATAAAATACGGTGAAATTGCATGACAAGCATTGGGGTGATATTAGAGAAAATTTGATTGTATGCGTTACACCGATTGAAAAAAATCTAAATGTTTAGATTTTGTTCTTGCTTGATATACGTATTTGATGTTTGTATATCGTTGATTGATCATGCAAGTATTTTTTTTAAGAGCTAACTATATTATACTTTTGCTAGCTTAAGCAAATGTGCGAATACATGTAATCAAATGTGTATGACTATAATGTACTTAACAAACTTTTCGTTAAGTTTCGTCAAGTGTCATTTGCTTAAGCAAACAGCGAAACTGACCGCACTTTACTTAAGGAATCATGTGTTTTTAAAAAAACTGTTTATGAAAAAAAAACAAACTGCAATGTACGCGGAAAATATTTTTATAGGAAATTTAATTGAAAATGTTAAAAAACAAACGTGCATGTATAACAAAAGGGGTGGGTTTTGTATTTGTTTTTCGATTAAGATGCAAGCACTGTTGCATTTTTTAGTACTTTTTGATTTATGTTTTCATTTGTTTCTTTAAATTATTTAAAATTAATATAGATTTACTCGTTAATTGTAAAATATTTATAAATTGAACACATTAAATAATATTTTTCGAAAAGACACATATATTTTGGAAATATAAGAAGAAAACAGTTTTTGCAAAAGTACAAATATTTGCAACTAAGTGTAGTAAGTATTTAAGTTTAAAAAGTACATTGTAGCCACCAAAAATTCTTCAAAGAGTTGATTAAGCATTTGACAGACTTTTCTTTGATTTTTGACAGTAGCTTAAGTTAGCAAAAGTATAATATAGTTAGCCCTTTAATGTGACTTCCAAGCAAACGGTTATGAGAATATGTCAGCCAATAAATATTCATGGCTAAATTTATTCCTTTTTTTAAGCCACTCTTATACAGATACGTTTCCGTTTCTTTTTGTTTTAAGCGGACTGCCGAAATCGCCACAAGTGTATCGTCCGCTACAGACATCGCCTTAAAGCTGGCCGCTTACTATCAAGGATGCTTGATGACTCCGTGCAGCAAGGCTTGATGACTACGTGTATTTGTTTTTGTAATGACAAACGACATTATCAAATGCTGGACATGTTGTACAGCATGTTTAATCGTCTAAAGCCCCTTTTACAGCACAAAATAAAATTTAAAAACAAAATGAATGTTTGAAGTGCTGTTCTGTACGTTTATGTTTCAAAGCACACGTACACGTATTTGAAGTGTAGCAATTTAATTGTGTATAATACGCTTTAAAAAAATCAACTATGACCCATTATGGCTAGTGTTGTAAATTTAGCGACATTTCATTTACACTCAGAAAAAAAAGTTTGTAGAAAAATTTGTAAACGGTTTTCAATCCCACTTTACTATTTTGGTACTGATTTTTAGTAAAAAATTTACTTATTTTCAATAAGTGGATATTGAAGGAAATTTTATTTCTAATACATAGGCTGAAAAAAAGAACCGACTCATGTCCAAAAATAGGACATCCACTTAAAATAGCACTAAAAACCAGCCCAATTAAAATTTGACATTAAAATCCAAAAAATTTACTAAAAATATTTTTCAAAACAAAAATTAGCAAATTAAAACAAAATCATAAATTCGTTTATGTTTTAACTATTTTTTAAGCTTTTGAATTTGCTTTTAATTTTATCTAAAATATTTTTTGAAAAAAAAAATAAATAAAAAAATTTTCAATAAAAATATATAAATTTGTATATATGTATTCGAATTCGTTAGGCAATTTCAAAAGAAATTACCAGCTTTAAAGTGTAACAAGTGTATCTAAAAATAATAAAGTTAGTTTGTGCGTTTAAATTATATTTGTTTATAAATTAAAATTTTGCTACATTTTACAATTCATTGAGTTTACAGCAATTTACTAAAATCTAGGAGTGCTAACTAATTTTATATACTAATTTGATTGCGCTAATATCAGTAATATTTAGTAATTTTTTTTGCTGATTTTAGCAAACCGATTTTAATTCCACTTTACAAAAAGTTTACTATTATTTAGTAGCGGCTACTAACTTTTCTACTAATTTCATTGTACAACACGTCAGCAGACATGTGTTGCTAAGATTAGCAAAAAAATACCGCTGGGCTCAAATTAGCAAAATTTCCCGTAAAAACAGCAAAATTTTTAGCTGCCATTACAGACTTTTTTTGGTGAGTGTAGTTCTAAACATAATAATTACCGTATTTATGCGGGAAGATATCGACGTTGGCTTCCGCAATTTTCATACAAATTTGACATAAGTAACGTTAAGGGTTAAGACTAATATCAAAGACAAATATCAGGTAATGTGATTGCCAAGTTAAACCTTAAAGCTAGATTCACAATGATGGGGTACTCTTCGCTGCGTAGTGGAGTGTACTAAAATAGAGATGGCATGATACAAAATTTGTAAGTGCGAAGGAGAAGAGAAAGAAAATCATACTTTTAAGTACTCCATAATTGGAAAACTTTATTTTGTTGAATTAAATTAAAAAAATGTTTATGCTTAAATAATATTTTCATACATATTTATGTAAGAAATTTCTTTGAATATGTTATATCCTCAACTATTTTTCACTAGATTATTCTTAAGTTAACAAAGTTTTAACTTACAAGTTTATAGAAATGTTGACAAAGAAAATTTAAATATTTTGATACATTTTTTTTGTCATAGTTTTAACCATATATGGGTCATTGAAGTATTGTTTTTCATATAAATGCTTATGCCAAATAATTAGCATTATTAGTATGAAAAAAAGTAATGCCTTAATGCTTTGATTCCAATTATGGGTTTAACTATAAGATAATGTACACATTAAATTCTAGATATTACATAGATACTTAGGACATATTATGTGGACTTTATTTTAGGAAGTCATTTGTATCGGAATTTGGATTACATTGTTCTTTATGTTTTTGTTTTTCTTCTTTGCTTTAGTTAAAAAATATATTAACATGACGAATAAATAAACCTTAAAAACATTGTTAAATGAAAAAGTAGAACATTAAACTTAACAGAACATGTAAACCTAATTAGTTTCAGGGTTTTTTTTTATAACAACAGCAGCCAGCAACAATTATTTACTAAACTACAAAATATACTGTATCGTATGTAACACAAGTATTAAGTTGGAATTTTATGGGGTTTTGCAGCATTTTCATAACTTTATTTAAAATTTTATAGAATGTGGTGTACAATGTTTAAAAATTTCTTTGAAGCCTTTTGAGAGTGATGTTATATATGTAAATCAATATCTTAAATTCATCTTTAGACTTTAAAAGTGTTGCTGTTGTAATTGGTGAAATGAATAAAAACAAAAAAATGTAAATATCCAATGTTTGATCGGCATATAAGTACCAGAATTAAATTTTCACATTTTAATATTTCTATAATTTCATTACTAAGTTTTTCGAAAGAATAAAGCAAATTCAATAAGGAGCTATGGACATTGTGGGTTTCTATATCATGATTTCATATTTATCCCGAAAATTATCAGCGGCGGATTCATTTTTAGTTAATGATCAAATTGATTTTTGTATGTAATTTTTTCAGCTTGCCAACCGACAGAACCCATCATACACCATTAACCAACAACATACTGTAGAACTCTAACCACTCACCAATTTGCGGTTGTTGTTGTATGTAGTGCATCCTATATCAGGTTTTTAAACTGACGTCAGCAGCACTGTAATTAAAAGAAGAGAAATAATTTACATTCGGGAAACCATGTAGTTAAAATCAACTGTAAATTACAGTTATGTAACTGTTAAAAAGCAACTGATGAATGTAGTAAAGGGTGATTTTTTACCGTTTGGGCTTTGAAAAAAGAAATAGAAAATTTGCAAAAGTGAATGAAACATATATTTGCAGCGATGAACGAATGACTGTCATTTACTTTTTAAAGATTATTTCATGTAAATGTTGCCCGCGGCTACGCCGTAGGTGGTCCATCCGTGGGCTCCAATTTTGTCATAATTTTTCCTGCATTTCGAACGGTATCTAACTAATGGCAGCTGTTAAGTTGTCTTCTAGGACTAAAATTGTGTCTGGCTTGTCCCTGTGCACGAGAGACCACGGATGCCCACGAAAGGCTAGTGGGGTCAAATCGCATGATCTAGCCGGTCAATGGACTGCTTCAAAACGTGAGATTAATGGCTCCCAAAACTCGCCTCTCAATAGGTTCATGGTATCGCGTGCCGTGTGAAATGGGACACCGTCTTGTTGACACCACCTCTCAACCAAGTCCAATCCTTCCATTTTGCATTGATAGCTCTGGCTGCTGTTCACAGCAAATTCGGCAATTCTGTTTGTTGACATACTCATTGAGCCAAATATGAGCTTCGTTGCTGAAGATAATTTTCTACTATTTTCAACATTTCTCACACAGTACGAATTTTTATAATAAAATTCAATGATTTGAAAGCGTTGTTCGTTTGTTAGTTTATTCATGGTGAAATGGCAAACCTTAGTGAGCATTTTTGGCATTGCCACATGTCACGAATCTTTTTTTTTTTACACTGAAAAAATGTACACTGAAATACCAAATAGCAAAAAATCACACTTTACAAACAACATACAATTGTAGTAAAATTTTCAGGGAAAATCTGGAATATAGTTAAAAACAACTACTTCAAAGTTAAAATCATCAATAAACGTAGATTTTTTTAACATTTTACTTATAATATACATTTATGGGGAATCTATATAAACAATTTTACAAAAAGGAAAACCAGAATAATTATTAAAAAATGTTCAAACAACTACACTCTAATAAGTTTTTATTTAAATTTACTACCATAATGGTGGGTAACTTATAACTTATACCTATAAAATTACTAAAAGTGAGTAAATTTAAATGTCTGGGAATTTTATTTTCAATTGAAAAGTTCCCGGCCTACCATCTAAAACACATTTTTTTTTGGCAAAATTCGGTTTTTTGTTCAACATAGTTCCCTTTAAGGGTGATACACTGATTATAGCGACCCTCCAACTTTTCGATACCATTTTTGTAGTACGATTTGTCCTTTGCTTCAAAATAGGCCTTAGTTTCGGCGATCACCTCCTCTTCATTCGACGAAAATTTCTTCTCAGCGAGCATTCTTTTAAGATCTGAGAACAGGCAATAGTCGCTGGAGGCCAGATCTGAAGAATACGGTGGATGTGGAAGCAATTCGAAGCCCATTTCATGGATTTTCGCCTTCGTTTGGTCAGAAGTAAGCTCGCGCGACACCCACTTTGCACAGAGCTTTCTCATACCCAAATATTCGTGAATGAAATGATTTACATGTTCAGTTTATATCTTTAGAGTACCTGCTGTTTCACTCAATTTACGGACATTCAAAATCATTTTGTGGATTTTTTTGATGTTTTCGTCCGTAACAACCTCTTTTGGGCGTCCACTGCGTTCACCGTCTTCGGTGCTCATTTCACCACGTCTAAACTTAGCATACCAATCCTTGATGGTTGATTTTCCTGGGCAGTGTCCGGAAACTCGTCATCAAGCAAAGTTTTTTCTTTAACTGTATTTTTTCCCTTCAAAAAGCAATATTTTATCAACACGGGAAATTCCTTTTTATCCATTTTTTCACAATAACAAAAGTTGCTTCACTCAAAATGCTATAATTCACAAATTAATGATCCGACAGCTGTCAAATTTATACATATGTATGTAATTGTCATATATAATTGTCTTATATAATTGTCTTATTAAAAGCCAAACACCACCGAACCTGCTGAATATTTAAATATTCGCTGCATCTTTTCAAATAATTCCTCAACGTGTCGAGCCTTCATGGAATATCTTGAATGGTGTTAATTTTGGAACTTTGATGTTTTGGGTGTCTTTTATAAACGCTTCGGCATCGTTTAACATACTTACCACCTTCTTAAAATTTACAGTTTCAAACTCGAAGAAAAAAAACCATTGTAACCAATAATATTAGCGAAGTTGGTCTAATTTATAGCCCTTTTCAATCACATTTACGTCTGCATATATTTTTCAAATAACAAATAATTTTTTTGACAAATTTTATTGTAGTTAACAATTAGGCAAAAATGTGTAAAATTAAAATTTGATCTTAATTATTTTAATTTTACTATAAAATGTGTTAGTAAATATAAATTTGTATACAAAAGTGTGCTGAATAATTTTTCAAACATTTCGTGCATTCGATATTCTCTAATATCTGCTGTTATATCTTGCTGATCTAAATTGATCTGAAAAATGGCAGATAAAATTAGATCCAGGCATTAAGTAAGGTCCAAATTTATCGGAAAAATGTCTGATCGAATAGCCTTTGGCAGAATTTGAATTCAGTCTGCCAGAGTTGTAGTAAGTAAAGCACTCAGCAGTGTGTGGCTGACTTTATTAGACTATATTTTTCTTATAATTGTGTTATATACCTTTGTTACTTATTTATAATTATATATTCGGAAATTGAGATATTTCTACATACATATAATGGCTGAATTAATGAGACTAAATTGGTTTTGTACTTATCTGATTTTATATAATTAAACATATATATATATATAATATTATATATAATTTTGTTGAATTTTACCCAACTTATGGTAGAAAACTGTACTCCTACTATATATTGGGTAAATTTATTCTGTGTCCGCAATCGAAAAAATACACAAAATATGTGTAATATTATGCATACATAATGTATAAATTTACATTGAAATTGCGTAAAAATTTAAGGAAATTTAAAAATTAATTTGTAAATTTACTAAACTTTTTCGTAAAAAGCTTGTTTTAACATGATAGTAAACACACTCATAAAATGACTAAAAATGAATTCTGAATGCTTAAAAAATCCAAAAAATGCGTAATATTACCAACACCCATATTTTAAATTCAAATGCACAAAAACTTTTCTTCTATAAAACAATAAATTGATTTTTATTACAATACATAAAATACATTTATCACTTATTATTTTCTAATTTTAAAATGTCAAAATATTTATTACCATTCTAGGTTTGTATATTTATAACATATAAAATTTTAATTTAACAAAAAACAAGTAAAAAAGAGCTTAAATTCGGCTGTGCTGAATCTTTGAATACCCTCCACCAATATCAAAAAAAAAAAAAATCTACTGTTTTTGATACAAATATCGTAAAAAAATTTTAGAAGTAAAATTATGGAGATGAACAAAATTTTTTGGGTTGAAAAACTTTTTTTTGGATTTGAGAACAAATTTTGTGGTGTAAAAAATTTTTGAGGTGAATAAAATTTTTTGGGTGAAAAAAAAATTTTGTGGTAAAAAAGATTTTTTGAGGTGAATATAAAATATTATTTAATTCTAAGCGACTTGTGAAAAAACAAGAGGAAATATTTTACTTGCCAGTCGCTACTATAAAATTGTACTAAACATCAATTTGTATGGAAAATTTAAAGGTGTCTTCACATTTTCACTCATAACTTTTAAACCGCTGGACCGATTTTGCTTATTTTCAATATCAGACTACTCGGGAGGATGTCCAATAAAAATAGGCACCCCGCTTGCGACTTCGAGTCGTGATCGCCATTTAAACTGACAGATAGACGGACATCACTAAATCGACTTTAAATTGCAAAAGGATCACGAATATACATACTTTATGGGGTCTTAGACCTATATTTCGACATGTTACAAACGGAATGACAAACTGATATATACCCTCACCATATATGGTGGAGGGTATACAAAATACTAATTTTAGGCATAAAGTGTTTAATTGTAAACATATTATGTTTAAAAATACTTTGTGTCAGTGTTATTGTATGTAAAAGTGTGTACATAACTGTTTTACGCATTTGGTGTTTATATTTACCGAATTAGGACGTACATATTTATTGATTAAAATTAAAAGACAATTTATTTTCTTTTGTGGCTGCAATATTATGTTTAAACAAAAATATTCAAATTTCAAATTAGAAATTAGAAAAATATTAAACTTTAAAATTTCAATAGAAAAATTTAAATGCAGTTTAATCTAGAGGAAGAGAAACAGAACAGAAGGTCGCCGGTTCTAGCCTAGTTCGCGGCATAAGTAAATTGTAAATTGATTGCTAATAAGACAGAAATGTAGCAAAATATACGTTTTTAATAGGTTTTTTGTTCAGGCTCTGCCTATTTCTGGAGGCTCTAGCTTGTCTTAAACTTTGGATTCTGAAGAGATCTTTTGCCGTATAGAAATTCATGTATCAACCTAGCTAAAAATCGTGAATTTTCTTTGTTTTTGTAAATATAATGAGGTTAAAAACTCGCTACAAACAAGCAATAATAACAATCAAAAAACCTCGTGGTATATAAATAACCTAGAAAACAAAAAATTTTTGTAAATATTAATTTTTAAAATAAATTTTGTGGAACGCGTTTCTATTAGTAGAATATTTATTTTTAGAATATTATAATCTATAAATAGAAAAGTAATCAATTACTATAATAAAAATTCCGAATTTGTAAATAAAATTCGATAATTACAAAAAAAATACGGTTGACAAAAAATTCGGTTGCAACTACAAATCTGTGTTGTATACATAGACTTGGAGCTGTTGACGGCTATATACATATACGATACATAGTTTTCAATTATGCCTATTTAATTGGATTATGCGTCGTAATGCCATATCATGTAGTCTCGTAGTGCTTACCAACGCGTCGTAATGCCAAAGTTCATTGAGTATCGTTCACCTAAATCAATAATTTCACAAAATTATTGTCGTGTTAAGAATATCAATCAAAACTTGTATTAACTCTAGACCACATCATATGGCTTGAGACCCATGCATATGGTTGGGACCTATGGCTCATCTGTAAAAACTTTCAGTTCAAATAAAGTTTATATATGTATATCCTCCACTTTACTATTGAAAAATTAGACCTTGTATTCCTTAGGGGTATGCTTGCCGCATACATAGCAAAAGCAGTAAAGTTTTTCCCAACATTCAGGCATTTTTATTCTTACGAACTGTACTCCCTTGTGGGACAATTAAAAAACGAAAAAGATTAAATTTCCTTTACGGCAATTTTGAGTGGCAAAACAGATAATGACAAAAAGAATGAAGAAGGACATAAGCAACAAAACTGAAGTCATGGTGACATAGGTACAAAAGTATTCGGTAGGTGAGTGTCAAACCTTCTCGTCAGATTTTGGGAGGACCTACATATGTATGTGAACAATAACTACACAGAGAAAACAGATTCATCGTGACAACCGAATTTCTTGTCAACTGAATATTTTGTTTGCCGCAACCGAATTATTTGGTTGCCATAACCGAATGTATTCCTGATGTAATTGATATATATGGTTTCAACCGTAATTCTGTTGCATTAATCGAATTACGGTTGCGACAAACAAACATAGCGGTAGCTCCAACAAATCGATTCGGTTGGCACAATAAATCTGTTTTCTCTGTGTAAATTAACCGTTAATGAGCAATATTGCATTTGAGTGGTTTTATGGTGTTTGTGTTAAGTTTTGGGATTTGGTGAGTTTTGACATATGTAGTAAAATTGTATGGCTAACATTTTTGTAGAACATTTCATTCCCGCCCCCTCTTCTTAAGGGTTTTTTTTACAATTTTTTAGAATAAAGTCAAAAACTACCATTATGTGGGGGAGTTAGAGGGTAAATATGTTCCACAAAAATATTTATGTTAATATTTTCTAAAAAGTTTCGGAACATTTAAGATGAAAACAACACATAGTTGCATAGCGATATGCTGCTGCACAAACAGGCCAAAGAACGGGGGGAAACTTCAATTCAATCCATTTTTAGAACTCTGTAATTTTTTCATGTTGTACAAATAGTTATTTTTATATTATAATTATTGTTTATGTTTTTTGTTTCTTTTTAGGTAAGTTTACCAAGTGAATTTTGCAAAAAAAAAAAATAAAATTATGGCTTAACGACAGAAGGCGTAAGTTTAACTTTTTTTTTTTTAATTTAACGAGTAGCATAAAAATTTAGAAGTATATAAAATTATAATTATATATATAATTCTCCTGTACGTGTGTTAGTGACTGCACTCCTCCTTAACGGCTGGGCCGATTTCGATGAAATTTGTTGTGTCTGTTTTATTTGATCCCTGAATGGTTTAGATTCACAATTGACCTATATGGGTACAATGGGCGTGGCACCTCCCATACGAAGTAAAAATGTATTTTTGTATATCTGGAGTACTGTTACAGTGGGAGTCTTCAAACTTTGTGTGAGCTTTTTTTATAATAATACTCATAATCTCCCAAAAAAATGAGTGCCATCCAAGCAATGGGCGTGGCACCTCCCATACGAAGAAAACATTCATTATTGCATATCTGGGGTACTATTAAAGTGGGAGTCTTCAAACTTTGTGTGAGCTTCTTTGATAATAATATTCATAATCTTCCAAAAAATATGGGGGATCCAAGCAATGGGCGTGGCACCTCCCATACGAAGTACAAATTTATTATTGCATATCTGGGGTACTATTATTGTGAGAATATTCAAACTTTGTGCGAGCTACCTAGATAATAATGTAATCCTATTCCTAGGCAGAACAACGTTTGCCGGGTCAGCTAGTTATATTATATTATTCTTTTTGAAAGTCTTTTTTTTTTAAAGGAAGATTAAAAAAATTAGTATAAAATCAAATTTTATTATGACAACCTGTATTTCAGTAGCATAAAAAACCTAGTTGCAACAATCGAAATTAATTTATTATACTTAAATAGTTATGTGTTTACTTGTTATACCCTCCATTATATAGGGGTAAGAAAGTATATATATTCGTGATCCTTATGCAATTTTAAGTCGATTTAGCGATGTCCGTCTGTATGTCTGTCTGTTGAAATGGCGATCACTACGCCAAGTCGCAAGCAGGGGTGCCTATTTTTACCCAGATTATTGGGCATCCTCCCGATCAGTTTGGTATTGAAAATAAGCAAAATTAGTCCAGCGGTTAAAAAGTTATGAGTGAAAATCTGAAGATACCTCTAAATTTTCCATACAAATAGGTGTATTTTAATACAATTTCATGGTAGCGACAGGTACAAAGTATACTTTCTCATACTTTTTTACCAGTCGCTTAGAAATGAATAATATTTTGTATTTACCTCAGATATTTTTCACCTCAAAAAATTGTTTTTACCACTAAAATTTTTTTCACCACAAATTTTTTTTTCACCTCAAAAAATGTTTTTCGCGTCAAAATTTTTTTTCACCAAAAAATTTGTTTTCGCATTCAAAAAAGTTTTCCACCTTAAAATTTTTTTTTCACCTCCATAATTTTACATCAAAAGTTGTTTACATTAGTTGTATCAAAAACAGTTGATAATTTTTTTGTTTGATACTGGTGGAGGGTATTCAAAGATTCGGCACAGCCGAATTTAAGCGTTTTTTATTTGTTTGTAAATAAAAATCGTTTAAATTGTTTAATTTGTATAATTTTAGCTTCCAACTAAATTAGGTTATAGGAAATTTCAAATTTGAAATTACCAAATATTAAGCACACTTTTTTGTTCTCTGTATTATGTGGATATTATCGCCCACAAATATGTATCTGGGTCCTATTACGGCTTTATTGTTGTTTTATTTTGTTGTTGAAATTTTCAATAGTTTAGTGTTGCATTAATAATCTACATTTAAGCTTTATTAGGTCTATAAGGCAGGCAAAGGTCAATCTTAACGTAAAAATATACAAAAACTGCAAAAAAAAAATTAACGTGCAAACAGTTTTTCCATTGACGATAGATAGTCTATCTCCCTTCCTCCGTCTCTACCCATTCATACAAACTTGTAATTTAAAATACTCGTAGTCGTAGTCATACATGCAAATAAGTAAGCATTTTTTGTTGTTGTACACGTTTACTATTTTATTAAAGATAGATTTGCATTGATGTACTTCTCTACACACAAAAAAATAATTTGCCAACCGAATTGAGAAGTGTAGATTGGTTGTTACAACCAATAAACTTGGTTAGTAAAACTAACCGATTTTAGTATTGATTTTAGTATTGAAGTAGTAACCGAATTTCAGGTGGAAACAAACGAAATTGTATTTCAGTGTGTATGTTATATATCAACAGAGCATTCAAGGAATTAATTCGGTTTAACTCTGGTAATTTTTCAATAAGTTAACCCTAGTTTAAATATGTCATGTTAAAATACCATAGTTCATTTAAAATTTTGTTTGTAATTTTTATAGTAATCTAATTTTAGTTACAACAATCTAATTGCATTCGATTAAAAGCAAATTACTATCAACTTATGTACAAAATTTTGTTGGTGTTGTTTAAATATGTTTGTATTTTTAATTAATAATTCAAAACGATGGCAAATGTGGCTTCCGAATTTTTTAACTTTTTCGACCGTTGTAATTAAACTACTCTTAAGCCAAATATATAAATAAAAAACAAACCGCTAATATGCTAAATAATCGCTAAAATAGAAAAGTGTTTAAATATTAAAACATTTAAATAAAACAATGTTAAACTGTTCATATTCTCAAATCAAAGTGTAATAGATTTAAATCTTAAAAAAAATAATAACGGGAATATAAAATATTTCCTTTTTATGTATGTGTATGTATTTACAATTATTTAAAATACAAAGTGGTTCGATTTTAACGGTAGAACGTGCTATATAATTTTTTTTGTTGCATTTTAACCGTCACACATGCAACATGCTTTACGTTTCTTTGACTGCAAAAAAAAGTTATAAATATAAATGAAAATAATAAAATAAACCACCCACTTAAAACGTCTTTTTGTTGGTGTTGTTTGTTGTATTTTTTTTTTCGTTTGAATGCCATGATAAATATCTCAATTGCTACGTCTTATCTACTATAAAAATATAGTATATTTCATTCCATTCCGTTTTATATTCTATTCTACATTCTCTATATTATATTGAGTTTAAAGCACGTTTACATTTGTAGTCTTATCGTTTGAAACGAGTTTAAAACAAATGTTTGCATAATTTTTATCATATTTTTTTTCTTTTTGTTTAATTATTTTATAGATTTTTTTTCTAAATGTTTTGTTTTAAGATTGAAGGAAAGTCTTGTAGATATAGGTTTTTGTATCTATCATACACGTTTTAATAACATCCTTTTGGATACAATAATATTTGTATTAGGAATAATCAATTAAAATTTTAATTGGGTACCAAAATTAATTTAAATTTACTTTTTCGATCTCAATATTTTTGATACATTTTTTCATTTAAAAAATTCTTATATTTGGTGTTTTAAAAAATATTAGCAGGCAAGGGACTTGAGTAAATTTCAACCATAAAAAGTTTTATTTATTTTATTTTTGGTTTATATCAAAAGAATTTTTTTTTATTCAAGTTCAAAAATGATTTTCAAGATTCAAGATAAAAATCGTTTAACCCATTTTGGCTGTGGTAGTTGAATTTGAACACATGCTTGAGAGAAATCAGTTCAAATGCAACTCTTTAAACTCATTTCTCCTTCTTAAAGACCTGGTTTCGGGATTTAAATATTGGAACACATTAAGATATTGCGGGATCCCGTAGATTTTTGTAATCTCGTGATTTTTTTGTAGGGAATTAGAGGTTATTTTATTAAAAATTAAGTGAATCCAATAAAATTATATTTACACTAGTGCTGGTAAGCAAAAGCGTTTAAATATCCCTACCGATTCAAAACCCTTTCAACTGACTTTCGTCAATTTTAAAAATCCGTTAGCGAAATAAATTTTATTAGGAAATATGTATCACAAAAGTAAAATATATACAGGGTGCAACAACTTTTATGTCAGTATGGCAACATTTACTTTATTTGTCAACCGATTAACTTAAAATCACATGCACGCTTTACACAAAAACAACGCGCCGAAAAAGTTGCACTGCACATTAAAAATAGTCGTTCAGTTGCTAACTCAATCGTTGAGGACTTTTTACACTCTGTGGCGGTATTAATAAGCAAAATTGCCACATTTAAGGAACAGAGAATCCACATGAGGTCCAAGAAATAATGTTGCGTGACCCACGTGTGACGTCAAAAAGACGACATTTACATGCCACCATGGTTGGAAGGCAATACCTATTGATTTTAACGGTAGTTGTCTATTACGAGGCTTTTTCATAATATTACCTGTTAAATTTTTTTATATCTGTAAAATATCTTTATAAATAAGTGTTTCGGTAGTTTAGCGTTATTATAAGGGTAGTTTAAGATATTTAAAAATTAAACCGGTAAAAAAGCGCAATAAACTCGGTTATACAAATAGACTCATGCTTTCAATCGAATCGCAATTTTAAAATTTTAATATCGGGCTTAAGGGCTGTGGTAACCAACTACCGTTATTATGAAAAGGTATTGAATCCCAACCATGCTTGCCACCCAGATTTCCAGGTGTGACCCCTTCCGAATTTTTTTAAGGGGTTAAATGAAATGCAAATGTACGCAAACAAACCTCAGACCAATGAAAACGCAGCATTTGATTGATGTTGTATTTAAAAGGTAGTCAAAATCAAATAAAAATATCACATATTTGGAAATCGATTGTTTTTTTAAGTTATTCAATCTTTACATGTCGACATAAAAGATGGCGAACACTGAATATTTTTTGTATTTGTTCCAAAATTCCGAAACTTTGTCCTTAAAGGTGCTCAGCTTTAATTTCAAGTTTCAAGTTCAAGTTTCTGACTAAGTGGCACAATAATCTGCTCGGGTTTGGTCAAAACTCAGAACAAAATATTTTCCCATGTACTTCATTGCCACCCTAATGGGTAAACACGTTTACATTTAAAAACCTTTATCTGGCAACTCGGACAATATCATTCATTTTATACTAAAACAAATTACTTAAGTAATACAATTATCTTAATTTAAATTTATCTTACAAAATGTTACTGTAAAAATAAATTTGTTTGCATAAAAAAATATAAATTCAACATTTTCTGTTTTATTTTTGCCAATTTATGATAATTGTTTGTGATCTTTCCTTAGAAATTGAATTTAAAATTTGATATGATATTTTTAAATACACTCACTGTTACATTTAAGAATATATTAAATTGGCAAAATTATTAAATTATAACCTTGAATATAAATTTTCTAATTAAAATAAATTTTATTTAAACTTACATACATTGGAAAATAACATACTTCACAGCCGTTTCTAGTATAATAACTTTTAACATTTTGTTTGAGGTGTTTGATATGTTTTTGTTATTTTTTTCCCTTTAGAATTTAAAAAATTTCTCTTTTCTTCTTTTTTTGTTTGTTTTTAATTTAGTACCAATATGCCAAAAACATGACCATATAAAGAGTTTAACATACATATTTTAATTAATTGTTATGTATTAAATAATTTCACTTTCTTTTTAAAACATTTGACATTATTATTGCTTTTCAATTTTGTATAAGACCTTGTTTGCTTTAGTTTTTAAACAAATACACTGAAAGAGTTTGGCTTTTTTATATAAATGAACACTTTATTAAATAAGTAATATTTAAAAAAAATTTAATAAATTAGTTTCATACAAAATTATTTAATCTTTTTACAGATATTAATAAAGTTTTGGGCCATTTTGTAAATATAGATAAATTTATTTATTTATTTATTTCAGACTATGGATACAATAACTATCCTTACATACTAGCAACTCATAACAATAATGAATAAATTAAAATACCCAGTAGCAAAAAATGCTAGTACAGAACTAGTTATTTGAACCAGACAACTAGAACGAGTTCTACCGCCTCTCCATACAGACAACTTTAGAATTTTACATGGAGATGACATAGGGCTGGGGGCCTATGACATCTAGTTTAACATTACTAGTTGCAGTTTTAGTTTATTAGTTTATGGTACTTAACTGACATTTTTGAACTAGTTCGGTACTATTTACTAAGAGAGTGAGAATAAATAGTACTATATCAGTAGTTTTTACTAGATATTCAGAACATTTTATTGGACTAGTGCTAAAATCACACTAGTCCGGTTCTAAAATCTGATGAAATAAAATAGTTTTTATATTTAGAAACAAAAAAATAACATGTAAAAATTAAGTAAAGTTAATGAGTTTATATAAAATACGTTAAAAAATTAATTCAAATACGAGTAGTATTTAAGAAAAGTCTATGTATATTGGTAGACACCATGCAACATGGATTATGCTTTAACTTTAAATTGAGAATAGGGAACATAGGGATGAACATACAGTTTAATTAAATGTAATAGATCAGGGGAATCAACTTTACCACAAATAATACCATGTAAAAATTTTAAAACGGAAATAAAGGGTGTCCCAAGAAGAACGCAATTTTTAAATTTTAAATAAAACACAGATATTTAAAAAAAAAAATCGTGAAACTTTATTATATCGTAAAGTAGACAGAATGAGGTTATGTATGGAACAATATATCGTGCAGATGGCCGCCGCGGCTTTGCAGGCATGCACGCGATATTTTAATGAAATTTTCAATGACCGTTTTGCATGAATGCTGCGGTATTTCATTAATGTAGCGTCCAATTTCCTCTTTTAAGGCTTGAGTCGTCGTCGGCTTATTCGCGTAAACCATCGACTTCAAAAAAACCCCAAAGAAAAAAATCTAATGGTGTTAAATCGCACGATCTAGGCGGCCAATTCTGATCTCCAAAACGCGAAATAACACGACCGGGAAATGACTGATGCAGCAATTGAATTGTTTCTCTGGCTGTATGACATGTGGCGCCGTCTTGTTGGAACCACATGCCCTCCACATTCATTTCTTTCATTCTAGGCAAGAAAAAACTGGTTATCATTTCACGATACCGAACACCATTGACTGTTTGCGCTTGACCTGCCTCATTTTCAAAAAAAAAAGGTCCAATGATTCCTCCAGCCCAAAAACCACACCACACAGTGACACGTTGAGGATGCATTTGCTTCTCGTGAATCACTCAAGGATTTTCCTCACCCCAAATGCGACAATTCTGCCTAATGACGAAGCCATCAAGATGAAAATGGGCCTCGTCACTGAAGATGGTTTTATCGGCAAAATCAGCATTTTCATGTTGTCTCTCCAATACCCAATTAACGAACTCCCTTGGCTTCAGTTCCTGAGTCAATTGAACTTTGTATGCATGAAGATGAAAATCTTTCGTCAAAATTCGCTGCAAAGTGGATTTGGAGACACCAATTTGCTGAGCTCGGTGTCGAATTGAGGTGGATGGAGTTTGAGCGACATCATCACGTACAGCTGCGACATTTTCGGTCGATCGACCTGGTCGATGGCGCGTTGTTGTCTTTACATCACTAACAGACCCAGTTTCGGCAAATTTA
Organism: Eustalomyia histrio; assembly: GCA_949748255.1. NCBI lineage: Eukaryota > Metazoa > Arthropoda > Insecta > Diptera > Anthomyiidae > Eustalomyia > Eustalomyia histrio. The sequence continues at coordinate 190,839,860 of OX456523.1, forward strand.
TCCATTAATCTCTTTACAGTTGACTCTTTTGGAGCATTATTGTGACCCCAAATTGATCGCAATTTGCGAACTGTAGCCGCAAAACTTTCACCATTTTGGTAAAACAATTTCACAATGAGAATGCGTTGTTCATTCGTGTAGCGCTCCATTTTTACTAACCTCGTACCTTCTACTAGCAAACAATAACAATTGTTCAAATGTCAAACAATGACACTTCGAATGTTGCCAGATTTAAAAATTGCGTTCTTCTTGGGACACCCTTTATTTCTACGAATTTCCAGAGTTTTTAAGAAAATAAAAGCACAATTATCCTCATAGGAAGGAGCATAAAGTGTAGGAGAATGACTAAAATATAAAATATTCAAGAAAGGAAGACACAGAGACAACGCAGACAGGTTACCAATGACATATGTCAAACAAGAATTCTCAAACCGTATGGTTATTTTGACATTGCACTGATAAGATAAAAAATAAATTCCATATAAATTGTGTGGTTCATATATGTTTGTATATCTATTCCTTTCTGTGTAACACTACTATTTTGACATTTCCTTTCACTCATTTTCTAGTCGCCATTTTGATTTAATCAGCTGTTTCCTGCCTGGGAATTCTGTGAAGGAAAAGCTAATTTAACAAAGTTTAACTTTAATTTTCTCAATACGACTAATATGAATAGCCGCACTAGGACTCCAAATAAATGATGCATACACAAGTCTAGATCTAACAAAAGAAGCGTATAAAACCTCTTTTTGTCAAATAATCAAATAGATTACCGGAATTTCAATGAATAAAAGCTAAAAGGGAGTAAGCTTTAGGTATTATAAAGTTGAGTTTATTACAAAATGACAATTTAGCATTCAAAGACTACGCCTAAATCCAATATTTCATTCACAGATAAAAGAGTATGACGGCATCTATGAAATGGCATTTCGCAAAGTAAAAGATAAACCATTATGATCAGACCGCAAAATAACACTATTCAAATTTTCCTGAAGGTCAGAAATATCTCCAAAAGAAGATATTGACTTAAAAATCTTTAGATCATCAGCGTACATATATTACTGAGATTTTTTAAAACAATGACAAATGTCATTAATAAAAAATAAAGGACCTAATATATTGCCCTGAGGTATAGCAGAGGTGGGGATAAAAAAATAGAGTAGACTCCACTACGCAAACTGCAGTATATCTACTGGTTAATAAAAACCCAAACCAACTCAGCATATTAGAATAAAACCATCCTATTTTAGAAAGTTTAAGTAATAGTAGTGCATGTGGTACCCGATAAAAAGATTTTTCAAAATCTAAATAAATTGAATCTACTTGCAAAACATTTTCCAAACAAGAAACACATAAATTGGTAAAAACGACTAGATTTGTGCTAGCTGATCTTCCAGGCATAAAGCCATGCTGAGAAACCGAAATATAACGTTTAAGACGAAAAAATAGTTTGTCATAAACAATATGCTTAAATTAAAAATCTTTGCAATATTAGTCAATTTAGAAATTGGCCTATACAGGTTGGTTGAAAAGATCCTGCGCTCACCAAGAAATGGCACTGCTAGCTCCAAAATTTTTTTTTTCTCAAGTTGGTATAACTGTCCTGAGAACACATGCAAAGTTGCAAGTCATTCTGTCAATTTTTTCTTTGTTTACAAGCCATTTGAAGTTGACGTGTCATTGATTTTGTTTAATATAAAAATATTTAATATCGTGAAGTGTTTAAGGAGTCCTCACCTTTAAAACGCACCGTTGAATTTTGGGCTGGTGAATTTAAACGTGGTCGTACCAGCCTTAAAGACGTTCCACGCGGAGGACGACCAAAAACTGCAACCACAGCAGAAATCATTGAGCAGGTAAATAATATGGTTAGTGAAGATCCAAGTTTGGCTAAGCGTGAAATTGCTAATGCCATAGGCATCTCAGACGAACGAGTACTCCATATTTTACATGAAGAATTCCGTATGAAAAAACAGTTTGGAAAGTTAGTGCCGCAGACATTACCAATTCAACAAAAACTGGATCGAAAACAAATTTCTCTGCGTAATTTGGAGCGTTTTAAACTGAATAAAACCGTCTTCTTGCGTCGTTTTATAACTATGGATGAGACTTGGATCTACCACCATGATTCTAAATTAAAAAAACAAGAACGTTTACAGTGGACTGAAGCTCCAAAGCAGATGAAGCCACAACGATCAGCTAAGAAGGCTATGGCATCAGTTTTTTGGGATGCAAAAGGAATTTTGTTGATTGATTATCTTCAGAGAGGTAAAACAATCAACTCTGAATATTATTGCAGCCTTTTGGATCAGCTGGATGAAAAAATTCGTGAGAAAAGACCTGGTTTAAAGAAGAAACAAATAATTTTTCATCAAGACAATGCACCTGCACACAAAAGTTTTTTGACGATGGCTAAATTCAAAGAATCAAAGTACGAATTGCTTGAACATCCACCGTATTCACCAGATTTGGCTCCCAGTGACTACTATCTCTTCAGAAATCTCAAACAATTCCTTCGTGGAAAGCATTTTTCGTCTAATGAAGAGGCCATAGCAGCCGTAGACGGTTATTTTGCAGAGCTTCCGGAAAACCATTATAAGGATGGGATAAAATTATTGGAAGATCATTTGAACAAGTGTATTGAGCTTCTAGGAGATTATATTGAATAAAAAAATATATTTCGTAACAAAAACAGAATTCTTTCATTTCGAGCGCAGGAACTTTTCAACCAACCTGTAGTTAGGAAATATTAAGGTATATTTCCATTTTTGAATAAAGTAACCAGCCATTAAAGATTTATTGAAAATAATCCTGAATGGTAAAAAAAATGCAGGAAAACATTTTTCCAATAGAAGTGCTGAAATACCATCTCTTATCATATTTAAATGAATTAGAAAGCTTGCCAATTCCTATGGCGACATCCGCATTACAAATTTGGAGAGATCCAAAATCAAAATATGAATTAATATCATTTAAATCAAAATTATTAATGGGAAAGGAGTCATCATTAAAATTACACTGAAAATACAGGGCAAAAGGATCAAGAGAATCATGTAACGTTTTAGATGAAACATCATCGTAGGTCATTGACAATGGAATTGAACATTTATGAAAAATTTATTTAAAAAAAATGTTCTTAATATAATGAAAAGTTTTAATGAACACTTCACAACGAAACATCATCATTGATTTAATGCAAAAAAAAAGCATTTATATATCGCGTAGACCATTCTCTCAGTGTAGCGAAAATAAAATGAAAGTTTAAATGAACAATTATAAATAGATATTAAAACTACTTTTTTATTTATTATTATGTACGTACCGTACATATTTATATGTAAAAAGGTGTATACATTTATTTGTAACACATTTTATGACACAATAATTAATTATAAAATGTATTTTATATATTTATATTCGATTAATATATCCAGCATATAAACGAGTGTGTTCTAATGTTATTGCATTTTTGTTGTTGCCTTTTTTTATATACATATATATTTGTTTATATTTATTTTCAAAGTAGTTGTTATATTTTATTTAAGATTTGTTTTTATTAAATTTTTCAAATACCGGTTTTATTTTTAATATTCCATTCCCGGTCATTGATCATTGAATGTTTACTGTTGCTTTATTGGTGAGAGAAAACGTTAAACAAATGCTATAGAAAAAAAACAAACAAAATATAAACAGCAAATTTTGTAGTTTTCTGTTGAATCATAAAATCTTTTCACCAAAATATTTATCTTAATAATACATCGATCGGTAAAAGTTGACAGATTTATGGTTCCTTTCATTCTAAACTTTCTAATTTGTTTTGAAATAATATGGGTCAAATTTAGTTAGGTCAGTTTTAACACAAAGTTTCATTGCATACAAGCTGTCAAACTGTAAATCAACAATGTAAATTGCAATATGAAGACACTCAATTTTAATGTTATGTGATGCAAACGGATTAGTGGAATTAGTGCTTTAAACAAGGGTTTCAGTTGCAAGTCTTGTTTTTAATTTTTAAAGTTTTACAAAGTTTTGCTTTTTGTTAATTTTATCTGCATAATTTCGGCAGATTATTGTACTGCTATCAATTTAATACAAAAGCTGTGCTGCTTGACTATCAACATATGTAAATGTTTTCCCTTTCCACTGAGAAACGCTCAGCAGCTTTATTTTGATTCTTCTTCTTTAAGCTGAAAAAATTATGTGGTCAAGATAATAATGACCTGATGATAATGGATGGTAGAAGTACTTATATGTATGATTTATATTAATGATTTACTGGTAGGTACTGAAATAAGTACCGAATTCGTATTTCTGCTTTTTTAATATTTATTGATTAATTTGTTTTGAAAAACTATAAAAAAATAGAAAATTATCTGCGGTAAAAGATGATTTTGCAAAAATTTTAAGATGTTAAAGCGCTTCTAATGTGAAATAGTATTGCACCTATATGTATAAACTTAAATTTTTGAATGCAAAAGTATTTTTTTATAATTTCAAATACAAATTATTTTTATCGATTTCTTTAAGAAAGAAAATTTTACTTGAGAAAGGTCCACTATTATTTTACTACTTACTTTACTATTGTAAGTAACCACTTATTTCTTTACTATGAGTAACCATGCTGGTTACTTTGTTATTCTCAACTTTTTTGTAAGCGAGAATTTTGGGACATCGCCAACAAAAGTAATTAAGCGAGTAAATAGCCTGGTAACTAGTGGAACCCTTACTTGATAATGTCTGTTTTTGCTGGGATATTATGATTATTACTGTGCTTTAACATCAATTTATTCAGATTACAGATTTACCAATACTGATCTGCTACGCAAAATGGCGAGAACAAATTGTGCCAACTCTTGTAATGAAGCTAATATTAACATTCACTTATCCAGTTGATAAGGCTATCTTAACATACTAGCTGAACTATTTTATTATTTCAAGCTCACGCTGTTAAAAGAGTTACAGTTGATGTTAACGCAAACATGTCACTGGGACCAAATGGAATACCTTCACTGGTGCTGAAACAGAGCTCTTCGGCGCTAGCCCGCCCATTGGCCAAACTAGCTCTTCTTATTGTGCTTGAGGTTCCATTCATGCAAGAAGGTTGCCAATGTTTAACCAATACCTAAAAGAGGGTGCTGTTATTAAGCCTGAAAATTACCGCCCAATTTGAAATGTTCTCTGCGCACTCGAATTTGATGGAAAGCATTTTTAATTACCATCTAAACTATCTGGAGATGAAATTACTTCTTAGTGTTCGACAGTATGGCTTCGATAGAACCTGTTTTGCGGCAAACTGTAGGCGTTACTTTCGGAACATTGGAGACGGTCCATTCACAGGTTTAGTTAAAGAAAGTAGTTGGTCTAGATATTTTAAAGGCATTCGATCATGTGTGTACGGCGCACTTGTTTTTAAGCTTATTGATTCTTGTGTCGGTAATGATTTATTTCGATTTATCATGAGCTTTCTCAGAGATCGCACTATACGTTCGCCACAAGGTTTCGTTCTTTTGCCAAAGCTTTTTTTCTAATTTTTTTTAATGATCATCTTGCTCAAACTTTCAATCCATTGGCCAAGCCTTGTGGAGGCTAGTGGCAATATGAATGACACACTCAACCGCGTCCTTTTGACAATCTCTAAGTGGGGCCGTAAGAGCAGGGCCGTTGTTACTGCACGCAAGACCATAAGTTGTATGTTGACCCATAGGGCCGTGGTGCGTCTATCGTGTGTGGTGTCGTCTTTGAGGAATCGGATACTCTTGATGTTTTGGGCACTGGTGTAAGAAATAGTTCACTTCCCAGCACACGTCACGTGACCGGTTCATTGTGAAAGGGACCGGTCACGGCACCGTTTTTTTTTTATATGAAAAGGACCGGTCACTTTAACATGGGCTTTTCCTAGAAGGGCGTCAATTGCCCTCTGTGGCGTCACAGGACTGGTCTTAACATGTCACACAACTAACTCCAAAGAACATATCTTTTACCTATGTCGTGATATGTATTTTCCGAACCGGTCCAGTTTTTACCTATCACGGGACAGGTCCTAGTTCCAAACTGACCACTTTTTTCCCGCAGCATATATACTACATACTTTCGACCGAAAATAGAATTCAACACTCATATATGTGCAGAGTCTTCAAAGTCTGTGTTGCAGATTCTGAACTGTGTGCAAAGTTGGGGATTAACGCTTATCAACGATAGCAGTGTATTCAACTCTATTCGCTCGGTGGAGTATTGTCGGAATGTGGGTTGTGTAACTCTCTTCTAGAGATATTACAATGTTAAGTGTTCTGCTTAGATAAGTGAACTTGTATCTGTTTTATACTCGCTTAATATTTATTTTTTTTAAGATATACAATACTGAGGAAATTCTTCCTACTAAATCATGTGTTGCTTTGCTTGTAAAGGTGATAAAGGAGACATGAAGATTAAGGGCTTCACATATGCAAGATGAAGGGCTTCAAATATGGCAACGCTGTAATTGTGCGAGATGATAATTCTTAGAACAGTTGTTGCCCCGTCATCTGATGAAGAGTTGTCGAAACTGTTGAAGCCTTTTAGTTTATAGCTCTGTTATGTTATTTTACATTGAATGGGTTAAGCGCTGTGAGAGCACTGCATTACAAAGAGAATTCGTTTTTCAGTCTTACTAGTCATATGTGAAATCGTTTCCTTGCGAAAGGAAGACCTCCGCTTACAATGTAGAACATACAGGGTAACTTACAAAGTATAAAAGTTTAAGTACTGCTCCTTTTTTTCTCCGCCCCATAAACTTATATCAAAACAATGCAATGCATAAGTAGGGGAAATTCCGCGAGTGTTTCTTCAAAGACGTCCTGGGCAATCTTAATTACATATTGCAATTATTCACTTGTGTAATTTGTTCATATTATTAATCCGTAGGACTTCGTTCACATTTGTGGGATTAAACGTTTCCTTTGAATAAAAAGAATTTCTGTTTATTTAATTACAGGTAATTACATCTGAATTCAATTGTATGCTATTTAAGAGCACAAAAATGTCCATTAAAAAATTTAAATTTTTCCTAAGAAACTTTAATTCCACAAATGTGAGCGTAGATTTTTTAACATGAGCAAATTACACAAGTGCATAATTGGAAAATGGAATTGAGATCGTCCAGGTCTGGTTCAAAGTGACAAAAAGAAAATTTCTGATCTTAATATATGGTTCTAGATGTGGTCTCGCCTTATCACGATGCTACGATAAAAATGGTTAAACACTATTTTTTTAATATTCTGCAGTTTTCATCAAATTCAAGAAATTTGTTATTCACTTTGTAAAAAAACTTCATTACTTTACTGAAAATTAATATTCTTTATGTGTGGTAGAACCGATATATTGGCACCGATAAGTGACATCCCTCAGTAAAAAGCATAAGATAATATAAATGTTTGGTTACAACCACAAATACAAAAGTTTAATTATCTTTCCAGGGATGGCACATATTGCTTTTACAATCTGAATGTCGGAATTTTTTTTCAAAAGTTTAAAAACACAAAAATTGCATGTTATTTTTGCTTATTCACGAAGATTAGAGTTAAGAGAAAAAAACGTAAATTTTTACGTTTTAGAAAAACTGCTGACCTTTTTTTTTTTTAAATATACAAAAATAAATTGTTGTAAATGAAAAGTTTTCAATAAAACATTAAGGGTAAAGATTTAATTTAAAATTTAATTGATTTAGATTTTTAATAATAAAAGTGCCAGCATTAAACATTTTCCTTAATAAATGTTTACAAATCAGCTCATTTTTGATATAAAATTATTTAAGTTCTAAAATTTTTTTATTTAAAACCTACAATTTTAAGAAGACAGTAAAAACTATAGTTTGCCTTATAGACGTATGATTGTCTTATCTGCAAAATATTATGTATCACATGGTACCATTGTATATGACAATTAGGTTCTGAAACTAAAACAAAAAATATAGAAATGAAAATATTAACTCGCTTGTACATAAACTTTTAAATACCGGTAATTTTTTCTATTTAATACGTTTTGTCATGGAGTTATACATCACAGTGTACTATTTTTTAAAGTTTTTTTTTCTACAAAAAAAAAAAAAACTAATCAAAAACTCGTTTTCTGTAAAGTTCAATTGTTTGGAGTTGAGGTTGTTTTAAATTACAATTTTCAGCTGTCTTTATGGTTGGTTAAGTTCGTCGGTCTTCAAAACAAGAACATGTGGCTGACTGGCTGGTTGTTTGGCTAATAAAAAACTTAAACTAATCCTGTTTTCATTTAACCCTTAAACACTTTAATAAAATAGGAAATTCCGAAAAAAATTAGAGTTTACAATCACAAAATTAAAAGAATCTGCGATTCTTTTACTCTAAACTAGAAGTTTCTTCTGGAAATAGTTTAAGAACTAGTTTTCGGTCAACTATATGTATATTTTAGTTCTGTGATTCGAATGCTGGCACACAAGGAAACTTTCCCAAGAGAACTCCAATTGAGCTGAAATTATGATTAAATCAATTATCTTACTAAAGTAAATGTGATTATAGATAATTTATAGAGTTTTTTTGTATTTAGGTTGGGTGCCAACTAAATTCAGGTTTCCACATTTGTATGAAATTTAAAAATATTTTAAACTATTTTTCAAAGAAATTTTAAACCCTTTTGTCAATTTTTATTTAGTTTAGAATTTATTTAGCTACCTCGCACAGGGCCTTAATATAAGATTTGATTTTCACATTTTAAAACAAATAGAAACATATATAAATAAATAAGAAAACAATCTTGTTTTGATTTTAAAGCTGTTCCTAATTAATTTAATGTTGTGTCTGCTTGAGTTTAAATTTATATTTTTTTGAGTGGTAACAAAAAACCTTCCTGTGTGGGAGCATATCGGAAATATAAGAAAGTTGAATTTTCTTGAAACATAGTGTTAAAATACTCGAGAAAAGTATAAATATCCATATTGTCTACGTTTTGGCCACTAACTGGAAAAAGGGCTTCCGGAAAAGCCCAATAAAACCCGAATTAAAAGTAATATCGAAGAAAAGTGAAAAGCCCTCTCGCTCAGATCGAACTATCTGAAAAATATATTCGTAAATGTTCTGGAAATAAAATTCAATTTATATATGTTACTATTACACTGTATTTTATAGTTTTATTTGATTCGCTTTTCAAAATTTTTCATTAAATGGCCAATGTACAATTATAATTCAATTCACTTTACTTTTGAATGAAACAGAAATTAAGAAAAAAATTTATAAATTTTCAATATAGAACATGCCCGATTAATTTGGTAACTGAGCTCATTTACATCTTCATACAAAACGCTTTAAAATAATGATGTTTTAACAAACGACTTAAAATTTTATGTGCATGTTTTGCATATTCAAAGATCATATCGCGCAATAACACTGTTGCCATATTTTAAACCCTTCACCACCTTTCAACTCTCCTCTATTCCCTTTCCGAAAAAAGCAACAGATTAATTAGTAGGAACAATTTTCTGAGTGTTGCTTCTCGTAGCTCTTAAAAATACCTTCTTTTCTCGTTCTTTTTACATTTTAAAATATCGGGTCGAATAAATTTGTCTCCTCTATAACATATTCAAAATTCAGCACCCCTGGTAGAGTTCCATTGACATTGGATTCGAGGGAACCAGTTCTACAATAAATGTGGTAGGAACAGATTTTTCACAATTTTCACGAGAGCTTTTACGAAATGTAAATTGCTTGTTTCCAAAATTGCTATGGCTGAGAAACCAAAAAGTTTTCGTAAGGAAAGTATTCTAAGCTAAATGAAATTTTAATATGTGATACAAATCTAAGATCAATGTATAGTAATGAAAAAACGGGCCTTTAGCAGGAAAAATTCTCGGTTCGCCAAAAATCTAGCAATTATTTTTATCAGACGAAATTATATTATTTGTTGTTCAAAAATTTTATAAAATTCACAAATTGTTATTATTTAAAAAAAAAACCTCTATAATTATTTTCGAAGAAAATCCACATTTCAATATATTTAGTAGCAAAAATTATCAAATTTAATATTTTTCAATGAAATTATTTGTTTGGATTTTTTTTAATGGAAAAAAAGGGTTAACCGCTTTTCGGGTTTTAATACTATAGATCAATCATATTTGGAAGTTTAGACCAGTTGCGTCCAAACACTAAAACTATCATATTTGCGTTTATAGTAAAGAGTTTTTTTTTTAGGGACGGAAAATTCAGTACGTTAGTACTTTTCCATCAACTTGAAAATAACTTTCAAAGAAACATTTTCAAACACACAATGATCAGTCTATGTTCACTAAAAGATATATATTTAATAAAGTGTGGTTTGTGTTTAAAATGCCAAACGCAATCACAAGCATACCATTGAAAGGCATTATAATACATCCCAAAATATATTTTTAAATTAAAATTTAGATAGGGCCAAATTAGTAGATGAACTGAAATTAAAGTTTCAAAAGAAAAATTTGCCAATCGACCAATTTCAATATGAAAAAAATATCGAAGAAAAGATTCCTTAACAAAGCACAGCAAGCCTTTTGACGTTTTGGCGTTTTTTTAAAGATCTTTCAAAAAAAGTATTAAAGTGTTTTGTCTCAAATAAATTATACAACTTATAACATTTCGAAATTCGAAATGTCCATCCTTGTATTGTGCCCAAATCACAACAAACAATTAAAAATCTTAATACAACTTTTTGGTACTTGAGATCATTTGAGGGTTAAGCATAATGGTGTTTTAAGACCAGTTTAGGACCAATGGTGTATATAATGTTGATAAATATTTTTTGTTGTTAAAAAAAACACCATCCGCTAAGTTGTTTATTGCAATAAAATATCCTGTGGTTTCATTTTATAATGAAACCAGTTTCCAAAACACACTCCCCATCTCTCACTTTAGGTCTTTATTAGACTTTTAACTTTATGTTATATGTAACAGTTTTTGTTGTTGCAGTTTTTTGCAGTTTCTTTGTTGATTTTTCTTTTTAGCTCCTACTAAACAAGAATAATCCTGTTTCTTTATCTTTTTGATATATGAAACTTTAAAGACTTTTGGTGTTGAATCACCTCGAACAGTTGTGGTTATTGTTGTTATGAGTAGCAACACTCCCTTGACTAGAATATTGAATGAATTTGATCAGTTGGAATTCAATGTTGCCAGATTATTTGGAATTAATAACAGCTTGATTAAATGAAAACAAAATTGTTGTCACTCTTATTAAAAACTTTTACAGTATCGGACAAATCGTCGTTATGCTAGTATACAAGTTTCATATTTAATGTAATAAAACTAACTGCACATGTTATTCAAATTTAACTGTTATTTGAATAATAAAGTAAACTTAATAAAACGTTTTAAATAAAAATTAATTTAATTTCATCAATATTTTAAATGTCACTACGTGTAACTACTTCAGCAAGACAAGAAAAAATTGCAACAAAAAATGAAAAAAAAATTAAAATGTTTATTCTTAAATATTTTGTAAAAACCTTTATTTTCTATAATTTGTTTTCAATAACAGCCTCGCATTGTCGTGGCATGGACTCTATTAAATGATTAATTGTATCTTGTGGTGTACCACCATAACATGTATCTGATATCCGGTTCTCTGTTGCACAATTAACCAGAGCTTTTCAATCGGGTTAAGATCCGGTGACTGAGGTGGCCATTACATTAAGACTTTCTTGCTCAAACCAAACTTTTACCAACTTCGAGGTGTGCTTGGGATCATTATCTTGCTGAAACGTTCATCGTAACGATATTTCCCAGTAATCATATGGCAATATAATACCTTTGTAGTTTAATAAAAAAGTTTTCAGTTCAGTTAAAAACAAAGAAAAATTCTTTTATTTTTCAAAGAAATATTTTTTATCTTTTTAATAAATTTGTTTAAAATGATTTACTGTCATTTACCTATATTTTCACCCACAAAACGGAAATTTGTGATTTATTTGTTGCCGTTACAGTTACTACAAATTTAAATTTTGTTTGCTGTCTGTTTAAAAAAAAATATTAAAAAAATTCTAATTTGTTTTGGAGATTAAAAACAAAATACAAAAAACCGAAACAGTGAATTGGTAGGTAGGTAGGTAAAATTTTAACATTTATTTTCAACTGATAATATTTTGTTTTTACTGGTGTGTCAGTAAAAAATACATTATAAAAACCATTTGATTAAAATGAAAAGTAAATATACCGGATTTTAAATAAAATATCATTTCTTTTTAAATTTTTGTTTTTCTCTTATTTTAACTTGCAAACAGTGTAGATAGTGCTTTTTTAGAATTTATTTGATACGATTTTGCAACTCTTTACTGAATTTATCTGTTCCTATTATTATCGATATTTTGGAATACTAGCTAAAGTTATTTCTAAGTTCCTACTTTTTTTATACTTATTTTTGGAATGTGAAGCAAAATGTTGAAATACTTAAATACAAAACTGTTTATGTTAACTAAAATCATATTTACTTTAATGAAATTCATACTTAATTTTAAAAAAGGATGTTAATTCAAAGAGTTTTTTAGTTTTTATAACATCGGAGTTTTTCGTTTGTTAGTTATATCGAGTTAGTTTGTTAGCGAGCTTTTAACCTCCGTATATTTACAAAAATAAAGTAAATTAACGATTTTTAGCTAGGCTAATAAAACATGTATATATTTCGCACCCAAAGTTTTAGGCAAGAGCCTCTATTTGTATAATTTGTAACATTTCTGTGTTTTTTTTTTTTACTCTTTGAGCTCAAAAATTTTGGTTCCTTCTTTATACTAAAATTTAACTTAATTTTTTAGATTTTATATATGTATTTAAAATATATCTATAAAATTTATTGTAAAATTTTAAGTACAATCTTTAACAGTATCAAATTGGTACATATTTCTAAACTAAAACATTCCACAATGCATTTTCGTTATTAGAATACATGACATGGCATGACTATTTGATATATGGAAAAATAATCAATATCTATTGTATTTTAAAAACAATTTTATTCTATTTTCCCGCCTACAATATTCTTTGATCATTCTAAAATACATAGTTAAAAAAATTCAGAAGGTATACACAAAATGCAAATGTAATTGTTTGTAAAAATACAAAAAAAAAAAAATTCCTAGAAATACGTTAACTCAATAAAAATTTACATACATTTCATATGAATATTAAAAAGGTTGGAAATAAAAAATTCTCACATCAAAATAATAAATAAACTTCAATACTTACTTGTAGTATACAACACATGTACTAAATATGTATAAATTTCGCGAAAAAAAAAAATAATGAAATATATTTTATATATACGCTTCTAAGGGACAATGACATTGTGTTAACTTATAACAATGTACAACCAACCAGTGAACCACCACCAACATCAATGGAACAAATATATATATATATATATATATAAAAAGAAATTGCTGCAAAAATACAAGAACTACTATTTAAATGGGAAAAATGAATTGAGGAACAGAACCAAAAAACAAACAAATATGTCGGTACTTACAGGGAAGTTATCCCTAAGGTCATCAGCCGATTACCAAATTTAACTTATATATCAAATAAATTTTAATTTTGTAAATTTTAACTATGTTCCCATACAAACCTTATATTTTGCCTCTGTTTTTTACACCCTAAACATGAGATTAGGCAGCTACAAAAAATACGTATTCATTAATTTTGCTGAGCGACACTGGGAATACCTTCCTTGTTAGTTGAGTATCAGTAGCAGTTGCTGCAGCAGCAGCAGCAGCAGCGGCTACACAACTGCCATGACAGACTGCCTAAATGAGAGATGGCGTCAAGTTTACAGCCGCAACCAAACAAAAACACTAAAGTGACTCATCAATTTGAGCAAATAAGAAAACTAAACATTGCCAAGCTGGTAACAATGACACTGATGGCGCGGCTTTTATTTAAGATTTACTATCTATACATGATAATTTTATTAAATCAAAACGCGAGTAAAAAGTATTAGATTTCGTTGTCATAAACTGAATTTTATGGCCCTATTAAATATATATAAATCATTTTATTCAAATACATATGAGGCTTTCCATGTCAAACGTCCAGTTATAAATAAGTAAACAAACTTATTTTTTATTGGAACAACTTTTTTTAATTTCTTAATTTTTTTTTCTAAAAAGTGGGCGAAATCGACGGGTTAAATATTGACAAATTTTATGTTTTGTTGTTTTTTTATTTATTATTTATAAAATTTTACTGGTACAGTCAAAGCCCGGTATAGCGAATGATATATTGTTAGGCACATTCGTTATACCGAAATATTCGTTATATCGCAACACATTTTTGTGTGAATTTTACTTTATCTTTAGCATTTCTAAAATTTTTGAGATCACTAAAAATTTAAAAAAGAACTGCAATAATAAAAAACGCATAAAGTAGAAGGATCAGAAACGAAAAAAATCAAATTATTTTCTTGTTTAAATTTTTTAATTTGTTATATCGATGATAAATTTCAGAAATATTCGTTATATAAGGCAGTTAATGCAAACAATTAGGTAGTACTTTTTATCGCGTTTTCGTTATACTGAGTATTCGTTATACCGGGATTTGACTGTATTTGGGAAATGCTGGAATGCCAATAAAATTTCATATGGGGAATTTGGAAAAGAAAAATGTCAGAACTATGTAGGAGCAGTGCCTATCCTATTATTTTAAGTGTACAACCTACAGTCGTGGTTACACAATTAAGTCATTCGAACTCATGAAATTTCTGTCAGGAATAAATATTTTATTTTTTAGCCATAAAAAAAAATTAACTTTTATTAGTTTTTCTAAAATCTTATAATCTAAATTAAATATAAAAACAAAAACTAAAACATAAACAATTCATTATTACTTAACTGCTTATTTCAACTATATTAAATATACTTTTGACTATTTTTTAATTTATTTATTATTTTAATTAATTAAAACTAAAACTATTTTTATAAACGATATATTGTATATATTAATACTTGCTGGGATATCCTTTTTGACGTATTAATTCGAAACATCAATTTGTCATTGTTTTGACAAATTTCACAACACTGATCAGGGGTAATTGTAACTTTTCTTGCTGAAACAGTACGTTTTATGATTCCCCATATGTTCTCTAACGGGATTTGTGCTGGCGACTCGATAACTTAATGTCATTCCTCTCCAACCAAGACTTATGCTTTAGGTCGTTATGTTGTTGAAATATCCATGCTTGTGACAAATCGTCAGCATAATCGCTATCTAGATTAGTTTCTAAGATACTCCTATGCATTTAACATGTCATTTTGCCGTCAATTTTCACTATCGGACCAACTCCTGATGGGGTAATTGAGAGTTTTGTAGACATCTTATATGCGGTCTGCCATCATTATCAAGAACATTTAAACTATTTTTATCCCCAAAGACAAGTAGTTTCAAACAATTTCAGTCGCAGTGAAGATATTCTTTTGCAAACTATAGACCCTGCTTAATATTTTTCTTTGGCTAAACGGTTTTTTTCAGTTCTGATATTTTAACATTGTATTTTGACTCCATGCTACCCTTATTTGTGTAGATGTTAAAAAAGAGTGACTTTCATTCATCTGCGGAAGAAGAAGTTTTTCGGGACTTTTTTCTTGGAAAAATATTGAAAGTCTTATAGTTTTCATAATGTTTATTTTTCCACGCGATATTGAAAGCGATTTTACCACATTAGTCACCGAACCAAAATTGTGGAAGCATTTCCAAATGGGTTCCCTCAGTGCGAGCATAGTACTACTATTTTTGCCCGGTAGCTAAGAAGATCACTTTAATCGAACTAAAAGGTGGTGAAATTTTAAATACAGTCATTTTTTAATCAACTATTTCCTTTTCTGGGCAGTTAGCTACTCAAACTTGAGTGAATGATGGGTATACGTCGGGTAAACGGTTTGTGGTATTCTCTTCTGAAGTTTTGTGTTTTTTTGGAGTTCTTTTCCAAATTTATAAAAATGAACAAAAATAAATTCGTTTGGAGTAGTAAAAAAATACATTTCGTAATTGAAAAACAAGAAAGTTATCTTGAATTATTGGACACGTCCTCGAAAGACTATAAGAAAAAAATTAAAAAGCAAAACGCTTTTAAGACAATATCTTATGATATAGACGCGCCCGACAAAGAGGTCAAAAGGAAATTTATTTTGGAAACTTAAATATACGCGCCGCAGCACCCAATTTCTCACCCAAACACTTCTTTTTGTAATTAAATATGCTGGATGACAGCAGCCAATCTTATTTTTCTACAAGACATTTTTATACTGTCATTCGTAAAAAAAGCAAACTCTACAGCAAGCTGTACTCACACTGTGTGGAAACACGTCTGCAATTTCTTGCAGCAAGTTTTTCGTAATAACTTCTACAAACTACTTCTGGTTATTCCGCAAGTGATTTGCTAGTGGACACACGGCTGAAGACTTACTGATTGTTAGTTAAAACATTTCAACATCAAAGCGCTCAATTCTTTTTTATTTCAAATGAAAACTAACAGGTTATGTATTTGATATGTTTCGAATGAACAAAAAAGTCAAGGAACCGCTATAAATGCACTCAGAAAAAAATGTTAGTACAATGACTTAATTGTGTGACCACGATATAAAAAAATTGTATTTAAAAATAATTTGATAAAAAAAATTCTATGAACATAAAAGTCGTTGCCCTGCTAATGGCATTCTCAGAATATTAGAAAATTTTAAAACAAAGAAACTTCGATTGCCATCTACATGGTTACATGTTTAATAAGCTTTGTCCCCACCATCACATATCCAAACTTCATAAAAATCTGTAAGTTCGCCTTAAAGTAGTTTCTCTGTATGAAACTGCAAAAAAGTACCGAACATGTTACCAGTTAACGCTCGTTAGGAATTCCTTTCCAACAGCAATACATTTAAAATAAAAAAAAAATAAACAACGTTGGTTTTTTTAAATTTTATAAGTAGAGAACAGAAGAATTTGCACTAAAACTACAAAATTTGCTAAAGTGGGCTATAAAAGGTCTCAGTAATCTTTTTACTAACTTTTGTATTTGAGTGTATTTACATATAATTTTAAGTGTGTACCAATTAAAAGCCCCTTAAAGAAGCAGAACTTCTTTTATTTTTAGCAGTAACTAAAAAAAAGCAAAATGCAAATATTTTATTTAATAAATAAAATTTTAATTAAAATTCTAAACAATAAAAAAATTTAGTTCAATGTCATGCCAGAACTAAACAAATATTGCAGTAGTTAGTAATCAACGCCATAAATTTACACTGAAATAAAAAAAAATGGAAAAGTTTCAGAAAAGTCTGTAATTGTTAAACAAAAGTTAGCTAGTCTTAGGCTAGCAGATAATTAAGCTGTTTTTAGAAAAATATGCCTGTAAGTATTAGTAAGGTGAAAATAGTATAAAATTTTAGTAAGTGTTACTAATTTCTAGTAAAATTTTTGTGAACTACAAATTAAAATCGATAGGCCAAAGATTTTTCAGATTTATTTTTTTATATCCTTTGAAGTTTTCTTTAAGTTTAATATTATAAAAGTTGTCCACTTAAAAAAAATACTTTGCTCTCAATAACGAAAAATTTTGTAATTTTTTTTTTTTTTTCATATTTTGCCAAGTTGCAAAAAATTAGCAAAATATTTTTTTTTATGTTTAGTATCTCGTAAATACCAAATAACAAAAATTTTTATTAAAAAATAGTTTTGTACTCGAAATAAGTACACAAACTGTAAAATACTATGTAAAATGTTTTACTAACTCTTCTAACAACTTTTATTTGAGTGTAGTTGACTGCGTTAAAAATCATGCAACTACGTACAATTACAATAGTCAGCAATTCTCTACTTATGTTCGTCAATACATCACTAACAAGGGAAGTATTCCAAATCTTAAGCACCGGTTTGAATAAAATTTAAATATGTATTAAAGACAAATTATTTATTATTTACTCTTTTTTAATTGTCGGAAAAAAACATTAAAAACTTTGCCCAGAGCTTCTTAAGAATTCAATCCTTCATTCGATTATCAATTCTGCTTGACTATGGAATGATTGAATTCTTCTCAAACCACGTTTTTACGAATGTAATGAATTCTTAGTTGTTCTTAATCAATTTATTTTTAAAAGACTTTATTGCTCTTTTATCATTCGATTTGTCAATCACTGAATTTAATTATGGGAATTCAATCGCTTTTACTTCATTTGAATTAAAGAAAATATTTTTTTTTTTACAAATACAACAAAACCAAATTAAAAAAAAAAATTGAAATAATCACGGAAACCGAAAAAAATCAAAAATAGCCAAAATTAAACATTCCCCAAATTAATAAAATCGCTCAAATTGAATAAATAAATTTAAAAAAAACCCTAAAATTGCGAAAAATCGCTAAAATTATAAAAACTGGTCAGAATTTATAAAAAATTGTAAAATAGAAAACAGCCAAATTTGAAAGAATTGCTGCAATTAAAAAAAAACGCTCAAATTGAAAAAAAAAATGCCAAAATTAAGAATATTGCAAAATTTAAAAAATCGGCTCAAATTGAATAGATATAATGTTGATCGTCCATATCTCGAAAACTAAAAGCGCTAGAGAAAAATCTTTTGCACCAAAGGCCTTAAGTTTCAAATTTTTATTAATTTTAATTTTTTGTTGTCAATTTGACGATTTTTTTTTCAATTTCGACAATTTTTGAAATTTTTGCGATCTTCAAAAATTTAAGGGTTTTTTTTTGTTTAATTTGAAAGACTTTCCAATTTTGGCAGATAAAATTGGTTTAGATTAGATCCAACAATACATTGTATCGAATCAAGTTGATTGAAAAATATATTATTTTTTTTAACTGAATTTATGATAATATTATATATAATTATTTTTAATTATTTATAATCATATCTTTCGGCATTAAAATAAATGTATAGAAGAAATGCACAATATATTAAATTTTCACGACTAACAGAACGTTTGAAAACAAAGATCATGTGCAATTATGTATATGTTTCATATGTTATATATATAGTTGTATTAAAATTTTTAAGTTTTGCAAAAAAATAATACAAAAAAAAATAAATTACAAAACAAAAAAAATATATATATATATATCTCCCTGTCTGGGATAGTTATAAAATGTTTCTCCTGCCTATTTCATACGACTCCCGAGATGGCCATACTTTGCGATCATAGCGATTTGGTGCACGACTATCCCATTCACAATGAAAGCATGCCGAATAAAATTGTCAAATCCAGCGAAAAATCAGCGATAGCTTTCCATTTATGCGTGGCATAGCTGACTAACCGGAGCTTTCAAGCATATAAAATTGTATCTGCTACACGCTAGAAGCTTCTCTAAACAGAAAAATACGAAAAATATTGTCTTAATAAAAAATTTAATAACGGAATTTAAAAACAAAGTTGCGTTTTCCATACATAAACAAATTTTTTTATAAATTCATTAACATTGGTTGAAAACTCCGCAAGCCACAGCAATTGGTTAATATCACAAAAATATGTTTTAAATTTAATTAATTTAAAAATATGATTTTTTATAAAAACATTTTGGGATTTTCGGGGACCAGAAAACAACAATTTGGGGATTTTTAGGGATGATATTTGGGGATGTCTTTATAAAACTGCCAACACTGACAAACTCTGTTTCCAACAGCGCAATACGAAAAATAGTACACCCCTTATGTAAAATTCATGCTTTCTTTATTTTTAATTATTCACTGAAAGTTGCCATCATTACAGAGTCAGAATTTTTTTACTACAGTATTGTTTAAATCAATCATATTACTGGAACCTTGAGTTAATTATAAGCATTTCACACAAGAGGCCGCCACTAGTATATGATCCAATATTCCAATTTCCTATTGTGAATGAGCGTCCTTGGCAGCGTGTGCCATTTTTTTGAAAAATAAACCTCAAACATGTTGAATTTCGTACCAGATGTAGTGTTTTTGCGGGAAGTTCTTCATTACATTAATGTGCGGCCGAAGGTCATCGAATCTAAGTGGAAGTTTACGGCGAGCATGCTCTATCTGAACAATCGTGTCGGGGGTGGTTTGGTCGCTTTAAAAGTGCTGATTTTAAGCTTGAAAACAAGGAAAGGCCGGGTCAACCTAAAATGTTCGAAGACGAAGAAGTAAAAACATAGCTCTATTTAAACTAATGCGAAACGCTTCAGGAGTTGTCAGGATCGATGGGAGTGGATGAGTCAACAGTCAGCAAATGCCTTAAAGCCATGGGATTGATTCAAAAGCAAGGAAACTGGGTGCCATATGAGCTAAAACCGCGCGACGTCGACAGGCGATTTTTTGCTTTTCAAACGCCAAAAAAGAAAGGGTGAATGGAGACAAAAAGTGGATCCATTGCGACAACCCCAAGTGCAAAAAGTCTTGGGTTTTGCCCGGACAGCCATTAACATCCCTCACAAAGCCGAATATTCATGGCATGAAGCTTATGCTCTGAGGTGATCTACTACGAGCTGCACAAGCCAAATGCAACGATCACGAGGGAACGCTATGGGGCTCAACTCATGCGTTTTGTCACCACACTTAAGCAAAAATGGCAAAAAGACCAAGAAAGAAACGATTAGGTGATCTTGCAGCATGACAACACCCAGCCACATGTTGCAAGACCGGTCAAGACCTTCTTAAAAACGTTAAAATAGGATGTCCTACCCCACTGGCCGTATTCTCTAGACATCGCTCCTTCCGACTACTACTTTTTCCGGTCGATGACACATGGACTGTTACAGCATATTTGTAAAAAATTAGAAACTTTAAATTTTTAAATTTATTTATCGGTAAAAAAGGGAAATCTTACTTTCAATCCAAAAATTAAGCCCGTATGACACTACATTAATTTTGTATTGGATTGATATTGACTGCAATGTAAATCAAATGAGAGTGCTGCCTTACCGACTTCGCACTCATTATTTACTCAAAGGAAAATTCATCAATTTTTCGTCAATACAAAATTAATACGAAATCTAACAAGTGTTATACGTGCTTAACCAACTGTAATTTGACATACACTGCTTGAAGTTACTTGCAGTGATGTCAACTTGGTGCTTTTGGTAATAAGAATTATGCATAATTAATACGTTATTGCTCTTCTTACCCTCCCAAAGTTGTTATCATTGGTTGATTGTCATTTTAAATGATGGTTCTATTTTTGTCTAACATTTGCTGTTTACTTCTACAAAAAAATCTAGCAAAAATACTAGAATCTAGCTAGTGTCACACGTCATCATTGGGAGTGGATGAGTCGACAGTCCTTGACTGGATTGCCTCAAAAGACGAGTCATTCTTCCGAGCTGATATTCGAAAATTGCCAGAAAGATGGGTAAAAGTTGTCGCCAGCGATGGCCAATACTTTGAATAATTATAATATTTGTAAACATTTTTGCATAATTAATACGTTAATTAAAAAAAATCGCTTATTATTAATATAAAATAATTTTATAGCAGTGATCATGTTGCAACCATGTTGTTTCTCTTTATATACTTTTTCATATTTGAAGTTCTTTGTCGCATCAAACACTAAATTCATACTTTCGAACCATCAGTTTTTTCAATTTCGATCTACATATAACTTTTTGTAAGTAAAATCTTCGTCAAGATTTGCACTAAATATAACGAACAAGTTTTTTTATAATTTTTGAATATCTCACAATGGAATAAAAAACTTCTGGTGACAAATAATTTACTATGCCAATTATACTTTTTACTTCAAAGTAGGGTACAACTTAACGATAAAAATTTTTTTTATTTTCCTATGTTAACTCTGTCAAGAAAAATTTAACGAAATTTTTTATTTACTTTTTCAATTACATTTTTAATAATATTAAAATAAAAATTATAAACAAACCAAAATACAACAAAAAATTTAAACGTTTTTAAATGTTTTGAGACAATGCTTCTAAATTTTTTGGTAATAATTCTAACGATGTTAAGTCAAGAACTACAACTCCAAGGCAACGAATTATCTATAAAAAAGTTTGTATTCAAATGTGTCAAAACTATTTTTAATTAGTCTATAAACATTTTCAAACCGTACACTGATAATTTTGTTTTGAAGAGAATAAAAACGGGGAAAAAAAGAATTAAAAAAAATAAATTAACGATTATTGAAATATAACCATTATAATTGAAATGGCACCAAAATTATTGAATAAAATTCAAAAATACTGGTAATACACAAAATATGTACATATACCCAAAACAAGTCAGAAAAGTATTAAAGTTACATTTTGCAAACCAAGTAGAATTTTTATTTAGGTGATGCAATCATCGTCGGGCATGACGTCGAAAAAAGCAGCTTTGCATCTGCATCAAGATTGATAAATCTTTCGTACGACTGTCGCGATGTCACCGATGCGCGTTCAAATTTCTTGTATTGTCGGATAAATTTTGCACCTCCTGAAGCTTAAGTCTTGACTAAATGTTTAAAGTTTTAATGAATAGTACTGGAATCTTCTAAAAAATTTAATTATCATTTTTTTTTAATTGTAAAATTTTAGTAAAACTTCAAAGAAAATCGATAATTTTAATCAAGCGATTGGAAGGGCTTTGTCTTAGAAATTTTAAGTATAAAATAATGAAGATGTAAATTTATCTTTTTTATAAATATTTTAAAATCTACTTTTTCAATTATATTTTAGGTTTTGGCTTTAGTTAACAAATAATTTTAATAATAATTTGTTGTTGTTTAATTTTAGTGGTGGTGGAACACAGCCTGCTGGTACATCAGGAGGCGGTGGAGGCGGCGGCGGGGGAGGAGGCGGTGGCGGAGCTAGTGCATCAGCTACCGCTCGAAACGCAGTCAGTTCCAGCAATATGTATTCCGCCCGCCAATCTGTAAGCACCTCCACGGGGGTTCTTATGGTCGGACCAAATTTTCGTGTTGGTAAAAAAATTGGCTGTGGTAATTTTGGAGAATTGCGATTAGGTAAGTTTTACATTTTTTTGTTTTTTGCATCGTTATTTCATTTTATGTGTATCAAATAATTAAACTGCTGACTTAAAGCTTTTCTAATTTTTTTAATTAAAAAATTGTATCTGAAAGTCGATTATTACAACTGGCTAGTAAAACTACACTTTAATGTATAGCCAGGGGGGGGGGCGATGTATTACTTTACACTTTACTTGATTGATAAATTTTACAGGCGATGAGCCTCAAAATAATATACAGACCCATTACTTTAGAAGTGATAAAGTGGTTACTTAATGATTACGAAGATGGGAAAAGCAATGTATCTAAAAACAGATTCCCATAACGTGGTCATGATGGGAATGGAACTCTACCCACTTAGCTATCGAATGAATAGTTACGCTTCGTGTTTTCGTTCATGAGGTCGAAACTTTTCGAACTTCCCTTGTAGTTATATGAAATGCAACACTGCTCCCATCAAGTACCACCTGTTAATAGACTACTGTCAAATTTTAAGCAAGTTCCGTCATTTAATTTGCGTTAAACAACTGTTCAAAACATACAGCCTCGTGCATTTTTTAAAAAAAGGAAAAAAGTAAATTTCGAGTGCTCATTTAAATTTTTTGGAAAAAAAAGCGTCAATCAAACCAGGGAAAAGCTTGATAAATACTATGTGGGCTCTGCACCATCGATTTCAATGGTAAAAAATTGGTTTACTGATTTTCTGGACGCCCAGTTGAGGTCCCTACACCCAAAACAATTTAAAAAATTCACGATATGGTGTTGGCCGATCAGAGATTGAATGTGCGATAGATTCTGGAAGACATAGGCATGTGGTTTCAATTTTGAACCATCACTTGGGTATGAGAAAGCTTTCCGCAAGATGGCTGCATCGTATGCTCACAATCGACCACCAACAGAACCGTTAGTGAAGGAGATTTAGCTCCAACGATGAAATTATTGATTAAACAAATGCCTATTTTATGGACCTCGAAAAATCCTGCTGTTAAACGCAAAGTAAATGACGGAACTTGCTCAAAATTTGACAGTAGTCTATTAACAGGTGGTACTTTATGGGAGCAGTGTTGCATTTCATATAACTACGAGGGAAGTTCGAAAAGTCACGGACTTATTGATCCGCCCTAGTATGTACTTTTGCTAACACAAAAAAAAAAATATACCTTCATAAAAATATTACTACATCTTTCGGGAAAACGTCATTGTGGCAAAACTGATATCCATATTTCTTTTCGCAACGTCTTTTTGTATATAAAGAGAGTTTTTTAGAGGTTGAGAACTTTTTTTAAAAATAAATCACAAACTTACGAAATTAACAAAAAAAACTTTTTTTCAATTATAATAGCCTGTTCCTCGATTTCGAACAGAAAACTAGTCGAACGAAAGCAAGTCACTCGAATTCGAATCAATTTGGGTTTCTCTATTTTGAAAACGTTCGATCGTCTTTACTCACGTGCGTCAATTTTTGTTTCTTACGCATTTACAAATTACAGCGATGCGAGATCATATATTTTGAGCATTTGTTACAATTTTCTTAAAAGGATAAAAAATACTACTAAACTGCTTAAAGATAAAAACAACCCTGTTAACAGTGATCAGCTGTATATGACAACTGAAATTAACAAATAAAAATAAACAAATCAATTTTCTTTGAGAAAGTGTTTATTTGTGAAATTTTTTGTTATGGATTGGTTAAGGGTGGGATTGCTGTTCGGAGGGCTTTTCTGTTGCCTGTTGCTGTTGTTTGTTCGGTGTGGTCACTGCTACAGTCCTGTTAGCTCTTGTAAAATAAAAAAAATGTAAATATGATCTGTTTGGGGCAAACATAAGCCACAGACAATAATTTAATGTCACTTACCTTATACCACTCAGCAACAGCGTAATAGAGGGTGAAACGGAGTTAAGTTTTCTCTTCAAATTTTCCTCCTCTGCGAAAAATTTGTTTGCTCCGAACAGCGGAGACTCTCTGGCAAAATCAAGCCTTTCTTCCATATAAAATACAAGCATCTTCGGCTGGACCATTGTTGATTTTTTTAAACTAAAATTTAAAGTTCTTAATAAACTATAAATGTTTGTATGATTTTGTACTTACCTTTTGTTATCCATTGCTTTTTTTACTTTATTTTGTTTTTAAAAATATCAAATATATATTTACCCGACAAAAAGTAGCAAGTGACTAATTTTGACATTTGCATTCGCACTGTTTGAAATAGAGAAATCAAATTTTGTATGAAAACAGTTACGTTTTTATTCGACTTGTCGTTCGAGTCATCGTTCGCATAGGAATAGAGTTAGTGAAACCCAAATCAATTTTCTTTTGCCTAGAAAGCGAACGAACATGTTCTTTTGAAATAGAGGAACAGGCTATAATAGCAATTGATTGTTTAATCTAATCATTAAAATTCATTCTCTTGTATGGATGAAAATTTGTATGTTTTTAGACTGCAAATGGCGTATTTTTTTTGCTGCCCTACATTTGCAATACGAATAAAATGCCAATTGGAAGTAATTTTTTATAAAGGTAACTTTGTTTTGTTAAGATTATCTAAAAAAAAAAATCGTTAGGGAAAGGTTATTTTATCATGATGGAAAAAATAAATTTTTGGCTATCACTTTTAGCCGACTTCCGGATGCGGTGGTTGCGGTACACCGCTGTCCAAAATTATTTTTTAATACTAAATGCCAAATAATAAGCTATCAAATAAAAATTTCAAATAAATCATTACCTAAGTTATATGTGTTTTTTTCTTAAATGAAAGTTCTCAACCTGTAAAAAACCCTTTACAATAAATTTAGACTCCCGTGTAGAAAAGATCAGAACTGAACAAATCTCATTAGATGTAATTGCACCATATCTAATTAGATTTTAAAATTGGAGACAATTTTCTGATCTAATTATATCTGATCAAGTCTAGACAGATCTGACGTTCCGTATATAATCAGGTCCAGTTTGCTCTTGATAATATTATATTTATGTCCACCAGATTTAATAAGAAATTAAAAAACTCTTTTATTTTTATATACATTTTTGCCTCGTTGGCTTTGAAAACGGCTAAAATAAGTCTCATACTAAATCTGAAAATTGATATGAACTGATGTACCGGACTAGATATAATCCCATATATGTAATTAGATTTGCTAATATCTGGTCTTAAAAATCAATAAATTTTCCAGATTTCTTTAGATATTAACAGATCTGATCATATCTGTCCATAAAGTGTGTATCACATATGCAATATCTAATCAGATATCAGATTTGTTATCAGATATAATTTTTTTGCACGGGCTATAAAGTTTATAAGCGTAAAGGGTGATTTTTTTTTTGCTATTTGGTTTTTCAGTGTAAAAAAAAAGATTCTTGACATGTGGCAATGCCAAAAATGAAGAGTTACTTTTGCGATTTCACCATGAATAGACTAACAAACGAAAAATACTTGCAAATCATTGTATTTTACTATAAAAATTCATGCTGTGTGAGAAATGTTGAAAATTATAGAAAATTGTCTTTAGCGACAAAGCTCATTTTTGTCTCAATGGGTTTGTCAACAAACAGAATTGTAGAATTTGTTGTGAAGAGCAGTCATAGGCAGTTCAAGAGCTGCCAATGCACTCTGAAAGATGCACTATTTGGTGCGGTTTGTGGGCCGGCGGCATCAATGGACCGTTTTTCTTCAAGAATGATGATAATCGCAACGTTATTGTCAATGGTGCAAGGAACCTAGCTATGATTACCGAGTTTTTTTTTTTGCCCAAACAAGACGGCGCCACATGGCACGCGATACCACCTAGCAAAAACATGGTATCAACTACTTACCAGCCTATTTACTTGCTTAATTACTTTTGTTCCCGATGTCCCAAATGTATTAAGTATTCATTATCTTCTCACTTACTAAAAACACAGAGTAATAGGTGTTCATTATCAACTCGCTTACAAGCCCCAAAAAATAATGATACCCATTACTTTTTGGACATCACGAATAAAAGTAATTATGCAAGTAAATAGGCTGGTAAGCAGTTGTTACCATGTTTTTGCTGGACATGAACCTATTGAAAAACAAGTTTGGTGAGCAAATAATCTCACGATGTGGTAATCAATTGGCCGCCAAGATCATGACATTTGACCCCACTGGAACATTACAGCTGCCATTGGTGAGATACCGGCCGAAATGTTGAAAAAAGGATGACCAAATTGGATCTCACGGATGGACCACCTACGGCGTAGGCGCGGGCAACATTTACATGAAATAATATTTAAAATGTAAAATTTATCGCCCCAAATAATTATTTCAGTTACTTTTGCAAATTTTCTGTTTTTTTATTTTAATTTTTAAAACCTAAACTATTAAAAAAATTCACCCTTTATAAATTCTTTCTAATTTCTGACTATTATTTAATCGTTTGCATCGTATTTTCACTATCGATTTTAAGATGTGTTTAAATTTCTTTTTTATTTATAACATCTGTTAAACCACAACAAACAAACATACACAAATAAATACATCTTTGACATCATTAAAAAAATATAAAAATACTTTGTTTTCATAAAATATTTTTAGAATAAAAAAAAAAACTGTGTGTTTCCCCCCAAATTTATACCTACAAGCATATTTTTGTCAAATTTTCCCTAAATGTGAGTGGGTGTCCGTCCATTGATTAATGTTAAAAATAATATGACGAAAATAAAAACAAATTGTGTCATTTACATTTGATAAACAAAGGTTTATCTAACATTTTTTATTGTTATAAATTATAATAAAAGAAGAGCAGATCATTTCCAATCTTACCAAGCCAAATAAAATCAAACAATTATTCAACAGGTCGTCGTATGTGCTTCTTTCCTCCTACTACCACTTATTCTAGTACTACAAATAGAAATACCACCCCAGCAGGTATGAATTGAAAGAAAGTGTTTTGAAAAATTCAAATTTAACTAAAAGCATGATTTCTGTCTGAGAAATTCAGTACCACTATCGTCTGTAATTGTTCATTATGTTTTACACTGAATGGTGTCCAATGAGTTTGAGTTTTCTTAATAGAAATTTATGGATTTTTTTACTGTATTAATATTTTGAAATATTAAATAATTTATTTTTATTTTTCTAGGCAAAAATCTGTACAACAATGAACATGTAGCAATAAAAATGGAGCCAATGAAGTCAAAGGCTCCCCAACTACACTTAGAGTATAGGTTTTATAAACTATTAGGATCACATGGTAAGTTATTTGTTTTATATTTTCCCTGTTTAATATTTTTGTTATAATTTGTATTATTATTTGTTTTAGTCAATTAAATTGTTATTAATAGATTACCAATATTATTCGTTTGTTTCAAATCCAAATAATAATATGCGCTTTTATATAATTTTAAAATTATGTTCATAACCGTCCTTCTTAATATTTAAATATTGATTTTGATAGGCCGACGATTTATTTCTTAAATTTGCGATAAAATAAAAGTTTAAACTTCTTTGTATTTGAAACCTTTTTTTTTATTTACAAAATGAAGGGAATTCAGAAACTCAATACATAGACAGTTGTTTAAATTGAAATTAACGACAGACTAAATGAATGTCCTTGTAAAGAGCAATCTACACTAACATATTGCATTAAGTTCATTTTATACTAGATTTCGATCATATGGCAGTGTATAATACAATACTAAACTTCCAATTTAATTAAATTTTTAGTTAATTAAAAAATGGAAATTTAGAATGTCAAATTTTAGGAAAATCCTTAGTTTAGCTAATTGGAGGGCCACCGACCTTTGGGCGAACACTTACTTGTGATCTTAATGAAATCAATGTAGTTCATTGAAACTTTTCAATAATTAATGCAAGTTTTTATGAAATTTTATTAAAACAAATTTTTTTTATTTATTAAAATTTCTATACACTCGATAAAGCAGTTTTATTAAAAACCTACATTGAGAGAGAAGCTTTTGCATTTATCGTTCAATGTAAAAATAAATATTTATGAAATATTTCATAAATAATAAAACTGTCTCTATGGCCATTATTTATTCTTTATGAAAAATATGAAATAGTTTCATATTTCTTAAATATTATGAGATATATTTTGCGTTTTGAAAAAAAAAAGAAAATTATTAATTCTATGAAACGTTATATTGGACGAAAATCTATGAAACATTTCATAGATATAATGAAGTTTTTTCTTTGATTGTATGTATTTTTATAAAAATTATTAAGCTTTATTTTTTAAGAAAATTTTCATTCACTTTGTAAAAAAAGTTTCATTAGTTTACTAAAAAAAAGTAATGAATTATCCTTCAATAAAATTCTCTGTGTGCAGTGAAAACTTTATTTAACTTGGCATTTTCAGCAATATCGCTTTAGTCGAACTTTTCAATCGGACACTAGTAGCCATATTCATAGTAAATTTGTTGAATCGTACAACAGTTATATGTTAATTTGATTTATAAGACAGATTAACAGATTTATTGTGTTCTCAAAAAATTATTCTCCCAAAGTTTGATGTGGATTTTTTATATGTAGAGTTTGCTTTACCAGATTAATTTTTTGAAATTTGAACGATTTTTATATTATTATTTTCTAAAACAGTTTCCTTTGATCGAAATTCTGCTTTAGAAAGGTTGTAGAAAACTATGAAAATTCGAAGGATCAGATTTTATTAGAGAATCACTATTCTCTACAGAAATTATCTAAATTTCAAATACTTTTATAAGGTTTAAACTTTTATTTTCTTTCGTGCGTTTTACTTTTAAATAACCAACAACAATTACAAAAAATTGAACTTGATTACAAATCCTTTTCAAAGTACCTAATCCCTTTCAACCTTGCCCTTTTGTGTGCTAAGCCTTGACAATGCTTTTGATTTTATATAAATGTACTATTTATATACCACATACATATACCGTTTATACGTTACTAACTACTACTACTAAACTTGTATTTAGCTTTAATTTGTGGACGTTAAAAATAAATAATTATTCCTTTTTATATATACTCGTATATTATTATTATTTTTTTTTTTAATTTGCACCGTCAACGATTTTGTTTTTACAAATAATTCTAAATATTTAGAATAATTCAAATTATGTTAATTTTTCAATAGGAAAAATTAATTATTTATACATTTATTATGATAAAGATTTTCTCTAGCATATTGAATTAAACGGAGGTCGGTGCTCAAAGATAATTTGTTTTATTTTCCCAACAAATATTTTTAATCACTAAACTAAAATGTATTAATAAATAGAAAAAGTTGCCAAAAATATTGATTATTTAATAAAAAATTTAAATAAATTATATATATTAATTGTTGTATATTTTTTGTTGTTAGACTTATGTAATTTTATATATTAAAAAAAATAACTGTTACTACTTAAAGGGTGAACACAATAAAAAAGAGACAAAATAAATGTTTGAAGTGAAATCATTTAAAAAGTGTTAAAAATTGAGAGGCTTTTATCACAATCATTTTAGTGATAGCGACAAATGGTTTTTCATGTAACCAGCAAAAACACTCATTACTAATTATTGGTTTTAAGTCGGCTAACTTGAAGATCAACCTACACATCCTAAATGCCCGTAATTTCAACGGGTTTTTATTCGCTTACAGGGTAGATATCTAAACACTAGTAGGTATCTTATTGCATAAGCAAGAGTAAAATGTATAATAAAATAACTAGGGTTAGTGTTAAATTGAAAAAGGTTCCTTTTGTTCGTCGGGGTAGTAACCCCTTCTTGGCATTTGGTAAGAGAATAAGGGAAAATGCTAGTTCCTCTATTCCAATTATTGTAAAAGATGACTAATTATTCATTGAGCCGGTTGATAAAGCTCACCTTCTGGCTGAATTATTCGCAAGATACTCGTTCTTGCCGGAAAGCAATCAACTACTGCCCGAGCTAGAGAGAGTATCTCATACTGTGCACAAGATACTCGTATTCTTTCGAGTTCGTGCCGTTAAAAGGGTTCTAGCGAGTCTCAACATAAAGAAGTCAACGGGCCCTGATAGCATACCAAAACAGTGCTCTTTAACGCTATCGCGTCCATTGGCCACCCTATTTGTACCGTACGGGTATATTTCTATCGTGTTGGAAGCTTGCCAATGTTGAGCCAATCCTAAAAGAGGGTGCGTATAGTAACCCTTACAATTACCGCCAAATTGCAATAACTTCTGTGCTCTCAAAGGTTATGGAGATCATGGCTAAGTAATGTCTTGTGAATTATATAGAATCAAAGTCACTTCTACAGTAAGGCTTTCGTAGAAATCTTTTTACGGGAGATCAGATGGCGTTCCTTTCGGAAAACGAAAAAAAAGTTTCTGGTCTAGATATTTCGTGGACTCGTGTCTTATCTTAATGCTTTTGGTGTCGGTGATGACTACTCTCGATTCATATTAAGCTTTCTTAGGGATCACACTATAAGAGTTGTTAGAGATGGGGTCTCATCCGATGAGTTTCAGCTGAATTCACAATTACCACAAGGTTCCGTTTTTTGGATGACACACTCAATATGGACCTTTCGACAATCTCTGAGTGGGGTCGTGTGAACAGGGCCGAGTTGAATGCACGCCAGACCCAATGTTGTTTGTTGATCCATAGAGAGAACTTGGGACGTGTCGATATTGAGGAATCGGATGCTCTTGATGCTCTGGGCATGAAAATTCAGATGTCGAAAGAAGCATTCGAGTTTTTAGGTTTTCTTAACCGGTGAAAAAACTCCCATACATTGGCAAGGGCTTCAAAGTATATTTTGCAGCTTCTGGACCGTTTTCAAATTAGGGCGTCGGCGCTTATCAGGCAGTGGGGTAACCAGCTCAATTGCCTCATTGGGGCATCGTCAAAACGTGGATTGTGTTTATCGATATTAGCATGGCTCGTGTTCTGCCGAGATAAGTAGTAGTATTTCCAGTCACTTACACCTCAGTAAAATTTAAGTAAAATGTCCACAGACACTACACCCAATTTCCTCTAAACAAACTTCCTTTTGCCAAAGCAATATGCATGCAGCATTAGTAAGGGTAACCTCTGAGTATTGGTTAAAAGTATAAAAGGTTAGCTTGAATTGCCTGTTATATAATAGAACTAACTTTTTATACACCACTACGTGGATAGGATATAATAACTGAATGAAACTTAGCACATGAATTTCTATTGGCCCAAAGACAAACCATATTGAAATTGGTTAGAATCGGTATATGTTCTGATCAAGCTTCCTTAGAAGGGTCCTTTATGAGTTGCTGTTTAATGGACAACACTATTGATATATCGGCAATTTCAATTCATTTCTTTTATCGATATTTCCTATTCCTACTCCGCACGTATTAATCGGATTACGTCCTTTGCTAAATCTTTTATAAAATATAAACCAAACCGACCTATAGTGTACACTGAGAGAATTATCTATATGGTATTAGTAAGTTTTTGCAACTTGAAATTGCCCTGGAACTCGCTCAGTTAATGAAAGCTTTAATACAATTTTATGGAAAATATAATTTTACTTATTAAGAGTTTCATACACTCAATGAAATTATTATTATTATAAAAAAAAATTTATTTAAAAAAATTATGGAATAAGGTAAAAATGCATAATTTGTTTAAAAAAAAAAGATTGAAAATTCCAAATTTTCATTTTCTATTCAAAATATCAATTAAACTAATAAAACTTATTCTCACAATGTAAACAAAAAGAAGTTTCATTAAAAAACTAGTTCAGGGGTGCCCAAAAGTTCCTTATGGAAGAGCAAACACCAGTACATTTAAAGAATAACTAATTTTTATTGTAAAAACCAATACATACCAAGAAAAAAAGTATTTCATATCATACGTTAAACAAAAACAAAATCTACATTGATGATCGCTGTCGTCAATGTTTACCAGAAAAGCATGAAAGTGTTGTTGCTTTGCACTTGCTTGTATACAGTGAAGAACGACAAAAAAACCCTGCCGGAGGTAGTACCAGTACCTAACTAGTACTAAACTAGTACAAAAATCACCAGTACTAGTTCTCAACTGTAAACTTTTCTATACCATCTTAATGCTCAAATTAGCATTGAGTGTGCTTGGAAAATTACTAGTACAACTGATTCTAGGCTTGTACTAGTACACATGGACCCAATTGGGTTGTTTGGAACCAGTTTGTTACTAGTTCTTTTGTGATTGGAAAATCACTAGTATTATTTGTTCTAGACGTGTACTAGTACACTTCGACCCAATTGGGTGCTTTAGAACTAGTTTTTTTGCACAGAAAAATTTCCCATAATACGTCGATTTACTCTCTTGTTGCTCTAGTGAAAAGTACTATTAAATCAAATTAGTTTTTTTGTTTGGTTTTATTTTTTATAATACTTATAATACAAAAGGAAATAACTTAAAAATTAAATATTTTGCACATTTTTTCAGGTTATTAAGTTAACATAAAAATATCATCAGTTTGATAAACGTAAAAGAGTAACATTTGTAGTAATATTAAAATGTAAGGTATATGCCCATTTTTTCAAGGCTGGCTAGACCTTATGATAATCAAGCAAAATATAAATAATACACTCAGAAAATTATGTAAGTTACTACTTGTTAGTTATATGTATATTTTACAGTAGTTAGTTGTTTTCAACTACAAAGTCAGTTGTTTTTGTATGAAAAATATCAAACAACTATTTCTGTTAGTTATTTTAAGTCGTTTTTTGAACAACTAACAAAAAAGTACTGTGATGTAGTAACAGTTATTTAAAGTAGTTAATTTTATTTTTTTTATCTCTAAAAATTTTTCAAAGTCGTTTTATTTATTTTTCACAACTTTAAAAAAAAAAAAAAAAAAACTTGGAAAAAATT
This sequence comes from Eustalomyia histrio, assembly GCA_949748255.1. Classification (NCBI taxonomy): domain Eukaryota; kingdom Metazoa; phylum Arthropoda; class Insecta; order Diptera; family Anthomyiidae; genus Eustalomyia; species Eustalomyia histrio. The sequence goes on from OX456523.1 coordinate 190,873,600, forward strand.
TGGTCTGGTGTATCACAGCACAAGTTTCGAAATTCAATGTCAATAGTTTTACTTAAAATATCCAGTTTACCATTTAACAAATTTGCTTCCATAATAAATTTTTTTAAATAGTCCTCAACGCAAAGTGGTTTACCAGGCCCCACATCAATACCTACTGGCATAGGCAATATTTTTTCTTTAACATTTACTACTTTAATCAGAATAGGCCAGAGCTGCATTCTGGAATTCTTGAATAGTGGGATGCCATCAACATTTATATCAAGTTCGACTTTTGAATAGTTTTGTAAAGTATTTTCCACTTCTTTAAGCTTATTTTCGATGCCTAAATAGTGGAAAATGCCTGGTGGAACACTTCTAACTTCAATTTTCTTTTTCCTCCCTAAAAGCCCTTCTACTGACAGCGGAACATCCATGCCTTCCTCTGACAAAATTGCAAACAATGTTTCAGCGCAGCTTCTTGTAGGTTTAGTTTTAATGAACCACTTTTTTAATTTTTGCTTCAAGGTAAGCTTTGGTAATTCTGGAATCTTTCGCAATTTCTCTTCTTGTTTGCATTCTTCTTCTATGCACGCCTGAGGGCCAATGTTATTCACAAAATCAAATTCTTCACACTCTTTTAAATTTTTGCGGTGCAATACTCTACTTTTATATTCAATTATTTGTTTTTTTAATTTTCTTTTAAAATATCTTTTAGATGTACTCATTTTAAAATGTTTTAAAAATACCTTTTAATAAATTTTGTAAACTAAACTTTTTTACGCACAAGCGACTTCAATAACAAAGCAAACTAAAATAAAAGGGAAATCACAAAAATATAATGTTTCTTCTTTATGCATGCTTGCCACACATTGTTTTTATTATTTAGCCGGTCACAGTGGTTTTTAATGTATGGCAACACTTAAAAAATCAAAGAAATGCAAATGAAAATTAGTATTTTGCATTTAAACATATTTTTTATAATAAAGATGGTATAAATCATCAATTGGAAATCAAATTTAAGAAGCACTATCAAAATACAAACACGCAAATTTTTGTTTTGTTAAACAAAAATTCTATCAGTCCACAAGTGCTTCCCTTGTACTACATCTAGTACTAGTACTCATAAGCACTAGTATTTTTATATAAAAACTCTAACCCCGTTTGCACTAGTACCTTTTGTTCTAGTAATTGTACTAGTAGCTTTAAGACAATTAACTTTCAATCTCCTGAAGGGAAGTAATAAGACAAAGTTGTTTGTGTATTTCGTATTGCTACTGCTGAGTGCTCTATGTGTGTATTAAAACACACAGCCTAAAGCTAAGTGCTTTTACAAAAACAAATGAACACCAAGCACATAGGGCTTGGGCACCCTTGAACTAGTTCATTAAAAGTATGCATCTTTTTTTTTATTAATTTTTAGAATTTGTTCGTTTACTATGTGAATAAGAGTTTCATTAGTTTACTCAACAAATTTATTATTTTTAATTCTAATAAAATTCTCTCTGCCTATAATTTTTCTTACATTTTTAGTTGAAAATTTTACATTTTTGTATTAAAAATAACTTTAAAGTAATTAATATAAAATTTAAATTTAATACAATATCTACTGTTTTTTTCTTTTGTCTCAATTTTATTGTGTTCAGCCTTTTATACTGCATACAGACAAATGAAGTCGTCATTATTATATTCTTAAACTTATATTTATATAACAAAAAATATTTTATTATTATTAAATTTTGTTTTGATTACTCATCATATTATCATTCATAATATATTTATTTTGACACCTATCACAACAACCAATCAACCAACGAATCGAATTGAATTAAATCTATTACTATGAAAACTTTAATCAACAAATTTAAACTGTCACCAAATATCGATCTGCCAATATTGTGTCAATGTACTTTATTTAATTTGTATACATTAAAATATAAATTAATTAAATGAATGATATATATGATGATTATAATGATATTTCTAAACCGTTGTGCCTCTATAAAAATGAAATCATTAAACAAAAAAACCATCACATCACATTCATAGATAATTGTCCAGAGGGTATACCCCGTGTTTATCATTTGGGCACCTGTGGTGGCCGTTACAATGCCATGGTATTAGAATTATTGGGATTGTCTTTAGAAGATCTCTTCAATATTTGCAACCGTAAATTTTCACTTAAGACTGTACTGATGATTTCCAAACAACTTGTAAGTTTTGCCAATAAAGAAAAATTAAACAATTTTTTTTTTCTTTTAAAAATATATATAATTTTTATTTAAATCCAATTCCACATTTTTCATAAAAATTAAGGTTTTCTTTTTTTTATTATTCCATGTTTAATTGTCTGAGTATTTTAAGTGATTTTAATGATTTCATTAAATTTTTAATAAATGTTTAATTATGTTTCACAAAAAAAATTTAATTGTTGAAAAAGAAAACCTTTTTTATATGTTAAATTCTCTTTAACTTTTTACGTTTCGTTTTAATTTCTGTTTATTATACAAAAAAAAAAAGTGTCTCAACTGCAAATATAAAAAATAATTCAAAATAAAATGTAAATTTTTCTCTTTTTTTTATTACTTTTTACAAAAGATTGAACAATTTTAATATTTTACACAAAAAATTATAATTTTAGTAGTTGTAGTTAAACAAAAAAAAAATAAATAAATAATAACAGATGTAATTTTAATTCAACTATGTAAAAATCTTAAAACACAAAAATTCTGCGAAAGATATTCTATATTATAATTAAGGATACTAACTTAAAGTCTTGAAATATTATGATTGAAATAAGGAAGTACATAATTATAGAAAAACTTTAAACTATTTTTAAAACCATTTGCTAAATAATTAAACATTTAACAAAATGGCGGCCAACATGTGGGTCCTATAAGAATTTCGTGCTTTTCAACTTTTCTCTCTTACGTACTGAAAAAAAAAAGTTATGTTTAATCAGCTTCTACTGAGGGGGTATTGTTATCTAATCTTACAGTTTTAGAAAAACTTTTGTCTTATAATTATTGGGCCCCAACGTGGGGACTTTATGTAAAAAGTAACTTAACTAAACCTATTGTTTCTAATTGGCGCCCAACGTAGGGTCCTAAAAAGTAAGCTTATTAACAATTACTCCATATAATCCAAAAAAATTATGAAAATAAAAAAATAAATTTTTTATAATTTTAATTTTTCCCTCATAATACTTCAAAGGCTTTCTGTCAGTTATCCTAATATTTAAAAAAGGCATTATTTAATTGAATTTAAAATATATATCTACGTATATTACAATATCTTTCATAATTTATAAATATATATTTCCTACAGAGTTTAGATAAAATCAAGGTTTACGTGCATGTATTGTATGTATTTAAAAATTCTAATGAATTTTAATTTTTTCTGAATAACAAAATACTCTGAATTAATTTTATTTTTCTTTAGAATTAAAGTATGTATCCCAACAACAAATTTTATGTTTTTTATTATAAATTATTTTAGAATTTTATTACTAACCGAGTTTGAAATCTTTGTTCTTTTATTTTTATTCTTATTTGTAGTGAAAATTTAATTATAACCGTCTTTTTACTACACTTTTCGTGTGAACAAATATTTTCAAAATATGATTTGGTTAGTTTATAGGTTTCAGAAAATGTTACATTATAAATTTCTAATCTGATGTTACTTTTAACTGAATTATTTTCTTGTTAAAAAAAATCATAAATTTAAAGAAATATGTAGTAACAAATTTGTTCTAAAAATAATGTTAAATATAATAGAACTAGGAATCGTTCATACCTCATAGACATCTTTAGATTTAAAAGTTATTTCTCGGTTATTAAAAATGATTTTTGTAGTTCTATATTTCTTAATCGAAGATACATAAGAACTTAACAAAAATTAGTGCCTGTTAACTTTGATTTTCTTAAATCTCATAATGACATGTTAAATTTATGTAGGGTTTCCATTAGTGGTACATAATCAGCGCTGTTCTTAGTTCCATATAAGAAATACTAAATTGAAATATTCCGAATTATTTTGGCTTTGTAATCCACATACACAAAAATATTTGGTGGAATATTCCATAAAGAAAAAGCTTTTTGAAAGCAAAGCGAATGCATTTTTTTCTAAGAAAAATGTATTAAACTATGAAAAAACAAGTAAAAAAGGGCTAAATTCGGCTGTGCCGAATCTTTGAATACCCTCCACCAAAGGGGATGAAGATGATATACGTATATACTAAATTTTGCATGAACTGTAATATGAATATGTTTTGTCAATTTATGTAACGAACTTTTGTTATTTAGTTTTAGCAATGTTATTTACAGAGGTCTGCTCTGTTAGCGACTTTAACATTGTTCATTTTTACGTTAACTTAGTTATCATAGTATGTAAGACAATAAATGTAATCGAACAATAAGAAGACTTAATAACATTTTTACTTACTTAACAGAAAAAAAAATAGATACAGAAAAATTGTACAAATTTGTATGGAAAATTTAGAGGTACCTTCACATTTTCACTCATAACTTTTGAACCGCTTGACCGATTTTGCTCATTTTAAATACCAAACTGCTCGGGAGGATGTTCAATAATCTGGGTAAAAATAGGCACCCCCGCTTGCGTCTTCGCGTCGTGATCGTGATTTCAACAGACAGACAGACGGACAGACAGACGGACATCGCTAAATCGACCTAAAATTGCATAAGGATCACGAATATATATACTTTATGGGGTCTTAAACCCCATAAACTGACAAACTGATATATACCCTCACCATATATGGTGGAGGGTATAAAAAACATTTATAAATCAAAATTTGAAACGTTTTCTTGCAAAACATTTAATACATAAATAAATTATTTAAAAAATGTCTATAATGTCTATAACATTTTCTTTGGGAACCTTAAAGACAAATAATTAATTCGGGCATTGTCATAGGATCTGATCACACGTTGTTTCCGAATATTATCTTGATGAATTTTTCGACGCCAAATTCTAAGGTAATTCAAAACTTACGCTCCAGGTATTTTTTAATATTTACAAAAATTTATAACATTTAAAAACTTAAAGAACAATTCAAATCATTTTTTTATGCATTTGACATTTCGCAAAAGTTTGCGATACAACTTCAGATACAAAAAAAAGAGTAAAAACAGAAAATTTCCTAATATTTTAATTCCATGTGATTTTAAAAATCCGTTCTAAATTAAAAGTTTCTAAACTTATAACAGCGCTGAATACATAATATTTGAGGTTAATTTATAATTTTATGTCTTCAACTAAATTATTTACCCCAATCATTTTTAATCGAATTATTATGAAAATTTTCTAAATTATATTTTTACGTTTTTAGTGAAAAATATTAAATTATTTCAATTAATTTATTTTCAAATGTACAAAAAAGTACAAAAGAAATTAAAATCATGCAGAAACAATAATTAAATAATTATAAATAACTTTGAAATCAGATTGATGTGCCTAATCATATGAAAAAGTCTATGACTCTAGTTGTGACTGTATTCCCCTTGTGTTTGTTGTTGAAAAGTAACATTTATTGGCGCGTAATCCTAGTCAAAAATAAAGTATACTGTAGGAGTTCTAAAGTATACTTTAGATAAGTTATAGATGAGTTAAAGTATACATTAACCGTTAAAGTTTGTTTTGAAATTAAAACAAGCTGAGGTTCATTCTTTCAAATTTATTAACACTTTCAACAGCTGTTTTCCGCCAAGAAAATATTTGTGAAAAAAATTTTTGAATTGCAAAATATTGAAAGGAAAATTATATCAATAAATAAGGGATTTTGTTTGCATTATTTATATTAATTTAATAAATTTTTATTAATAAACATACACTTTTCTTTCCCTTTTTTCTAAAGTTTTTCCTTTTCACATTTTGCTATTGCAAATTCCTTATTTACACACTTTTCTTTTTGTTCAGCTAATATAAAATCAGCTGATCAATGTTGCCACTTGTTTATTTTTTAGTAAAAAAATGAAGGCGGGCATTTGGTACATTTGTTGTGATACCCATTTAAAGCCGGTTAAACTTAAAACTGGCTTTGATTCTGACTATAATAGTAAGATAGATAATAACGGGTTTTTAATTTAAGTCGTTTAAAAAAAGCTGACTTTAGTGCGGGACTATAATTTAAGGCCATTGTTTTTTAAAATCCGAAAAAATTGAGAGCTTGACACCATCACAATATTGACAAATAAAATTTTAATTTTATGAACTTTATTTGTGTTTTGTATGTGAAGTTAGGACTTTCATCCTTAAAAATTATCTTATGACAGTCACAACTTGTCACAAGTGGGAAAAGGCACGTAAGACCTTGTACAGACACCATCATAACTTTGACAAATACAATTTGAATATATTAATTTTATTGTAGTTTTGTATGGAAAATTGTGCCTTTCAATCATACAAATAGTTTTGTAGAAGACACAACTCGTCAGGAATGGACACGTAAGTTTGGTTTCTAATAAATTTTAATATGTTTATACCAATTTTTTAAGTGCGACAACAAAATCTAATAAAACTTCTTTCTTTTATGAAAAATATAATCTCGTTTATTAAAGATTATATTTTTCATAAAATTTTATAAAAATTATCACTCAATAAAAAAAATATTAAAATTTAATTTGTTTTCAGATGTGTAGAAAAAATAATCTGGAAATAAAAAAGAATACGAAAGTGTTTTAAACAAAAATTTTTAGGCAAATTTATCTGTTTCTCTATAAAACCAAGAGTAAAAGATTTATTTTAGTGTAAAGAGTACAGTAGAGATTATTTTCTCTCTAGTATATGTATATCTTTCGATAACTGTTTTTGTTATAATTTTGCTTTTAAATCTTATAAGAAATAACAAAATTTATTTCTTTTAATAAAAATTTAGAAGTCGAATATATCAAGTCGATTTATACTATTACGTTTTAATTACATTCGCTGGTACACTAAGAGAACAATAGTGCACATAGAAAAATAAAGTGCCAACCTAATTGAAACCTAATAAAAATTATTGTGACAACCAATAAACTCGTTTACAACAACTAAAATCAAATGTAATTGAAAAATATTTTGTTGTCACCAAAATTCTGTTGTATTAACCATAATTTTGTGTTGGAAACCAATATTTAATTGTACCAACCCATTTGAATAGTTGCAAACGAATTTCTAGGTCTATTCGTTTACTTTTGTCAGTCAAGTCCAGTAAGAATTACAAACCTACAGAGAGTAAAAGTTGTAAAATAATAAGCAGAAACATTTTCCATAACTAATTTTACAATATTTCTTGCTTTGTATTTACAAAAATTTATCACATGTTTTTCAATGATATGCTTTTTCTGCTTGAAAATTCTTGCTGGCAAAAACTTGTCCAGTAAAAATTTGCAAACTCTCAACATTAAATTGTCATTTTATTCTCTCTTTTTTCTTTCTGTTTACTGAGTATTTGTGTCAACAAACGGCATCCAGTAAAAATGTTTACAAACGAAACTTATGTGTTCTTAATTCCCATATGTTTTTTGTTTACAAAAATTGTTTAAATGCAGCAAACAGTGTTGCCATATGAAAAATGTGAAAAGGTGCTAGATTGGCTAAAAAGTGGTAGATGGAAAATAAAAAGTGATAGATTTTTTTGCATATAAATCGATATTATGAGTTTTTTTTATTGATATATTGAATTACAGTTTATAAAAACAAAAAAAAAAATATTTTTAATAAATAACACTAATGCATCGTTAAATTATATATAAAAATTGTAATTTTCAACACTTTCCATTTTCATAAAACTTGTAATATTTTTTAATAAAAAATATAAAAATAGATACCACTTGAATAACAATTGTGTGTTTTTTTGATATTTAACATTTAAAACTATTCTTAATTCGTGATTGACTTATAATACGTTCATAGTGAACCCCAAAAAAAGTATTTTAGTTTTCTATTTAAAATTTCTATGGAATTTGAAAGTCAAAAACTTGAAAATACATATTTTTGGGCTCAGTATAAACGTATAGTTCAAAGATACATTAATCTTAGATTATTTAAACATTTGTTATTGCAAAAACCTTGAGATTCTGAAGGGCTTATCCTTTTGAAGAACTCTGTTAGGCGTTTCCTCCAGATTTCAATCAAATTTGTATACAAGATAGAGGAGACAAAAGTAGTGAAAAAAAATGTAATAAACAAAGCGTCCTTATCACATTTTTATGGGATTGTTCTAAACTTTTTTGTTTTAAAATATTAAAAATGTCATCGAAATACCGTTTAGGGGATAATATTTGTCCCTACATTTTAACCCTTTAACGTGCGATTGGGCCGCTAAAGGCACCCATACTTATTTATTTTTTTCCGTCTATCATCTCAATTTTATCGCAATCGGAGGGAACCCATCAGCGGCGCTTCCTTATTTGTTTTTATCCTATTTACAGAATCTCGGATTGAGAGTTCTTACTAATAGTTGAAAAACCCCTCCCTACAATCTAAGGCCATAACGTCGGCATAAAATACTTAAAGGTTAAAAACACACATGAAAAATGTGCCGATCTGGCACCCAAAGTGCCAAAACGACAAGCCTGGCAGCAACTATGTTGAGAGAATGGGAAACAAAACCCGTTGTGAAAATAGAAATAGATTCTATCTCACAACTGCATCGCTCTACGTGTTTTATGTGTCAATTTGTATGAAAAAGTCAAAACTTTGTTTTGTTCTACACTAAGACTATATGTATATACCTGAAAGTCAGTACAGATCACTCGATACATTTTATCGATGCCAGTTTGTTACAAATTCTTTGAATTGAAAAGGTTTTTTTTTGCAAATTTAAGCCCTGGTTATTTTACGTGACATAATTTTAAACTTAAAAAAATAAAAAATATAAATCGTTATTTTATTTAATCGGAAAATTCTTTAAGTCGAGTACTGATTGTATAGTGTTTTTGTTTTGTTTGTTTAAATCGATATCAATTTAAATTTAAGCCGAATTTTATCTCTTCATTAAATCAGAAAAATTTTAAAATTTTTAATTTTATTTTTTTTTCTTTATTTTCAATTAAATATACTCAATTAAATACTCTTAACAAAAGGAAGACAATAAATATAGAATAAGGCCATTAGATAATTTTAGAACATAAAAAGTTTATTTTTCTTAAATTGTACTGGGTTCATAATAAAAAGACAACTTAAATGACGGCAAAAAAAAAACTTATTGAAATTTATATAAATAATTATTTCATTTTCTAAACTAAAGCATTTGACTTCCATTTATTTTGAAATATGCAAAGAGAATATCTACAATAAAACAATTTAAATAAAAAACGTTTGGGGTGGTAAATCATTTGGTGTTCGTTAAAATACCATTAAAAAGCATATCTAAGAATTTTTTTTTGAAACACTAACCTTTTAAAAAGAGCTTTTTTTTAACTACATTTTTAAATAATAAAAAGAAAATCTTTTAATTTATTATCAAAACTGCTGCCTCCTCATTAAAATAAAAATATATTTTTATTTTTTTATTTTTCATCTGCTCTCTATTACAATCCTTGACAAAAACAACAACAATCAATATTTAAACAAACAAAAAAAAAATAATAAAAAATAACCTCCTTTGCCTTTTTTACCTTGCAAAACCAACAAAAAAAAAATCAATTTTTATAAAATATAATTTTAATATTTTTCCTCCTTTAATTTTTTACATAAATTTTTTCATACAATTGTTGTTGTTATTGTTTTTGTTATTGTAGCAGAAGGTGTACCCGAAGTATATTACTTCGGTCCATGCGGCAAGTACAATGCTCTTGTTATGGAATTGCTCGGTCCATCACTTGAAGATTTATTTGATATTTGCGGCAGACGTTTCACTTTGAAGACAGTACTACTGATAGCTATACAATTAGTAAGTACCCAAACCAACTTGTAACAAATTCAAAAACAAACCAAATTTCAATACAATAAATTCTATTCCAAAACACCTTAAAAAAAAAAACATTCGAAGATCAGTTTTAAAAATAATTTAAAACCTAATAACCAGGACATTTGTATAAATTTTCTTTGGCCAAGTTTTTTTTATAGTTTATTATCTATAATTTTTCATTTTTTTTATAACAAACTATAGTTATATTGTATTGTTTTTTTTCATTTTCAATATTAATTTTTAGAAAAAAAAAATAAATAAATTAATAATAATTTTAGCTCATTATTATAAATCATTTTAATTAACCTCAATTTTAAGGTTAAGGTATTATTGTTTTCATTATTTATTTTTTGTTTTAAATGTTTATAATTTGCATTTAGAACTTTTCAAATCCATTTAGCTTAAAATAGCAATTTTGTTTTCGAATCATATTTATTTCAATTTTATGTTAAAAGCATGTTTAACATTTACATAAAATTATTTTGAATTATTTTTTTATCATTATTATTTTTTATTTTTAGTAGCTTTTCAAATCAAATTTAAATAAAAAAAATCCATAAATATTTATAAAATATAAAAAATGTGCTAGTTGAGACACTATATATATTTTGTTTTTATAAAAATCGGTTAAAACATTGAATTAAATAATTATATAAATTAATTTAATGAAATTTCTCCCAAAAAAAAAGAATCTGCATGTTTTTGAAATCATTTTACAATTTATACAAATTTACTTTTTACTAATTTTTTGCTTGCTTGTTTGTTTGTTTGTTATTTCAAACCATCAAAAATTTCTACTATAGCTCCACCGGATCGAATATGTTCATAGTCGGCACTTAATTTATAGAGATGTTAAGCCAGAAAATTTTCTAATTGGTAGAACATCAACGAGACGAGAAAAAATTATTCACATAATTGGTAAGATATATTTTATGGTATTTATGATGTAATTCAAAAGCAGAGTTTCAAATTATTATTTTTTATTTCTTTACGAGGAGTAGAAAAAAAAATGTTATAAAATCTGAAAAAAATTTTACATAAGATTTCTTTGGATGCAAATTTTTCTTTATCGTTGCCAGTATTGATTTAAAATTGCATCTAAAGCAATTTTAACAAATAATAATTAAAAATGCAAATATATTTAATTTGTCCAACCAGTCGTTGACGCTATTAAAGCAGGTAGACATGAACTTTATTAAAATGAAAATGATCAGGAGCGCTTAGGAATTCAAGTAAAAACATTTAACGCAATATACTACGTTTATGCTGAACCCCAAAATAAGTATTTTCCCTCCTTACGTTTTCGATTTTCAAATTCCTTAAAAATTTTAAAATGAAAACTTGAAGAAAAAAAGTTAAATTATTCTGATAATTAAGCGAAAATCTTAAATTCAAAGAATTAAAAGTAAAAAATAATGCAATCAGGGAATTAAATCAAAAAATAATTCCTTAAGGGAATTACAAGAAAAAGTTTATCCCCTCAGGGAGTTAAACAACAATTTTAAATCATTCAGGGGAATGAATGAATTAAGGAAGAATTCATTCAGAAGGGAATGAATCATGGAGGAATTACTCGCAGTGTTTTGTCGAAATTCTTACTTTTTTTTTTGCAAATTTCAGAACAATAATATTTATGAATTTTGAACAGAAAATAAGATAAAACTTTTCTGCATTTATGACTTGAATTTACACTTTAATATTTTGTTTTGAAAAAACACCGCAATTGTTTTAAAATGTATGTATATTCAAATCAAACAATGTTGAAGGAAATTTTTATTTATCATAATGTTTTTAAAAGATTAAATGTTTAAAAGTTTTGTTATTGTTCTGGCTTACGTCATGGAATGAATTACTTGTTGAATAATTAATAAGCTACAAGGGCGTGTCAATAAGTCCGTGTCATTTTGAATTTCGGGCTTCTCAACTGAAAGGGCAACACTGCTCCTGTCAATAGGCATCTGTTAGTTGACTCCTGTCAAAATTTGATCAAGCTGCGTCATTTAGTTTGTGTTTCACAGTCATTTATAGCAGACTACCGTGTGATTTGATTTGATTTGAGGATTGAGGAGAAACTGCAAAATGGCAGTTTCGATGGCAAAATCCAAGAATTGCTCCCTTTTAGCCCCGAGTGACTATTTCTAGTTTTCAAACCTGTAAAAATGGCTCAGCGAAAAGATTTGCAACGATGACATCGACTCACAAATTTAATTTTTTGTAAGAGATATAAAAAATTGAGAAACGTTGGACAAAGTGTTATGTTGAAAAAAGATTATGTTGAAAAAATTAAATCTGTGTTTCATTCAAAAAGTCACGGACTTATTGACCCATTCTCATAGATTTGAATGAATTCGTTATTGAATGAACTCTTACTTTAATACTTAATACGCTGTTCCGGAAATTTAAATTTTATTTCTTTAAATTTATTTACAGAAATGAGTTCCCGTTTTTGTTTCTTATAAATAAATTCATTCGGGGAATTAAAAAATAGAATTCAATTTTTAAGGAATTCGAAAATAATTTTTGTAAACTCTGCTTCCCAATCTATGATTATCAACAACTGGCTACGAAATATGTTTACGCTTAAATGAAGTTTAATTGTAAATTGACAAAATACTGTCAATATCGCGATTGTACAGCCAACGGATTTCAACGGGCTTTTTATCATGTACCAGAACTTATGAAAGTACTAGGTATAATTGTGTATCTTTGCTGTTAACCGTTAGAGGGAGTCTCTTAGATTTACGAAATTTTACAAATTTTTACATAAACACAAAAATAGGTAGAAGAATCTGTGTTAAAGTTTCGTTTTCTAAAACTACATTTATTTCAAAAACAAGTTTTAAAATTTTTTTTTTGATTTTAATTTAAAACTCTGCTAACATCAAAAAAATTAAACATATTTTCTAATATTATTTTCTTCTTATAGATTTCGGTTTGGCCAAAGAATATATTGATTTAGATACAAATAGACATATACCATATCGGGAACATAAATCGTTAACTGGTACCGCGCGATATATGTCTATAAATACACATATGGGCAGAGAGCAATCTAGGCGTGATGATTTAGAGGCATTAGGTCATATGTTCATGTATTTCTTAAGAGGTTCACTGCCATGGCAAGGTCTTAAGGCCGATACACTTAAGGAAAGATATCAAAAAATTGGTGATACTAAACGAGCAACACCTATTGAGGTAAATATATTTTGCAAATAATATTGATAAGATTAACTTACTTTTTTCTTATAGAAAAATGTCGAGATTTTGAAATTTTTTTCTTTAATAAAAAAAAATGTACAAATCAAAAAATCTTTACAATTACGGAGTGGCTCTACGCTGCAGCAGAGTGGAGTTACCTCAAAACATTCTTGACATTTTAATACTTCATGTTTTCGTGATATTCGTGACTTAATTTTTAGTAATTTTAATTTTTCTATTTTTTTAAAATATACAAAATTTGTTTTATTATATATTTTTTATTATATATACTTTTTTTAATTTGTTGACAGTAAGAGAGATGTACAAATTAGTGATATGTTTTTTATACTGAATTTACGCTATAGATAAATCTCGTTTAAATTCAAGTTAAATCCAGTTTGAAATTACCCCCGTTTACACTATGAAATTTGCAGCTTAACTAGATTTCGATTTGACAACAACAAGATTTTGTTAATAAAACAAAATAAAAAAATAACCTTAATTAAAACCATTAATTTAATGGCGGAGTGCAAAATGTATTCTGATAATGAAAGAAACAATGGTAATATAGCTTTCAAAAGTGTTTTATCAAGAGATGACTATTTGGAAGCAAGATTTTTTCAATTTGATCATGGTAGATCTTCCCTGCAGTATTCCAATATTGTTTGCAAATATTTTTTATTTATTTAACTTTACGTTCAATTAAGAACGCAATTTTAATGGATCTATAACTAATATTGTATTTTTTATAAATAATTAAAATTCATTATTTAATTACATTTTTTGCATAAGGTGATGCCATACATACTATTGCTGGATGCTGTTCAAACATAATTACGAAACTAGATTTCCTGAAACTGAATTTCAATTTAGTATTAATTAGGTAATACTTGTCATCTTAAACAGTTAACAGAGCATTGTTTAATGTAGAGTTTGTATTTCGATTTTAACCGAAACCGCGGTTTATCGTATTATTTAACCGTAATAAAAACCGCATGAAAAACGGTACGGTTACGGTTAAATTATATATTTACCAGATTTTTTCAAATCATATTTTTGAAATACGCGTAATTTTTTCTGTATTAATTTAAAACATCTCAAATGTACGAACTTTTAAAACCGATGTCTTGTGATCAAGATGAAACTTAAACCAAATTCAGCCATGTTGGGTAGTAGCTATGACACAAATCCTTCAAGGACTCTCCGAGTTGGAGAGTGTTGAAATTTTGACGTTTTCGTCAAACATACATTACATATTGTAGTTAGAATATTTTGTCCAAAACGTTTTCGAAGCTTTTTCTTGAATCTTTGAAAAAAAAACAATATATATAAAAAAATGCAACTTGTTTATCTATCAAAATAAACGTTTAGTAACTCGAAACAATGGTTTTTCAGTTTTTGATATACGTATGTATGCGCCATTTTGACAGAAGTGCTTTTTATCGGGCGTTGCTCAAACAAAAAAAAAAAAAAATATGGCCCCTTCTGAAATAAAAAAATTTGTCCATACAAATTTCTAATTGAATTTGACTCTTTTATTGTTTTTTTTTTTTTAATAATTTTGCCTTTTTTAGGCTAAAATTAATTAATTTTGTGTTCAACAATTAAGTTAAAAAACAGCGATTAACCGGGGCGGTTTACCCGTAATTGCGGTTAAATGCGAACTCTACTGTAGAGTAAAACAAATTTGCATGTTAAATATAGAACATACTTCGGAATTTTTCATTACTATTGCAAAAAAAAATTACCTGTGTTGAAGTACTTTTTAAAAGTATTTTTCTATAAAAATCCTTTTTATTAAATATTGCCTTTAATAATTAAATTTTATACAGTAAATTTAAAATTTCATAACAAAATCCGCAACCCTTCACTAATGTTTCTGTCAAACTTCAAAAGAACATTCTCAAAGTTGCCAGTATGCACCTTCCAGTCGGTGCTGCCACATTCTAGTTATTTTAACCCGCACATATATATACGCCAGCAAGGTGGCATGGCAGATAGTTCATAACAAAACGCTAAGGAGTAAGCATTGACGATTAACTAAATTGTGTATTCTGTGGAAGTGTAAACTTAATAGGGTTTAAATAAAGTCTCTTGTGTAATCGTTTTAAGTTTGTATCTAAATAAAGAGTAGCTATGAAAGAATTTCAATGGTGTTTATTATTTGCAATAAGAAAACAACTAGGTTTATTTAAAGGAAATAAATCAACTATTTTAAAAGGTCAAACCGTAACAATAGTGTATGAAATAACTCATAGTGTATGAAAATTTATCTCTCTAATGCAGAATTTTTAATAGTTTATTCTTAAATTATCTTTTGCAAAGACAGACTTTGATTTTTAAAGAACTTTTTGATTCGTATAAATTCTCCTTAAAGAGAAATTAAGGTATTCTAAGAACTTTTTTGCAAAGATAGACTTCGATTATGTGAAGAACTTCTTAATTCGTATAAATTCTCCTTTAAGACTAATAAAGGTATTCTAAGAATTTTTTTTTGAACGGAAGTATTAAAATGTGCTAAGCATTATCTCGGATAAGAAATACTTCCCCACAGATGTTTATCGAATTAAAAAAAATCTTAGATTCTAAGACTTTTTCAAAGATTTTAGTAAAATTATATGTGTAACTTAATCATTTCCTATTTTTATTATTTCTTCCAGGTACTTTGCGATGGTCATCCTGAAGAGTTTGCCACATATTTACGTTATGTGAGGCGATTAGATTTTTTTGAAACGCCCGATTATGATTTTCTGCGAAGACTGTTCCAAGACTTATTTGATCGTAAAGGTTACGTGGATGATGGAGAATTCGACTGGACAGGGAAGACAATGGTAGGCAGTAAACGTAATTCAACTACTTGAATATAAAAAAAAAAATACAAATACAATAAAACTAAGATAAGTGTGCGTGTGCAAGAAGAATTGAACAATATGCAATTAACCCTAAACAAAAATTAAAAACTAGCAAATTTTAATTAAGAATACCACCAATATGATGGTAATTGGAATGATCCATTCTATTGCAAATTTTGGATTGCATTTTTTTTTTGTATAACATTTTATATATTTTGTTTTTTATTGGGATGACAAATGAATGAAGAAGGTGTTTGTAAAATTTGAAATATATATTTATATATATAATAATGATATATATTTAAGGAATGTGGTTTATGGTGAAGTTTGTCTTGGAAGGTTCGTTTTAATAATATGCATTACCATTTTATTGTTTTTTAACACTTTGTTTGTTTTTAATTAAAGGTTTATGACGGACTATTAATTTTTCAAGATCAAGATTTAGAAATATGTATATGAATTTAAAATTTTTAAACCAATTCTTTACAAAAGTAGACAAATCAAATAACATGGTTAATAGACTTAGAAATTAAAATTAGTTTTAACATTTTTCTTTGTATAGATTCTAATAATTATAGAAATTTTCAGTGACGCTCATTAACCCAGCGGTGATAACCCCAATATCCGGTTTTGGGATTTTGTAAAAAAAAAACTTTTGGTTAATGTCTTGGAAAAAGATGCGTCGAAGTAGTCGGTGGACATAATAGAAAATTAAAAAATATCATGGCGATTATTGCTCTAATGCTGGGCTTATATTTCCATTTTCTTTTGGAGATTACGACTGGCAATGTTCCAGTCATAGTGCCAACTTCCATCGTGAAGATTATGTTCGAAACATTGAGGGACACATTACCAAAACTGAAAATTGGGATAGTATCCGTTGGGGTTGGGCCATAGTTTATATCTGAACTTTTTAAAACATTTAGTACCTAGTTTTTGCCTTATTATCAATGTCTATAAACAAATTTATGTATCTCTACATTATGTTGTAGCCTCTAGCAATAATATATTTTATACAATTACTTTGCAACAAAATAACCTTCAACACATTTGTTTTTTAATTTTGTGAAATAATACATAAAGTAAAAAATCTATTTTAAATGAATTTAATGGAGAAAAAAATTGTCTTACATTTTTTATTTGTTTCTTGTTTAATATAATGATAATTTTATTTTTAATTTATTTTTTTTTTGTTATTTAAATAAATTTTTGTATGTCTTACAACGAATCAAGACCAAGGAACAACTTGATAAAATGAAAGTTATGAAAAATGCACCACCTTCTCATTTAGCCAAAAATAAATCGGATAAGGTATCATTATTATTTTTAATTCTTTTTGATTTTTGTATAACCTTTATTTTTTTTGGAGGATTTCCAGGGATTTTTTTAAGAAAATTTATAAGATTCTCTTAAAAATATTAAAACTTTGAATTTGAGGTCTAAAATTACTTTTTATGGCGCCCAAGCAGATTTCAATTCAATCTGATTTAGTTTTTATAAAAAAATTAAAAATTTTTAAATATTTAAAGTGATGCCAAGCTTTTAAAAGAAAAATGTGCCGCCAGACCACTTGATAAACGTTAGAAAGCGCTAAATGGAAAAAATAGAGTAGTTGGTAGTAGCTATGTAAAAAATTTATAAAATTAGCTTATAAACTATTGAAGATGTGAATTTGAGATTTAAAATAATGTTTCTATCGATAAATTATCTAGTTTTTATAAAGAAGATTCATATACATATGTAAAAAATTTCTCTAATTTTTTTTTTAAAAGAGTCTGATTTTGTGAACTATCTACAGTGATACCAACTGTTTAAGACTACTTAAAAAGCAATTTAAACATTTAATAGAGATTAATCAAATTATGAAAACTTTTTCAACAAGTTTATTTCACTATTGATATCGCCGAATAGTTGGTATCTGCTATTTGGAACGTTTTCTATTTAATGTGTCTGGAAAATGCATTTTCTCATCCGTCTGATTTTTATAAAATATATTTGACGAATTAATTTTAAGGATGAAATGTAGTTTCGTATTTTCTCATTTTCTCTTTTTTTATTTGTGTTCCTAATTTCAACTATAGTCAAGATCTTAAGTTATTTTATGATTTTTAAACCCGTGAATTTTATTTATGCAGTAAAAATACAAGTTTAGAATATTTTATTTTCAAATTACCGTTGGATTTTTGAATAAAAGGAATTTGTGCCAAACGTTTCATAATCAATAACTTTTGAACGTTTAAGTATTTTTCTCAATGTTCCAAAATTTTATTGTAAACTTAAATTTTAAAAAGTGTAATAAGTTCCTGCACATGCGCTAACATTTCAAAATTGAGAATCTTATTATTTGTATTAGATTGATTGTTATTGTAGTAGACTTTCTCATTCTTTAAAGTTTGAATTTTTGTTCTTGAATATCGTGGACTTTGAAATTAAACTATAATTGATCCCTGCTGAGGCGCCTAATATTAAAAGAACATTTTAAAAATTTGTAGTCATTTTTATCGAATTATGCTGGACAAATTTTTGCTAGTCCCTGCTCAGGCGCCTCAGTTTTAGTAATATTTCTTCCAAAATATTGTAGACTAGAGTATTAAAAAAACCGGCCTTTTGAAAAAACCGGTTTCGGTTTTCTTCGAAAAATAAAATTTTAAAAAACCGGTTTCGGTTTTTGCAAAAAAATTAAATTTTCAAAGAATGTATTTTTTTATTTTTATTACTTTATATATTAAATTTGTTTTTTTTTGTAATAAAAACAATTAACAAATTATACAAGCTTTGTATTTAAATTAAAAAAAAAACCGAAAAAACCGGTTGACCGGTTTTTATTACAAAAAAAAAAAAACAAATTTAATATATAAAGTAATAAAAATAAAAAAATACATTCTTTGAAAATTTAATTTTTTATTGTTTTTCATTTCAACAAAAAATTAACTTAAAACCAATATTTTTTAATATAATATCTTAAAAATTAATATAGTAAAACTATAATCATATCAAATGAGTAGAGATCATTAAGTTTGTAAATTGGTAAAATTAGGTACATTAGTAATTTGAACGTTTAAAACGTTTGGCATTAAATAAGTTTTTTTATTTTACATTTTAAATATGTAAAAAGAAAATCTATTTATCAGTTCTAAAATAATATTTTAGAAATAATATTCAATTTAAATGTTTCGTTTTAAGACGATTTTTCTGTTTGCTTTTGATAAAGCTAGAAGTGGAAAATACTCTTTCACTAATAGTAGATGTTGGACAAATAGTCAAAAGACAATTATATAAATTTTCTAACTTTTCAGTTCTTTTGTCGCATTTATCAAGATATATGAAATCATCATATAATGATGAATGATTTTGTAGAGTCTCTTTTTTAGGATTTTGAATACTGTTTATTGTGTTATTTAGATCAGAAATTGAACTATTTGAATTTGGAATATCCTAAGTTAAGTCTTTATCGGAATATATCGGACTTACATCTAAATCTTCATAACCAAACGATTATAAAAGTGTTCGGAAAAATAAAAGAGACCAAGTAACCCAGTTGGTGATGTAATTAAAAAAACCGGTTAACCGAACAAAAAATACCGGTTTTCGGTTATCTTCGAATTTACAAAATATTCGAAACCGATCGGTTTTGAAAAATAAAGGTTTTCGATTTCGGTTTTTGAATACTCTATTGTAGACTTTACATTTAAATAAAATAAATCGGCCCTTGCTAGACTTGTCGATACTTTTAATTACTCGATAAAACTCAATACTTTTCAAGTATTGACTAGATATTTAATACTCAATGACGCGTAATTCTAGTCAGAAATAAAGTATACTGTAGGAGTTCGAAAGTATACTTTTCTTAAAAGTATACTTTAGGAATAGTATAGACAAGTAAAAGTATACTTAAATCCATAAAGTCTGCTTTAAAATTAAAACTAGCTGAAGTTGATTTTAACAAAGAAAATATTTGTGAAAAAAGAAAATGTTTAAATTGCAAAATATTGTAAGGAAAATTATATCAATAAAAAAGGAATTTTGCATTATTTATATTAATATGTATAATAAATTCTTATTAATAAAAATACACTTTGCCTTCCTTTTTTCTAAAGTTTTTAAATTTTGCCACTGCAAATTCTTTATTTACACACTTTTCTTTTCGTTCAGCTAATATAAAACCAATGTTGCATCTTGTTTTAAAAATGTTCCGACAAATTTATGTTAATAAACTTGGAAATGGCTGACAAAATTTGTTTTCGGTTTAACTAAACCAAGTTTAACTCACGTCCCAAAAGTTCGGCCTTAATGTGATACCTATTTAAAGTCGGTTCAACTTAAAACTGGCTTTAATTCTGACTATAAAAGCAAGATAAATAACAGGTTTTTAGTTTAAAGTTGTTTTGAAAAAAAAGGCGAATTTAGTGTGGAACTATTATTTTCATAATGTCTTCTTAATGCGATAATTACGTTTATATATAGAAAAATACAACTCCATAAGTAATGAGTAGGAACTTTAAAGTATTGAGTACTTATACGCAAATACCAAAATCTAGTCCCTGCTCGGGCGCCTTCATATGTTTATAACTAAAATTTTTTAAATATTTGATCTCTTGTTGTTGAATTATTGTGTTATAAAGTAAATTCGAGAACCTCAAAAAAAACTAAAATCATTGTTCTAATACTAATGTTGACATCAATTAAAATAAAAGTGAAATTCTCTGGAAAACTCTAAAAACCACCATACTATTGATTTTTGATATTTTTTTCAATAGGTTATTATTTTTTGTGAAATGCAAAACGAAATGTATGCTAGATGAGTGTGTTGCTAAAGTGCTATAAAATTTCGATGTATATTATTATATTTAAAATTATGACTAATATTGTGTATCTTTTTTTTTCAATTCTATTTCATTTTAAACTCCAACCATCAATTTGTTATCATCTTTAAACAATAAAAAAAATACGATGTGTGCACCTTGTAAAATGTATGATAACTAATTCTTACACATTTGAAAATATGTCCCGAATATCATTTACATAAATTTTGTAAAAACATAATATGCCAAACAATACAAAAATGAAAAATCATCCTAAACCTCAACATCAACAATTATCATTATCGTCGTCGTCGTTCCAATTGTATTCAACAGTCAACGCCAGTTGGTTCTTTACAAACAGGTCATGAAGTTATCATTTCACCAAATAAAGATCGTCATAATGTTACAGGCAAGGTAATGTATACAAAAATGTAATATTTATTTTATTTTTTTTTTTGAAATATAAATTATGCACCACTATTTTCAGTTGTAATTCAGAAGTAGTTAATTGAAATCAAAAAAAAAAAAAATGTTGATTAAAGTTGTACGTAAATTAAGAAGATATTAAATAATGTTCGATTAAACTAGTAAAATATATTTAACATAAATGGCACCAATTCTAGGGTATTTGATAAAAATATTTTATTCTTAGATTGGTGCATGGTACGTAATGTAAATAGTGCCCAACATGTGGCCAAATTTTTATTGCATTATAATTCGTATTCGTTTCCAAAAGTGATATTTTATTTTGATTGTAAGCATTCGTTTTGTGAATCATTATTTCAATTGATCTTCATCTTTATTACAATTGTAAATGGTGTATAATTTTCTTTTATGCATATTATCTTTTTCAAATAAAATACAAACTACTTTTGAATTAAATTTTGATTAGTTTCATATAATTTTTTTAACATTTCTTTGGGTCTTATCTACTATTTTGTGTATTATGGTTTAATATACTTTTATTTTATTGGTATCCTTTGTTTATTTTTTTTTTTTATTACAACATATTTTTTCTATTTCGTATTAAATAAAAAAGGATATTTCTTATTTTGATTATGAAGAAGAGGATGATGAAGAATGTTTAATTTTGCAGGTTAGCTTTTGTGTACTTTTGTTAACTTTTTTTTTTTTAATGTATTATTTGTAATTGATGTAATAGGGGGTAGAAAGATTGTAGTTTTTATTTGTCGTAGCTAAATTCATCCAGGCCTAGAGTTAGGTTGCTTTTAGCTAGTAAAATGTTAGGTTTTTTAAGTTTCATTTGTTTTCGTTTTCGCTTTTGCGTTATTTAAATCTTTGTAGTAACATTTTCTATAAGGGGTCTTCTTCTAGTCTATTAACCAAATGTTAAACTAAAAATTATTTTCACAAAAACTTGCTCATTTTTATATAAATATATTTGTAATACTAATTGTAACTAAACCCTTTAGATATAAACTAAAATGTTTTCCTTAATATCGTATACTAACTTGTATTATATTTTTTTAGCAAATGCTTAATAATATTGTTGCTAGGGATTAAACAAAATAATTTCATAGTTAAATAAAAGAGAATAAAAAACACTGGTTAAGTAAATATTTACTAATAAATATTATATAAAATAAATCTATGGCCTTTTTAAGTAAAAAAAAAAATCTTTTTAAAATTTAAAAATTTTCTAAGAAAACAATGTTTTTCATTGAATGTTTAATCATTATTTTACCGATCGACTCAGTATAATTTTTTGACTCGATTTACCGAATTCCTTCGCCTTTCTATGTGTTCTTGTGGTCAAACTACAGATCACAACTCTAAAGAAAGTTGGAAGAAATTTGATATATAAGTTTCTATTGGCCCAGAAAATAAACTTATTGGCAATGGTAGATTTAAACGGTATTAAACCATTTATTTCTGGTTGTTTTTTATTTGTGAATGCAATATACCTGCTCTCATAAATTTAGCCATCAAATTAAAAATAAAAAATAAATCGAACCACTTTTGGGCCTAGTCGCCATACACTGTGTATTATGACATTATATCGATATAAACAGTGGACTTAATCAGAATCGTAATCAGTTCATTATTTCATTTCCCAGTACCAATCATAATGCTGAATAATACTTGAAAATATCCCAGGAAAAAAGTGCCTACCTGTCATAACAGGCAAACCGGCAACTACATTCTCATTTTATAATACCTAAACAGTCATACACTCACAATATATTTTCCGTTACCGACTATAGTTTATTTAAAAAGTAATACGTAGAGTTTGTTTTAAAATGAAGAATCAATTGAATTACATAGAAATATATTTCTTAACTATTTGAATCAGTCATTCCAAAAACAAGCTATAAAAAAATACTGACTTTCAGTAGGAGTTAATATTTTTCATTAAATGTAAAATTTTAGGTTTTCTATTTCTAAAAATAGAAATTGAAATAATTTCTTTTTGTTTTTTTTTTTATCAAAATAGTTTGCTTAAACCACAAAAAAACTTTTTTTATAGCGTTTTGTCAGTTAAAAATTGATGGTTATTTTAAATGACTCGATTGCTTTTATCACTTTTGTCGGTTATTAAACAATGATTGGAAATAAACAACAAAATGCGCTGAATAGTTCTCTTTTTGATTGTATTTTCGATTAATCTAATATGTATTTTTGATTATTTCTAACAAAATAATATTGTGAGTGTATCAAATATTCACAAAAATTTTAAATCGGATAAAAGTATTGCATTTTTCTATCGATCGATATTTAAGTTTGATGTTCGGATTTAATCAATACAATTCAGCCAATGGAACGAACTATTCTTTTAATTGGTGAAATTTTCAAAAAATTCAAAGCCCTCGCTTTTTCCGTAAGGTAGCACAGAGCGTACAAAACATAGACAATTTAGGTATTCGACCTCATTTTTTTAAGAAGATATGGTGGGTAAAAAAAATCTAAAAACTCTAATTTCCGAAAATACTGTATTAAAAATAAATACCAATTTCCCAAAATTTAAAAGATTTATAATTAAAAAATAAACCAATTCAAATTGGGATATGGTGATAAATTGTTCTTTTTTAAATAATTTGTATAACATCCTGCCTCTTGATATTTTGCTTTAAAGAAAAACTTAAACCAGTGTTTTTTTTCCAAAAAAGAAAAAAAATATATATGTAATATCTATACCTTATATTATAATGGTGCTTTTCTTCTTATTTTATGTATTTTTTCATTTCATATTTTCTTTTAATAAATTTGCTTTAATTTGTTGTATTTTTATTTAAATATTTAATTTCTTCGTATATTTTTCCATTCTATTTTACAACAAAAAATTCTTAAAGGCTCTTTAGTTTGGAACTGTCAGCAATTAAAAGTAAACAAAGGACATAATACTTAAGGATGCTACTTAACTAATGGCTTCATTAGTTCGGTAGTATCATGTCTGCTTATTACTTTTAATTATTGACAGTATACACAAGTACTTAGTTTAAAAGTAATGTGGATTTAATGGAGTCTTTTTTGAATTTTTTTTTTTCAAAATGCGTCACTAATTTAATTTTTTTTTTTCATAAACATTAAAAAAACATAAAATTTGAACATAAACTTATGAAATTATTTTATTTATTTTTTTCATAATTTTCGAAATTAACAAAAACAAATCGTAAACGAAATCGTGTCACTTACGACTAATAAATTGTAAAATAAATAAAAAAATTGCCATACAATATCAACGTGTTTATTAAACTGATGTTATATTGATATATCGTATGATAATAACCAACATCGACTTACCATCGGCTTACCATCCCATTATTTTACCACACAAAAAAAATAAATAAATAAAAATATGCATCCCAAAACCAAACGAAAAAAAATAACATCTTACTCTACTATCCACCTTTGAATGAATGAATGCATTGATTGAAACCCAACAAACAATTATTTGAATATGAAAATTGAATTATATAATAAATATTATGTTATGCCCCGGCGTTGGTTTGTTTACTCACACTCATTTATTGTGCGTGTTCGATAAACATTTAATAGACAAATGCCAAAGGAGGTGTTGCTGCGTGGCCAGATGTACCCAAACCAGGTGCTACACTAGGCAATCTTACGCCAGCCGATAGGCATGGTTCTGTACAGGTAAGTCTATGAGTGTCAAATCATCACTGTTGTCTCTTAAATGTGTACTATATATATATATAATTTTTAATAATTACCATTAATTAATTACCTGTTATATGTTTAAAAACGAAATAATTTTTAATTATTTAAGGATTATACAAAAAATATTTATAGGCTTATATACTCGTATATAGGATTAGACAGATTTTATTGTTCGTTTTGATTCAATTGGTTTACCATTAATATTTATTCTTTATGCATTCATATTCTTAATCATAATGATAAACGTTGGTAATTGTGATAATACTGTGCGAGCAAAAATAAATAGTCAATATCATGATAAGTTTTTGCACATATATGCATCCATACGTGTATGCTCGTGTATGCTCATAAACATGTATGGACATTAAGGTGGTCAAAAAAAAAAGGTTCGAATTCACGATCTCCACAACTCTACAAATATGCCATTATGGAAAAAAATATAGTCTGTTAAAGAAATTAAAAAAAAAAGTTTTATTTAGATGTAGCACATCGCCATTGAAGTTTCAAAGTTGTACTTTTTCTATTATTTTAAATATTTTAAAAATTGAGAAAAATTAAATATAATTATTAGAATCGCGACTTATGAATATGTTATCAAAATTAAATTCGGATTTGCGTATTTCGCGAAAATTTCATACAAAAAATGTTCCACTTTTATCAAGAAATTTGGTTATATTTGGCTCTGTGCAAAATTCTTTTTGACTGATTACCTGTCGACGGAGTGTCTTATTATGTGTGACAGGACTTTTCTTGCACTCACAATATATTTTCCGTCACCGACTGTAGTTTATTTAAAAATTAATACGTAAAGTTTGTTTTTAATCTAATTAAAAAAAATAAATAAAGAATCAATTGAAATTCATAGAAATATATTTTTTAACTATTTGAATCAGTGATTCAAAAAACAAAATATAAAAATTTAAAGACATTCAGTAGGAGTTGATATTTTCTCTTAAATGCAAAATTTTATGTTTTCTGTTTCTAAAAATAGAAATTCAATTAATTCCTTTTTGTTTTTTTTTTTTACTAAAATATTCAAATATATTTACACACAGAAAATATAAATATATATGTATGTTACATCTGTATGTTTTGTGTTTTGTAAAATTACATACAAACAAAAAAAAATTCAATTTGAAAAACAAACCACAAAAATTGTTTTTTTTTACATTTTTTCAGTTAAAATTTGATGGTTATTTTAAACGCCTTTCGATTGCTTTTACTACTTTTGTCGATTATTGAACAATGATGGAAAAAAAATATAATGAAATTGATTGTACTCTCGATTAATTTAATATGTATTTAGATTATTTTTAACGAAATAATATTGTGAGTGTAGCAATTTAATTTTAATACGCTTAATAATAGCGATATACTAAAAAAACAAATTTAATGTTCATTTACAAGGATAACTATTATCCTTTCAAAAATTAAAAACAATGTCTAATAAATGCTCTTGGTAAGTAGATTACAAGAGTACAAGAAATTGTATTTTTTAATGACGTTTTAATAGAATTTTGTTGAATTTTCAAAAACCGCGCATAATTTAAAAACCACAAATTTGCCTTCAATTTTGATTGCATATTCGTAATCTTTATAAAATTTAAGTTCAGATTTGAGAAATTTGTTCCTATAAGTTGATACATCTTTTCTGAAAATTTTTATGTATAAGTTAAAAAAAAAAATCGCGAACAATTTTAAAGTTACTGAAATTTTTAAATTTTGATCTCATATTCTTTTTATGCACATTAATTAAGACTATATCGGATAATTTTGTAAAAGGATAAGGTATAGTTTGAAAAATAATTCAATTTAAAGTCAACTCCACTTTTTGTAAATTACTTTAACGACAAATTAATAATTCTTAAAAGTTAACTTCTTGTGCTACCTCTAAATATAAACGAATTTTGCTGAAATTTGGCACAGAGAGTTTTTAGACATTAAGGAACAGGGGCAGCATTGTGAAGATTGCGAATTCAAACTTTGATGTTTTTTTTGAACCACTCTTGTATGGTATGACGATTTTTAGCCGGGTACGTAAATTCTTCAGCTCTTTCATTTTCTCAAAAATTTCTCGAAATGGATAAAAAAAGGTAAATAATAAAATAAATAATCGCTATTAAAAGTGAAATTTTTTTAAATTTCGAGAAAATAACAATTTTGAAGTCGCTCCGCAGAGTTCCTACAAAATATTTAATAAAATGGGAAGACACTAGCATAGATTTTATCCGATCTATTGTGGAACGTATTTTAAGTGTCTTTTATTGTTTTTTTTTTTTTTTTATAAAGTTGCACAAATTTTTATCAAAAATTGTTATGGCGGGTAGTTATGGATGATATCCAATTTTCCATCCCTGATAAATATAACAGATTTGGCAAGCAAAAAGAAGTTGCCTTTAACATTTTTAATTCCCGATATGACATAAATTTATAAATAAATTCTATCAAATTTGAAGACTTATCTTGAAGTTTATCCCTGTCAGCACATTCAAAAATATTCGTCGCAGGAACTTACTATTCGGTTCATAAATTTGTAAATTTCAGGTTTAAAATTTTAATTTAATTTGAATATGACAAATTACATGACGTGACAAATATAATTGACAATGTGATCTTTCTCTATAATTTATTTAGAGTAGTTTGTATAAACCTTTAAAATTCCGTTTTGATAATATCCTTCCCCCATTTTTTTGTACTGCGTTTTTCTTTTTTCTCCGTTTTTTTTTTTGTACACAACTCTTGTTACGTTTTTAAACTATGAACCTGTTGATTGAAAAAAAAGAAACAAT
Organism: Eustalomyia histrio; assembly: GCA_949748255.1. Classification (NCBI taxonomy): domain Eukaryota; kingdom Metazoa; phylum Arthropoda; class Insecta; order Diptera; family Anthomyiidae; genus Eustalomyia; species Eustalomyia histrio. Next base: position 190,901,273 of record OX456523.1, read on the forward strand.
ATTTGCAGACTCTTATATTTTTGGTGTTTTCATTTCTAATGTTTTCACTTGATTTACTCTACATTAATTCAAGGTACTCTTTTCCTACTCCTTCTTTTATTAGTTTTATTTTCTACAAGTGAAATTTTATTGTATTGATTTCATTAATCTTTTGAAAAATATTTTATTTATATCTTCCCGGCTTAAAATTAACATATATGAATCCATACAGGGTTTATGTATGTTCGTGTTTGCTCATAAACATGCATGCATGTCCATACATGGATACATAAATCTCCATACATGCATCCATATATGTCCATACATGTAAATTAAGGACACTTTAGAGGTAATATCTACATCTATGATCATGTATGGACATACATGGATGCACGTATGTATGGAGATTTATCTTTCCATTTATCGTATGGATATGCATTCATGTTTATGAGCATAAACGAACATACATGAAACCTTTAAACATGCATAACACACATGTAAATTTTTAGCTGGGTTATTATCATTTCTTTTCGTTTTATTCTTTCTTAACATTATTGATTTTATATCTTTTGTAGTTTTTGTATAAATGTACTTTGGTTACATTTAGCGCTGAGTACTGTTTTCAAATCACCAAAACCACCTTAAACGTGCCACACCACCGTTGTGTAGGAAGTATTTAATTTATACCACCTTTAATACAGATTTGAATTAACTTTTCTTTTTTAACTATTTTGGGAAGGTATATTAATGAAATTGTTCACAGTTGTTAAAAATGCACTCTCATACATTCAGTTGTCATAAATTTATAAAGCACTTTCATACATCTTTGCATTTTTGTTTCTTCAAGGATTCATTATGGATTTGATTTAATTATACAAATCTGGTTTTGATGATTCGTTTATATTTAAACTAAAAATTTAAATAATTTAAGGTGAATTAATAAAAAGGGAAATGAATTTAGGCCCTGTGCGTGCGTAATGTCCAAATAAATTCTAAACTCAATACAAATTGGCAAAAATGAAAAATATTTGAAAACATTTGTAAATTTCAAAGAAATTTAGAAACCTGAATTAAGTTTAAATTTTATTTAGCAAGTCCGCACCCTCCCTTAATATCAAAATTAAGGCATTCGAATATTTTAACATTAATTTGAAAATTAGTGTATACGACATTTTTCCGATTACCAAATAATTTTTCATTCATTTTTAACACATTAAATATTTATTCATAAATTTTAAAACCGTTTGTAGAAAATTTCAAATAAAAATATTTAGTAATAAATATACTAAAAAAACTGCTTTCTCTATTTTAAGAAAAAAAATATTCAGGCCTTAACACAATCTTTTAATCGAATAATTCTTCCGAATAATAACATTAAATGGTATACGGCCAATTAGCAAAAACATTTCGAATAACAAATTGTAACTGCATATTCGTTATATGTATCGCTACAATAGCATTTACAATATATTTTCAAAAAGAATTGGAATAAATTGACGATTTTTATTAAAATTCAGATTTTTATTAAAAAAGAAAAAATGTATTGGTTCCTATGCAGCAGCACCCTCGAATCCACTCAGTAACAAGACAAGCTAATTCAGTCACATTTTAGCGACGCTGCAAACTGCGGTGTTGAAAATGAGTACAAAAGTAATATCAGATTAGGTCCGTTTGTGTACTTTTCCAGTAAAGTTTAGTAAAAGTTACTCAGTAACAAAATTACAGAGAGTAATACAAAATTTGCTCTCAAAAAGAAAAATATTCAAAAAAAGTACTCAAACGGAAAATTTGTAAGAATTAGTAAGATAGTTAAAACCAAACAACAAAAAACTTCAACTGGTAAATATGGAAAATATGAATAAAAAACGGAAATTAGATGTGAAGTGTTCTCCAGGAACATTCCGGACTTCAATATTACTTCTTCCATCGTAAATAAGCTGATATTTAAATATTTTTTTTTTACTTTTTTACTTTGCTAATAAATCAGATGTTTTGCATTTGTGAAAAAAATTAAACTTAAATAAAAAAATTTACTATAAAGAACTTCTTCTTCTTAATAATGAAAAATACACTTCAAAATATAAATAGTTAATTGACATTTCAAATATATTTATAAATTAAGCTGTTTTTTTAATATGAATGAATTTGGCGTTTATTTTTGGGTATGAAATGTGGTTTTGTGCGTTCGCAGTATTTTGGGCATTTTTATAGTTTTGTGAGAAAATTTTTTACTTACTCTCATTTTACCAGACTTTACCCAAAATTACTTCGCACAGACCTTTTATGTGTTTGGACAAACTCTTTTTTTTTTTTTTTTTAATTACAAATTCTTACTGGCAAAAATGTATCCAAAAAATGTATCCAGTAAAAACCAGTAAGTTCTCTTGCATCGAACTGTCACTTTACTCTCTATTATTGCTTTCTCCTTACTGAATATTTGTGTAAACAAACATCTTTCAGTAAAAACTTTTTAAGTTCCCAAACACACTTATTGTTGATTTAAGTCCCTATTCTGGATAAAAAGTTTAAAGCGATGAGTGAAAATCATCTTCCGTATAGATTTCGCCATTTTTAAATTTTTAAATTCTTAAATTCTTATGTAATATTCTTATTTGTCACTAGCAAAAATGATCGAATAATAGCTAAAGTTAAAAACCATGAAATTGAGAACTTGTGATCAAGTTTTAAGCAAATTTAATAATTCGTTGGCATTTGAAAATTATTTTCGGACTGAAAAAAGTATTTTAAAATCAAGTAGAAACAACAGTAAATTAATAAGAAAGAGCTTTGAAATCAAATTAAGTTTATTTTTTTTTTAATCATAATATTGTATGTTTCTTAAAATTTTTTAATTGCGAAAACAAAATTTAAAACGTTGATGGTTATTTAAATAAGAAAAGTTTGTTTTAATTAAGATTATATTTACTTTAATAGGGTTCACACTTAATTTAAACATATTTGGAACATGTATTCTAAACATTAATTTTAGTTTAAAAAAATTTTTAAAATTGTTCGTCCAGACTAGCCAAATCTTCCTATAAAAAAATTGATGTTTGCAAATGTTCCCTTAGTTTTGATAACGAACATTATTAAATTGTTTATTATAACAAATTTTAATTGTTTTCATTTTTTTGGATAAGTGAAAAACACATCTGCTAAATAGTAGAAACCATCTTTTATATTCTGTGAATATAATTATTTCAGTAAACATAACGCTAATAAAATTTTTAAGAATAAAATATTAGACTTTTTTTCCAAAATTTTATGTTCTTTATTTCAAATTTAATAATAATAACAGAAAATACCCCCAAAATAACGACGTACGACGCACAGTGATAGGCGGTCAAAAGTCCTTTTTTTGCTGGCTTAGAAACAATGCAGCTCATATCTCTGCATTATCTATTTCAAAGCTAACAGGGTGATTTAAAATGTATTTTTTTTTGGTTTGTTTTAGTTGAATTTATAGATTTTTATAGAGTTAAACCGTCCTTTTGAAAAAACCGGTTTCGGTTTTCTTCGAAAAAGCGAATTTAAAAACCGGTTCCGGTTTTTTCGGTTTTTTTAATTTGAATAAAAAGCTTATATAATTTGTTAATTGTTTTTTTTTACAAACAAAAAAAAAAGAAATTTAATTTATAAAGTAATACAAAATAAAAAAATTCTTTGAAAAAAAAATATAAATATATAAATTTTTTTTTTTTTGAAAATGCTATAAAAAAAACTACTGAATATTTTCTTAAATTTCTTTTTTTATTTGAAAGTACAATCCTTCCGGTTAATAATGGAAAATAATTTCATTCAAATGGCTGCCTCGGCTGGCCGTTACAGTCAATGGCGATCGTTATCAGGCCATGTTGAACGAATTTTTGTTCACAAAAATTGAAGAGAAAATTGGCAACAATTTGTTTTCAACAGGACGGCGCTACGTGCCTCACAGCCGAAGCTATACTCGATGTTTTGCCCTGTTTTTGAAGATTGCATTATCAGCCGCAGAGCTGATGTCGTTTGGGCACCTCGGAGCTGGGATTTGACACCGTTGGACTATTATTTGGGGTGCCGTCAAAGATAAGTGTTACGCCGACAAGCCAGAGACAATTGACGCTTTAAAGGACAATATTCGTGAAGCCATTGGTGAAATACAGCTGCACAGAATCGATAATGTGCTTAAAAATTGGACCAACTGCATGGCCAGCCGAGGCAGCCATTTGAATGAAATTTTTCCATTATTAACCGGAAGGATTGTACTTTCAAATAAAAAAAGAAATTTGAGAAAATATTCAGTAGTTTTTTTTATAGCATTTAAAAAAAAATAATAATTTGGCGGACCCCATATATTCATTAAAATTAAATTTAATTTTTTTATTGTATTTCATTTCAACACTTTATTTATTGGTTTTAATATTTTTCAATATATCTTAAAAAATAATATAAAACTATATTCATATCAAATTGGGTAAATTAGGTACCTAAGTAATTTGAACGTTTAAAACGTTTGACAATAAATAAGCCTTTTTCATATTACATTTTATATAAATTGTCCAACTTATCAGTTCTTTTGCCGCATTTATCGAGATATATGAAATCATCATATGTGACCTCCTCCGAGAAAAGGGACCTAGTGTGTCAAAAAACGAGTTTGGACTTAAGAGTGGATTCTGGTACCTAAAAGGGTGTAGAATAAGATGAAATGAGTTAGATTTCTGATAAAAATTTATTTACCCCATAAAAACGTACAAAACGAACTTGGGAAAATCAATAAAAATGAGAAAAACATTAAAATTTTACTTTTTTAGTTTTAAATTGTCACTCTAAGAGCGAAAAAAATACGTCACCATATAGACAAGCCGTCACCAAAGTCGGCACCCAATCATAACTAACTAACCTTACCAAATTGCATCTCCCAACTGAAGGTGTGTTCACAGTGATAATGCGTTATGAAACTTTAAATGCATTTTTCTCAAAACTTCATTTTCACACACTAGGTCCCTTTTCTCGGAGAAGGTCACATATAATGATGAATGATTTTGTACAGTCTCTTTTTTAGGATTTTGAATACTGTTTATTGTGTTATTTAGATTAGAAATTAAACTATTCGAATTTGGAATCTATCGGACTTACATCTAAATCTTCATAACCAAACAAATGATTATAAAAGTGTTCGGAAAAAATAAAAGAGACCAAGTAACCCAGTTAGTGATGTAATTAAAAAAACCGGTTAACCGAGCAAAAAAGACCGGTTTTCGGTTTTCTTCGAATTTACAAAATATTCGAAACCGATCGGTTAAAAAAAAAAGAAACCGGTTGACCGGTTTTCGGTTTCGGTTTTTGAATACTCTAGCCTTAATGATTTGAAAGTATACCATTAAAAAAACAAAATCCCCAAGGGGCTTAGCAAAGCTGGTGCGAAAAAACAAGTAATGGCTTCTTGAATTTTGTAATTTTTTTACTATAATTTTTAACTTTAGGTTTGTTTTTTGTTTTTTTTTTTTTTTTTTTGGAGTTTTATGTTTATATCTAAAACTGCTTATCTATCGGAGATCAATCAGGAGAATAACAAGAGAGAAAAAATAAAGATTACATTTCGTGAGCACAACACAAGAAAAATGTGTTAGATGTCAACTAACAAAGATCTTCTCAATATTTTGCTTTGCACATCATATCCATATTTTTCCAACATCCGAGAAAAGTGGATATCAAACTCAATTGAGTTAGAAGAAGAAGCTAAACAGTTACTTGAATACAGAATCGTTTAATATACAAATTAGTTTATCTGTTGATTAATATATTTTCAAATTAAAAATATATGTACATATACATTTACAATATATGAACATGTACATTTTTATATCCTATAATTAAAAATAAATCTTTAAAATAATCATGATAGGATTAATTTAAATTAATGATAGGATTAATAAAAACAAGCGGATTAAAGAAAAAAAACAAATATTTTTTTTTGGAAAAAAAATTTCTTTATCTACATTTCCCAGCAAAACCACACATTACCAAATTATGGGTAAAGTAATGTATAGCCATAGGGACCGATGGATTACTTCATTGATGAATTTTACAGGCGATGAGCTTTAAAGTAATGTACATATATACCTATTACTTTAGAGGTGATAATGTAAGGGGTTACTTATATGGTTACGAGAATGAAAAAAGTAATGTGTCTAAAAATAGATTTTTAAAAAAGAGGAATTTTTATTAAAAAAAAAAAATATTACAAATATTTTATTTAAAATATTTGTAATTAAAAATAATGTAGTCAAGATGGGAATCGAACCAGGGAAATCTGGTTGCCAGCCAAGAACTCTACCCACTGAGCTATCGACGCATATAATATTTGATTGCTTTAAACTTAAATGAATTGTTGCGCTTCGTTTTTACGCTAGTGTTATCAAAACAAACATACATTACCCTTTTGCTTACAAAAAAACACAAAGTAATGTATCTAAAAATAGATTTTTAAAAATATTTCAATTATTACTTTACATTTATAAATCATATATTACGTAATCAATTTTAAGCAACTTATTACTTTATGCTTGCAAATAATGAAAAAGGTAACGAGCTATCATTACAAGGTAACGCATGGGAATATCGCACCCATTACCAATGTTTTGCTGGGTTATTTTGTATTGGATTGATATTGACAGTAATGTAAATCAAATGGAATAAATCTATATAGTTGAACTCCTCACACTCAATATTTTCCTATTGGAAAATTCATAAAATTCAATACGAAATCTAGCCAGTGTCATAAGGCTTAAGCTGAATTTAAAGGTGAAACTCGTCGCAACATTTCAAGATTTTTATGGTCGATATCTTAAATGCAATCTAAATATCTAATCTATAAATTCGCGTGACTCCTTTAAAAGTTAAAGAATTTTAACCACCTTCTCTGAAAATGTGCCACTGTGCGAAGGTGACAACAAAAACTGTCATGTTGATTTTAGTGTCAAGAGTACAGTAGAGATTATTTCCTCCTCAGTATCTTGTTCGCTTAATAATAACACAATATATATATATTTTTTGGTTTTTGCATTTAAATGTTCCAAAAACAATACAAAAAATAATTATTTTAATAAAAAAATACATTAAAAGAATTATCAGCATAATATTAATAATTTTGTGCATTCAATCACTGAAGTTTAGCCAAATCTAGTTCATTGAAACTTTTCATTAAGCTAATGCAGAAAAACTTTGTCAAAATAAAATATATCTTATCTCACTGCAACATCGCACAGTTTTCCTTTAGGACTATAGTTTATTTTCGTATTTCGTGGCCGCAAAGAATAGGTTACTTCTTTTTCAATAAATTGCTCAAAATTTGGGCATGCTGGAACATGTATTCATTCATTGATATCCTATATTTTTATATTTTCTTTGGACCAAATAAAAAGAACAAAAATTGGTTAATTTTTATGAAAATGATTAAAGTTAATATTATTATTGTAAAAATAAATTTTTGGTATTTTAATTTATGTTATTATTTTAGATTTTGCTTGTGCATTTTGAAAATAAGTAGAAACATATTTAAATAAAAATTAAAGCAAACTTCCTTTGATTTCAAATCTGTTTCTATATAATTAAATGTTGTTGCTGCTTGATTTTTTTTTTTCTATGTGTATAACATATTAAAATTTTTTCGCAATCGAATAAACCAAAGATAAGATTATTATTTATAAAACCTTCTTTTGCGAAGCTATGTTTTTAAAGCTTATGTTTTTGACGGATACGACTCAATATGGTGTTTCGTGAATTAATAAGTTGAATTTTAAATACAGAATTAAAAAACTTAATTAGGGTATAAAATCTTAAAAGCTCTGGAGGGTTGCTAAATTTTAATCAAAAGGCTGTCATCAAAGTTTCAATCTCATCATACATTTTATTTAAAAGTTCATCCTAAAATAAATTATTTTACTAAAATAAAATAACACAAATGTTGAGCGAGTATAGAAAATCTCATTAAAAAAAAACTCATATTTAAGCACAATATTTATATTTATAATTGTGTATTTTGTTACTTGCATGAGTAATTTATACAAATATAAATTAAACTTTGAAAAAAAAAATGGAATGTTTAATATTTTTCTTTTTTGTAATAATGTGCATGTTAAGGAATGGCAACAAAAAATTATATAAAATACTTGAAGCACTTTTATTTTTATTATGTAAGAAAAAAATTCAATACAAGTTTTAGTGTTTAATTTGAAATAAAATTAAACCAAAAGAAAAACAAATTGAGAATTATTTTTTTAAGTTAAATAATTTAATTAATTTAGAAACAACCCGAAGATTCAGGCTCTGATGATGATAGTCCTTTTGATGCTTATCATGAAACAGATAAAGAAGAAGAAATATCAGTTAAAGCTGCTACTGCTGCTGATCCTACGCCACCAGCAGGACATACTTATAATAATAATAATCATAAAAAACGACCACCATTGGTGCCACAAAATTCAAGAGAATAGAGCAAGAGAATCGAAAATTAAAAAAAAAAAATAAAAAAAAATACAAAAATAGTTTTAAGTATAATTTTTTTTTATTTAAAATTCTTTTTCAATTTAGTTTCCTTTTTTATTCCCAAAACAAAAAGGTATATACTTCCAAAACTGTGTTGATTTAAATGTTTTTTTGATTGTGGATATTTGTTTTAATGTTGTCAGAGCTAAGAAAAACTTGTTAGAAATAAATATCATTTCTAAAATAATACCTTTTTTTTGAAAATTTTTCCTTTGTCATTTAGTAATTTTAATAATACATTCTAAATTATAATTGCATAAAATCTTTTAATTTAAAATTGTTGAAATAACATCAGCATATAATTTACAACTTCCGTGAATTATTTGTTTCCAATCTTGAAAAGATGGCTCCAGGGAAAGAGATTTTTCACAAATTAAAAAGTCATATCAGAGACGGCAGCCTATTGACAAATCGTAGTTTTTCAATTGTATTTTTTCACTTAACGGAGATTACGTTGAGAAATAAAATTAATTTCAAATCAAAAAAAAATGGTTTTTCATTGTTAGGCCCCGAAGTTTTCAATTCATGCAGTAATACCATTATCAATTCACAACATTTCAACTGACCCCTTGTCCTAAAAATTCAGATATCTAAGCTGTAGAGAATTAAATCCATAGGCTTTCAATACGTTTTCACTACCACGACATTTTGTATCAAAAAATTACCTTGAATTGAAAATATTTCAAAAAACTATCCGGTGAAATTCCAATGTTGCATGTCGGAAACAAGAATTTCATTTTGTTAGGTTTTCCTTTCATATTATATGATTTTTTAAATTACTAAATGTATTATTTTTCAAACTTTAAAATATTTTTTTATCGTATTACAATTGTAGAATTTTGAAATTTAATTAATATTAGATATGAAAAATGTTTAAATTGAACATGTTATAAAACCTTGAAATTATAATTGCAAATTACGTCCGAATTAAATTTAGTTATGTATTTCGTAGCTCTGATTTTATGTTTTTCGAAATGTTTTTTTTTTCATCTGATCTAATGTTTGTGTTAAATAAAAAAAAATGCTGATTTAGGTTTTTAATTTTATCACCAAAATCTCTCTAGCAGTAGCAATTTTAACTGAAGTCATTTCTTTTTTTATATTATTAAGGGATTTTTTTATGATTTTTCGTTAAAAAAAATTATATTTTAAACAACACTGCGCCTTAAATCAGCATTTAATGTGTCATATTTAGAAATTTGAATTTGCGAGGTACATATAAAATATAGTAGATGATGATCGATATGTATATTTTATGTACTTTGAATATGTGTTGTCATTGTTTCAAAATGATTTTTATCTCTATATTAAATGTATCGTCGTACATTTATGTTTTATTCTTTCTTTGGTTGTATTTTATAGAATACTAATATTTAATATATATTTTTCTTTTCAATTTCATTTCTAGGTTGTGAGTTCGACAAATGGTGAATTAAATGCGGACGATCCCACTGCTGGTCATTCAAATACTCCCATAACACAACAGCCTGAAGTCGAATTGGTCGATGAAACAAAGTAAGTTTTAAAATATTTATATTTTTTATTAAGATATTTTGTAAGTTATTAGATAAATATAACAAGTCGGTTAATATTATTCTTGGTTAAAGTAGCGTAGTTAGCCTTTAACCTTAATTATAAATAAAATCTGCAATAAAGTAACTGGATAGTGTTAAATTAAGCATACCTTAATACTATGTTTCCATTATGACCAAAATAACATGTTTTGAGGAAAACATTTCAAACTGTTTCCACTAGCAAAAATGTGATTTGAGTGTTCGAATTTTTAAAATTAATTTGACGTTTCATATTCATAACAAATAAAATAAAAAAATGGAACTTTTTGTAGCCATTCTTTTATTTTTTTGTTCGATTTAATAATTTTTTTTTTATATATTTTTAAACTTTTTTATATTTAATACTACCTTGAATGACGCTTAAATTTTTTTTCGAACTTGTCAAATGCAATTTTAATTTTTTTTCAAATTTATTATTCTCCATGAATGAGATGTTTTGCACATGTTTTGTTCGCATAAAAATATATGAGAAAATATTTACCAAAACACGTATTTTGAGCAAAACATGTAATTTGGCTCAAAACACGTATAGGGAAATGCAGTATTAGATAAGTTAGATGACCTTAGACATTTTTCTATAGAAAACTACCCAGATTCTAATTAATAATCAGATTTTGAAATGAATAAGAATGGAAATTTTTTAAATTCTCAGGGCATTTTTGTAAGGAAATATTTTCAGTATCTGAGATATTTTTTTAGCATTTTTTTTAAATTTTCAAATATTTTTGTAAGTATGTTTTGTGTTCTCAGATCCTACGACATTTATTTTATCGTTAATTCATTAGATTTTCAGACATTTGCTGTGTAAAAAAATTTTAAAATTCTGGGACATTTCGAATAGAAACATTTATAGAATCTAAAAAAATGTATTTACAATATACAAATTTCTATATAAATTGAAAATGTATTGAAAAATTTCCAGATTCTGAGACGATTTTGAAATAGCAAAATTTTTAAAATGTGAAATTTTGTTTTGTCTTCTAATACTTGTTTTGTACTTATAAATGTCGTTAATAAGTTTCCTTAGCGTCCTTTTTACTGATTAATAAAATGCAAACACACGATTTTTAAATTAAAAACTAAAGGCTAAAGACGTTAACGTAACCGTATCTCTGTATAGAAAATTTAATGAGTTAAATAAGAATAGATGTTGTGTTGTATATCAATGATATTTTTTATATGAATATTTCTCACATTGTGATTTATTTTTAAAACTTTTTGACTAAAAAAATATTCCCACAATCACTTTTTTTTATAGATTCTTAAATTTATATATAGAAAACTATTTTAGATTCTAAAATATTTATTATAAATATTAAAGATTAACAATTTTTTTGTGTAAAAAGTTATAAGATTATGAAGCATTGTTGTATAGAAACATTTTCAGACTCTGAAAGATTTCTTTGTATAAACAAATTCTCGTATTCTAAGAATTGCTCCTTATAGAAAATTTATTAAATTCTTACATATTTTTTTACACAAAAAAAAATTTGAAAATCTGAAATATTTTTGTGTAAAAACTTCTAAATTGCGACACTATTTATTTGGTATAGAAAATTATGAGATTGCGACAATTTTTTTTTAATTAGAAAAATTACCCGATTACCAGAAATTATGAGAAATATTTAAGATTGCGTTTCGATTACACTCGAAATCTCATTTAAACAATACAGAAAATATATCACATGCAAAGTTTCTGAATTTGAAATCTTTTTTGTTTTTTAATAAATAAATTTTTTGCAACATTTTTCCTTTCATATTCTGATACCATACAAATGCAATATGTCCACATTTAGCTTAACCCTTTAACCACTAAGACCGTCTATAGAAGGTCATCACTAAAGTCCAATTATATCCAAAGCAATATTTTTGGTGCAATAATCGCCAACGACATTTTTGTCTGTTTAAATTTACCTTTCGAACAGTGCCGGTTTGAACACGCTCAGTTGAATAGTTTGATAGATACACCCATTTCTGTCAAGATTTTTGTCAAAACAGACACGACAATTATTTATGATTTTGGTGCAAAATTAAAACTAAAAAAAACATACTTTCCAACAGCTCAATCGACTTTGGAAAGTAGCTTCAAGCTGTATTTTGATAATTTGTTACGTGTTTGATTTGTGAAACAAATATTTTTGTTTGAGTCGAGCTTTTTGTCTTCAGGTTGTCTTTAATTTTTTCCACCTGGCGCTTTCAGGTTAAATTTTTTTGACAAATGGACTTCACATTCGTGCTTTTTAGTCCAAAATGATACTAGAACCAAAATTTCATAACAAAATACCTCGTATTTCGATTCCAGTGGCTAAAGGGCTAAGTCAACTTTTGCAAAGTTCCACATCTCTATTAATTCAGTTAATTTACAATCAAAACTCATCGTACCCAAAATCCAAAATTAAAAAAAAAATATGCAATTGTGCGAATCTTAACTAATTCATTCATGTCAAAAAATGGGCGTCGTATAATTTGGGGCAAACAAATCCGAAAACAACAAAAAATAGAGCATAAATATAAATTGTTGAATTTCGTTGATGTTTGTCTAATTGTGTGTTATTGTCAGGTTTGTTAATTTGTTTCCACACTCAATATAAAAGAGACAATCATCAAAAGCATTAACCCAACATGGGCGTGGATACTGAAAAGGGTTGTGTAGCGACAACCGAAATTACTAAGTATTCTATCCTGCTGGCTCTGTCAATTTTTTTTTACTTTTTATAGTCCATAATTCACTAATAAAAATGTTTATGTTTCTTTGTAATAAAAATCAATTTATTAAAAAATATATATAACCTTTTGAAATATCCTTCATTTATTAATGAAAATTAAAAAAAAAACAGTTTTATATGGGCTATGGTTAGAAGAGAAACATATCTAAACAACTCGGTTTGACGTTTGTACTTGCATTTAATCAAATTGAAACAGAAAAGCTAACATAAGTATGTCTTTCAATATCAGATTATAGCCAATTGGACATACGTAACATAACATAAGTAATTAATGGAGATTATTAAACATAGCTTGAGTTCGTTAGTAAATTTTATCTTAACTCAACAAATCAAGGTGGATAATTTCTCACATAGTTTTTTCTATTTATATTGTGAATTAAATAAGAGTTATTTACAAGTAAGAATGACTAATTCAAATTTTTAACGACTTTTTGAAATAATCATGGAGATTGCCTTTGTAGTGGTTTTTGGTTTTTGTCTAACTTGTTAAATATTTTCTTTAATTTTAATTTTTCTTCTTTTTTTTTTTCTTTCAGATGTTGTTGTTTCTTTAAACGAAAGAAGAAGAAATCATCACGTCAAAAATGACTAGATGGTGTTCAATGTAGTCCAGAACGCGAAGCAGTTACTTTGCTACGCGCCACTTCACATTCAAATTCAAGGGATAGCGTTTTAAATAATCCTAGTCAGGATTATATACAACAAGCAACGTCACAGCATACGTTGCGTTATCCTCCATCCGCGTCAGTGTTGACGCCTACACCAACTACTAATACACCGACACTTCCGTTGTAATTTACATTTAAAAACAAACAAAAAAAAAACAAGAAAAAAATTTTAAAAATCCATAAAAAATTATATTATACATTATTAATTAGCATTATTATTATGATTTATTATTAAACATAAAGAAAAAATATTTTTTTTATTTTATTTTTTTTTTAATTTACCAATTTATTATTTTGCGTTATTATAAATTATTATAATTCTATTATAAATTAATTGATTGATAATGATGATGATCAAACAAGCATGAAGGATAAAAATCAACCTACAATTTACTTTTTAACAAACATCAGCCTTAAAAAATAAAACAAACAAAAAAAAAACGGGCAAAAATTAATTTGTATACAAAAACAAAAGAAAGAAAATATATATACAAAAAAATTATTTAAAAAATGCGAACCTATTTTCTTATTATTGTAATTTAAAGGCAGGTGTGAATCAATTTCTACACAGAAACGAAAAATAATGAAAGTTTTTTTTTCACAAAGTGAACGAAAAATTACTTTAATTCAAACTAGTTTTTTAAAAAATTCTTTATTAGGTGCATGACACTTTTAATAAAGTGATATTTTATTAATAAACTTTATGAAGACTTGCATTAACAAATTAATGAAAAGTTTCACTGGACGAGTTCCAGTGTAATTTCGCTGACTTTATGAAAAAATTCATTTCATAAAGATAATTCTATTAGTGTTATCTTAAGTCAGCAAATTAGCAAAGTAGTCAAAATTACAAGGCACTGGCTCAGGAATTGGGGAAGTGAAAAAATGGAATGGGAAATGCCAGCTTGTGGAGTCAAAATGTGTAAAAATGCGCAACACCGCTCGCATCTTTGCGCCGTGATTAATATTTCAATGGACAGAAAGACGGGTATTGCTAAAAATTGCATACGGATCATGAATGCATATATTTTATGAGATCCTTAGACTTATATTTCGATGTGTTACTAACGTAATGACAAACTGATTTATATTCAATCTAATCCAAAAATAATGTACGAAAAATGCATTTAGTTTAATGTTGTAGATCCAGCCGTACGATATATGTATTTAAAACATACTAATTTTAAATTTAACATCTTGGGTGGGGTAGTCAGACCCCGTTTTTCAACTAATTTTAAGTTTTATTTTAACACATTTTTTCCGCTCACAACCAAATATGTCTTTTGTTTGCACTAAATGTTTTTTATTTTAGCACAAGTAAATGATTTTCATTAGCTTGTCCGAGTTAAAAAATAAACGCTCAGTGACGGCTCAGAACAGCAACCTGCTGTATTTTTCATTCAAATTGACAATTAAAACTCGTCGAGCGTTGCAGTTGTGAAATAGAATTTATTTTATTTTGAAAACAATTTTTCTAATTCTCTTGTTTTTTGTTTCTAATTCTGTTAACAGTCTCTGCATTTTAAAAATTTCTAAACAAAAAACATATGATGATTAACATACGATACATTATGGCTCTCATGTTCTCTTTGTGTACTAGCGAATGAACAATGTTCGTTTTTTAATTTTTATTAATTTAATTATTTCTTTTTATTGTTTTTCTAAAATTAAAAACAAAAAATAATTGTGTCATTAGTAAGGGAAGGAGACACTGGAGAGGAAAAAACTTTTAAGGAACAATCGTTGCTTGTCGCGTTCTTATCCTGGGCCGACACTCACTCTATTAAAGATAAAACTGTTTGGTGGTAGTATGCTTTATTTATAAAGTTAAAGTGATAGGTTAATTTCCTTTTAGCCAATCAAAACGTTTGAAATAAGATAAGGTTTTTGTAAAATGACAGTTGTTTGTGCATTTATAATTAGCAGTTGCTATTTTACCTGTAATTGCAGTAGTTTTTCTATAGAAAATACTATTATCACAGCGATTAAAAAATGCAACTATTATATAGTAAATACTTTGCTGTTTAAATAGTTAATTTTTGATAGTTGTTTAAAAAATAAAAAATTGTTTCGAGCTTTTGATAATTCTTGTTTAATAGGGACTGGGACTTTTTGTTTGTTAATAGGGACTGGGACTATAAAATATGTATATATAAAGAGTGGCAGTGTTTTAAAGTTAAAAATGTGATTTGATCTCTTCAACAATTACTACTTTCACCATTACAAAATGTTATACATTTACTATTTACAATTGATCAAAAAAGCGGGATGCTTAAATTGCTTAACATATGCTGTTTTTTTAATGGATCCCTCGGGATTTTTCCCGGATCTGGCATATTTTTATTATCGCAGTACATTAACAGTTATGAGCTTATTCACTCTTGGTAGTAAACTAACCTTGTAGACCTTGTAGAGGTTGTGAATATAGTAAAAGTACTACCATTTACTACACCACAACAACAAAATGTATAGAACTAAAATTTACTAGGGTGTGGTTAAAATACAAAACCAAAAGGTATAGTAAATACATGTTGTACATTTACAAGACTAAAACAGCTGATCGTTTAGCCGCCAAAACTATTGTTTGATTTTTTTAACTTAAAACAAAAGCGTGAAAAAATAAGTAATAAAAGATGGACAGATAGTGAAATTTAGCAGCTATTGGTTTTTATTACAAGTAATATTACAAGTAATACCGTATCTTCAAACCCAGAATCTCTGCAAATTTTATTTGGTTAATTGCATTTTGCTCTAAAAAATTTATAATTTTTCCGTAATTATAGGCTTTTTTGTTAACTTCAAATTCTTTTTGATATTTTAAGTTTTCAAATTGATGAAAAACAAAACAAAAATCAGCTGATTGATTAATTTACAATAGCTGTGTTTATGCGGGAAGTAAATACACGAAAAAGTCGTTCAGGCTTTGTAGTATAAAATAGTTATAAATATACAAGGGTTGTAAATATACTACCAAGAGTGAAAACCCTTAATATAAAATTATATATTTTTATTTATTTGTTGTTAATTGATTAATTATTAGTTGCAATGTAATTTAAAAAACATTACCATGAAATCAAACAATTAAAATAGTTATCATTATTTAAAAAATGTTAATGAAAATAATTTCATTACAATTGATATCAATGCAATGCTAATGAAATAATCAATTAATTAGTACATTCAATTAATGAGTCCCATGTATAGAATTAACCATCTATGGACGAACTTAATAATTGTTTTTTTTTAAGACTATAATTATAAATTATAATTAAAATTAAAAAAAATGAACTTGAAAATTGTTAGAAATATTTTATTCTTATGACTTTATAAGTAGGGGTTAATATCAATATTTCGGAAGTTGTTTGAAATACAAATCGGAAAATTTTTACTATCAACCTCTTTGGGTGTTCTGTTCTATTTTTTGTCCTAGACTACGTACATTCGTAATACATAAATCTGTAGTTTGTTTCAAAATAATTTTTATTCATTCTGGTTGAGATTTTGAACTTATCTTCTAATCAATCTTTTTAATTTTTTCGACTTTTTAATTAATACTTCATTATTTTGCTTTTTTTTTTAATTAAAAAGTTTCCTTCTAATTTATAATTTTATTTTATCTAATAATTTGTATTTTTCTTGAAAAAAAAACAACAAAAAAAACAAAAAAATCGTAAAAATGTAACAAATGTAATTAACATCAAAATATGCTGTTCTTTGAAATTTGTAACTATTTCAAGGATAAACAAAATAATATCCTGTATAATGGTGTATGTAATAGGATATATAAACAAAGAAACATTAAACAAAAACCGTTAGTTTATATAAAATAAATTTAAAAAAAACTCAAACCATTGAAAAAGTAATAAAATTAAAACATAATATCTATTGTAAATTTAAAGCAAAAATAATTTTTTTTTATTATTTATAAATCAAAAATAAACGAACAAATATAAATATGTACTCATATGGATTTAATATGGACGAAAGTTTTATCCGGCTTCAAGCATGACAAAAAACTAACCAACTTCTCACAAATACGACCAAACTATTTGAGGCCCTGGATTATTATGTAATTCTAGAAATCCCAAAATTTTTAATATACTGTTTTTTCATTTAAATTTTATGATACAACAGTTTTTTTTGTGGTGCCCAACTTGAGGCTTTTTAGTGTATAATAAAATAGAAATTCTAATTAATAAATAAATCAGTGCTTAACTGCAGTTAAGCACTTAATTCTGGGTTTTTTGGAAAAACTTAAAGTGTTATCAAGAAAAATTTTCCGCACCAAGAAAATAAATCTAACGCAAACCTGAAACGGTTTTGATTCATCTTGAAAATTTATGGAAATATCTTATAATATTTCCAAACTATATCCTAAAGAAGAATTTTCAAAAACTCGATTAAATTTTTCATTTTTAAAAAGTCGAACTTAATATTTTGTAAAAAGTGCATATTTTTGCATATTTTGTTAAAAAAAAATCATGTCTTAGCATATTTTACAAAAACTGAATTTTTATATAACACTTAAGCCTCCCTGCGGGATAAAAGGGGGTAAGTTAGGAATTGGGACATGTCCCGTGATAGGTGAAAACTGGACCGGCTCCGAAAATACATATCACGAGATAGGTGAAAAGAGGATCGGTTCCTAAAGTACCTATCATGTGACCGGTTTAAAAGTCCTGACATGTTCTTTTAGACCAGTTCTGTGACATGTCACAGGGGGCAATGGACACCTTCCTAGTACAAGCCCATGTTAAAGTAACTGGTCCTGTGGCCGGTCCCTATCACAATGAACCGGTCACGTGACTTGTCGTAGGATATGTTCTTTTCCTGCAGGGCCTTGTTACTGTCAATAAATTATAAAATTTTTTTTAAACAAAGACGCGCAAAGAAAAAATATGGTTAGAGAAAAATATTATATTCTGTCAGATGCATGATCTGCATTGAGCGCAAGAAATTCATATATATATATACATTAATTTTTATCAGTCGGATTTTTATACAATTTTAAAATAAATGTTTTCGACACTAAAGTTAACAAATGTATGTTTTATTTGATTCTTAATTATTAATTGAGTGTTGCCACAATTTTCTATTTGCATAATTATTATATTTTTGTCTTAGCCAGAATTTTTGTTATTATAATGTGGCAATCATGAAATATGAAATGATGTTAGCGACCTTGTTGTTGGTTATAACGTAATTGCAAACCAATAACTTGAATGCGACAACCATATCCGAATAAAACAAGCATAATTTAGTAGCATTGATCATGTTGCTTCCATGTTGTTTCTCTGCATACAAGAACTGCCTCCAAACAAAATTCAATAAAATGTTCTTAAAAATATTGAATAATTTTCCCCTAATTTAAGAACAAAGTTTAACAGTATCTAGTTTCGGGTTTAGGATTTTTTTTCACGTGAAAAAAATTCACTCTTACTTTAATGGCCTCAAATCGTTATTAAAATTGTAAAAATAAATATTTTTTTATTTTATAAAAAAAATACATGTCACTTTTCACTTGAAAATTAATAGTCATGCATATTAAATTTGCGTGAAAAGAAATTGTTCTGTATTTTCACGTGAAATTCATTATCATCAAAAACTTATTTTTTTATATGATGTATAACAGTTTTTTCACGTGAAATCCGAACAACTTACTCTACTTTAGATCTTAAACAAAAATAATTTTTTCTTTATAAATATTTTTCTTTTTTTTATACGAACACGAAAATCTCAGAAAAATACAATTACGATAACAAACGGTAATGTCTCAAAGTTTAAACAACTTTATAAGCAAACAAAAAAATAAATAATATTGAAAACTCTGAAATAAATCTATAAAAAATGGATTTTTCATAAATTGTAAATGTATATTTTTCGATTTTGAAATGCATGTAAAAGTATTTGCTGGCAACACTGCAATTGCCAGATATTCGTGTATGCAACACTAAAACAAATGATGCGCATAGAAGTGTAAAATACGCATCACAAAAATTGTGATTTTTAGTACATAAACTTCCTTGCCCTCTTAATGACTGTCAAAAACCGAGAATGTATGGCTTTTATTCGAATTTACGTCATAAAATCTATAGTCCATGGTTAAATTTAAAATGCCGCAGCAACAATTGTATTTAAGTTTTTCATTAAAAATAAAAGTAAATTTGTGTAAAAGCAGTTACCATACATACCTTATTAATATAAAAACAACAACAAAACTTTTTCTATGAAATTTACTTAATTTTAATAACAAAAAGTTAAGAATTAAAATTAAAAAAAAAATATGTATACAACATAAAACAAAAGCTTAAATAACTGGAATCATTCATTGAAAAAACAAATATAAAATGCAGCTAATAAACTGCTTTCTTATCTTTAATTTTTTCATTATTATTTTGCCAATGCAATTGTAAATATATTTTTAAATTAATAAAAAAAAATACTAAATTAAAAAAGTTCATTTCATAAAACAGAAATAAGAAATAAATGATATTGTAAAATTACAAGTTTTTAACAAATTATTTTATTTTTCTCTTTTGACATCACTTTATGTTTTGTTTTATATATATATTTTTTTTTATTTCCCTTTAAATAGATTTTTGAGTTCTTTTAGTGCTTAATAAACTAAACCACCTTTTTAAACTTAAAAAAGCCTTTAAAACACCCACACATTATAAAAACTAAAACATTTTACATTTCCAAATACACAATTTTATAATATTTATAGATAAAGTTATTATAAAAATAAAAGAATTTCATTTAAAATGCATTTATTTTTACCTAAATCAAATGTGGTGATCTCATTCATCATTATTTAAAAATTAAAAAAATTATCGAAATTAAAATATTTCCATTATGAACATTTATAAGGAAATTATGAAATTCTGTATATAAATATAAAATGAAAATTAATTGATAAATTAAATAAAATAATTAGGAATTTATCTTCAAAGGCAGTAATAAAATGGACGAAACAAGATTTTAAAAGAAATTTTAATTTTTATATTACATACATATACTTTCTTAATTCAATTGTCAAAAATGGATTTAAACAGAGACTACCGAAAAAACGGTATCTGATTTTAAACGTCATTTTGTGTGAAAGCAAACAGGTTTCGTTCATTAAAAAATGTATGGAATTAAAAAAAAAATACAAATATTTTTTTTAAGTTTCGAAATTGATTTCAATGCTCCAAAAAATGCTTTCTTTTTCAAAAATTTAACTAAAAACCTTCTTATATACAAACAGAAAAATCGGTTATATAAACGTTTATATGATATTAAAACATGATGATATATTATACATATTACAAAAACTACATTTATACAAAAAAGTGGGCAATATTATTACAACAATTAATTGATTAAAAATATTACTTATTGTAATAATAACAAAAAAAAATCCCATTTAAAATAAACATTATGAAGAAGATTGTCTTGCAAAAGTAGCAAAAAGAATTGCATTCTTTAAGGTTATGTCAAATATTGTTTGTTTGCTTCTTTTACAAGACTTACAGTAAAAATCCCTAACAATTAAAAGTATTAATTCATAAAAACTTTTTAAAGTAAACGGAGGTTTGCAAAATAAAATTTTCGTAAAAAATTTGTTCCATAAACCTCCTATAACTTTATAAAGCGTTTATAAGTTAATGGGGTAGTTATATAGTTAGATGTTATAAAAAATAATAACTAAAATTTATATTTATTTATTTTTGGAATAATTTTTTTAAAATACAAAAAAAAAATCGTTGTTCTATCATTATTATTCTCATGATACATACCAGAGAACTGCAAAATCAACTTTTTTCTTGATTTAATCATACACAAAAATTCTTGTTCACTTTTAATAATTCAACAAAATTCACTGTAGAATAAAATCAGCATCATGTTACTGAACACTGTTAAGTGATTACATTTGCATAAAACATAAACGACAGATGATTCACACTGATTCCAATTACGCGTTCAGTAACATGATGCTGATTTTATTCTACAGTGAATTTTGTTGAATTATTAAAAGTGAACAAGAATTTTTGTGTATGATTAAATCAAGAAAAAAGTTGATTTTGCAGTTCTCATGATACATACATACATAGTTCCGTTTTAATTCATTTTGGTAGTATCCTCAACAAACATTTTTAATTCGCTTAACTTGTTTAATTACAAATTTTTTTTTAATAATAATTTTAGCTAAGACACTGTGTATAGAATTATTATTAAGTAATAAGTTAAATATAAAAATAAAATATAAACAAAAATGATAACTGAAAATTTTGAACTTAAAAACGTGAAATTATTGAAAAAAATAAACAAGTCAAAAAAAAAACCTAAAAATATTTAAAAAACATAAGAAGTGAAGTTTTATTTATGTTTTTGTATCATCTTAAAAAGGCAGCAAAGGTAAACAATTTTGCAAAATACAAAGTATAAAATTGTTGGTAAAAACACCGTTGAATCTTTTAGGCAGTTTGTGTATATCATACATGGGACTAATTAATTGATTATTTCATTAGAATTGCATTGATGTAAATTGTAATCGGAAAGATCCCGTGAAATTCAAACATCCCGCTGTTTTTGATCAATTGTAAATAGTTTTTGAGGCATTAGTAGTACAAATGATAATGCCAAAAAATTTCATTACCATTAAATAGTAATGATTTTTTTTTGGCATTAGCATTGCTCATCTAATGCTGATGAAATTTCAATGCCAATAAAAAAGTCCTAAGTATGGTGTATATCTTTTTGAGGAAAATTGTGAACATTCAAATCAAAAAGGATTTTTTAAAGTACACTGAACGCTAGAAAAACCAAAAGTACAACATTATTGGCCAGGAAACATTACGAAAAAATTAACATTATATATTTCAGAAACGCTATTAATCGGAATATAGGACTTCCTAATATAAAATTAGATATAATTATCCATGTATTGTCCATATCCAGGACATCGAATAATACATCATTTTATGCAAATATTTTTTTTTTATAATTATATATATCAATGGCACTGCCTTACCGACCTTAATTTGAGACATTGCTTTTGTATATATGGTTGATCTGAACTCTTCATATTCATTTTTCGCATAAGTTGGTTTGACATCTTCTCCAATTAGGATTATTAATATTGAAATTTTAGCCCCTATAACGCTTGCTACATTTCGTATTGATTTTGTATTTGCAAAATTGATGAATTTTCTTATGAGAAAATAATAAATGTGAGGAGTATAACTATAAAGAATAAATAAGTATCTGTTAAATGGATGTCGGTAACCCAGCGCTTCCATTTGATTTGAATTGCTGTCGATATCAATCCAATACAAAATAAATGTAGTGTCATACGGGCTTAAAGCTTGCTAATTTCAGTATTAATAATCCTAATTAATAGAGAGGTCAAACAAATTTATGTAAAAAATAATAAGTATAAAGAGATAAATTATATAGAAAAAATAACAATCTGTCAAATCGAGGTCGGTAAGGCAGTTGATATGATTTGCATTGATGGCCAAAAAACTAGAAACTACCAAGCGTCATAATGCAAATCCTATCAAGGACGCTGCCTCACCCACCTCGATTTGACAGACTGTTATTTTTTCCATATAGTTCAACTCTTCATACCTTTTACACAGTACAACACAAAAAATGCATGGGACATGCGACTTATATTTTCCGATAGAGTTAAGGACGTAGATAACGAATATGAGCACCAAATTTAAAGATTATCTCTATTTTTTGAAATAGTCGTAAACTTAACTTAATCCAAAACCAAGTTTTTTCTTTAAATTTTCTTTTTATTTTATATACATGAGGAAATTACGGATAATTTTTAATATGGGCTTAGGGTAGGGACTCCGAGCTTTTAAAACAATTTATTTCGATTAGATGATGGATGCAGGTAGGATATTCTTTCAGTGAAAACTTCATTTATTTTAATAAATTGCAAATCTTGTAAAATTCCTTAATTGGATTTGCAAAATTTTAACACATGATGTTAGTTTACATCCTCCTTAATTCATTTCATCAAAAAAAATCAGTCTTTATATCAGAATATTCACAAAAATCAGTCTGAAATGCTTACTTAATAATCATAATGGTGAAAAGAAATAAAATAAGTTTTTTTAACGTGCATACCATACATGGGACTAATGTATTGATTAGACTAATTAGTTGATGATTTCATTACCATTACACTGATAACAAGGGTAATGAAATTTATTTCATTACCATTGATCAATGGTTTATCAATTAAAAGAAACCATTAGCATTATTAACCGTTATTTTATGTGTAAATTTTATGTTAATATTTATTTATGTGGGTTAACATTTGTATATTTTATATTTTGTTTTATTATTTTCTCTATAAAAAGCTACTTTGATTATTTTCAAATTGTAAACAAATAACTTTTCAATCAATTATAATTAGATTTTTTATGCATTTGTGCTATTTCATTACCATTAGTAATAAAATTTTTAATGGAAAAAATTTCATTATCATTAAATGGTAATGATTTTTTTTTTTCATTTGCATAAGTGTCAAATAATGCTAATGAAATTTCAGTTGTAATGAAAAATTCCCATAAAAATCATATTTTTTAAGATTTTGCAATTTTTTCAACAAAATCTTTGTTGGTACTGATTAGAAAATTTACATTTTACATATCTGAATGCTTTTTACCTAAATTTTATTAATACATTTTTGTCGCAGACTCCTTATTTTGAGATTATAAAAAAATTGATTATTTTCAGTTTTAGTTAATTTATACTTTAAATTAAAGCAGAAATTACGGTAATTTTTCATAAATTAAGTAACCTTTAGGGTTTACTAAGAAATTAAAGTTTTGATCCACATTTTCGTTGTATATCAGAGAGCTGCAAAATCAAGTTTTTTCTTGATTTAATCATACACGAAAATTCTTGTTCATATTTAATAATTCAACAAAATTCATTGTAGAATAAAATCAGCATCATGTTACTGAACGGGATCAGTTTGAATCATCTGTCGATTATGTTTAATGCAAAAAAGTCAGCGTTGAATAAATCAGAAAAAACAACAAACAACGCGTTTGAGTGTATTTATAATTAAAACAAAATAGAAACACATTTCATAAATGTACATAAGGGTGGGACTTAAATCCTCTTTTTTAGAATTTTTATTAGTAATACAATACTAAAAATATTTTTCTTTGTGAAATAAAAATATTTTTTTGGAAAAAAAATTTAGGTCGATATCTCAGGCTTGCCTAATTCGGAAAAATTTAAATATTGTCTAAATTTTTTTTCATCTATTTTGATTGGAAAATTAGGCAATATTTAACTTTAACAGGATTGGGCGAGCCTGAGATATCGACACAAATTAAAAAAAAAATCACAAAGAACAATATTTTTGGTATTCCTAATAAAAATTCTAAAAAAACGTATTTTAGACCACCCTAATGTACATATACCATTTATGAAATGTGTTTCTACAAAACCACCCACTTTTTATAGATAAGAAACTATTTTGTTTAAATTATGAATACACTCATACACGTTGTTTGTTGTTTTTTTCTGATTTATTATACATCAAAATAATTATTGTTGGCTCGAATGAACAGAATAAAATCAATGGTATAACAACGACCGATGATTATAAATCAGTGACACAACAATTTGCACGTCGTTTGATTGATTTAAAATCATCAACAAATATGTGTGTTGGAGTATATTCAGCGTTTGAACGCAAACACATTTTTATTCTAGTGTTGATTGCGTATGAAAGTTTTGCAATCAGCAGTTGCAGTTCTCTGTTGTATATTATTTATTAACTAAATACTGAAAGAGGTGAAATCATGGATGGTTGCTGAAGCGATGCGGTTATTGGTATGGATAACGCTATTTTCTATTATTTCGGTAACGGTATTCTAAGCGTAACGATATTTTAGTTATTTCGGTTACGGTATTTTACGGGTAACGGGTTTTTAATTATTTTAGTAACGGTATTTTAGCAATAACGATATTTTAGTTATTTCGTTGTCGGTATTTTACGGGTAACGGTTTTTTACTTATTTCGATAACAATATTTTATGGGTAACATTATTTTAGTTATTTCGGTATCGGCATTTTAACGATAACTGTAGTTTCAATGCTTACTAAAAATTTGTATTTATTATCAAAAGACTTTCAACATAAGCTTTTTATTTAATTTATTGCTATTATCTTATAAAAATAAATAATAATATTAATTAACTTTAATACATGATTAAAACAATTTATATTAACAAAATTTGTTGAAATTCAAGTGTTCAAAACATTTGCATATCACAAAAAAATAAATAAACTACAAAAAACAAAAATGCAGTATTTTGTGGCGAATTTTCGATTTTAACTTCTCTGGGAACTGCTTTGGGATATTTCGCAAAAAAAACTGTTTTGCAATTAATTCTTGAACAATGCCTAGCTTTCAAATTTAAAGCCCACATTCGTGATCTGTGTCGCAAAGTCTATTAGAGAAAATGGGTGGCAACTAGAGATGGGTACGTGCGTAATATAAATATTTGATCACTCTCACGAAATAATCACGTTTCAAAATATTCCGAAAAAATTAACATAAAAGAATTTATTTTATCACTTGAACCACTTGAATGAAGTGTTACCATACTTAATACGTAAAGTAAAAAAACATGTAAAAAATCAAAAAAAAAAGAAATCGAATAATAAAAGAAAAATTAGCAATCTTTAAAAATCCGGTCGGGTGTTGTTGTAGCAGCCTTTTCTGGTTTGAGACCTTGATCGGTGTTTTGTGGGCTCTGTTAATGAAATAATACATATATAAAATCTGGAAGATAAACTGAAATTAAACTATTAAAATTAATATATGTAATGTTGTTTCCACAAAAAAATCTTAACATACTTTTAGGCTTTGTAGCTGATAGATTTGTCATAGTTGGTTTTCAAACTGGCAGCACTTTTATAATAACAACATCTGATTGTCATTTATAGATAAATTAGTGAAAATAATATCTGAAGGAAAAACGAAAACTAAACATATTTTTAATAAAATTAATATAAAAACAAAATTACAATGAATTTAATTAGTGGTGTTAAATTGTATATAGAAAAAATGTGTTCCGAATCCGGACCAGGCATGAAAACAATGTTAATGGATAAAGAGACGGTATGTGATGAAAATCCAATCACAAATACACCCGAAAAATGTACATTAAAATGTTTTTTTTTTATTCATAGACCAGTATTATATCCATGGCATTTTCCCAGTCAGATATGTTGCAACGGGAAGTTTATCTCTTTGAGCGCATTGACTCTGGTCGTTCTAATGAGCGTATGAAATATTTAAAATGTATAGTTTTTATAAGGCCAACAAAACAAAATATACAATTGCTGGGTCAAGAGCTAAGAAGTCCCAAATACGGTTCTTATTTTTTGTGTAAGTTACAGAAGAGCAAGGGAAGTTCTATAAGTAAATTATTATTTTTTTTTATCTTGACAGATTTTAGCAATATAATTCCACGAACAGATATTAAATACTTGGCAGAGTGTGATGAAAGTGAATCTGTGAGAGAAGTCAAAGAATTGTATGCCGACTATTTAGGTGTTAATCCAAATTTATTTTCCTTAAACATTTCTCATTGTATGCAACGACTCAATTGGTTACCGGATGCCTTGACACGATCCGTACAAGGAATAGCTTCGGTTTTACTTTCTTTAAAATTAAATCCTGTTATTCGTTTTAGAGCAGGATCTGCTGTTGCCCAAACATTGGCCAAACAAATTTATGAACAAATTACCAAAGAGTCGTCACTTTTTGATTTTCGTACTCATGAAAATGGTGCTGCACCACCGTTGCTTTTAATATTAGATCGTAGGGATGATCCAGTTACTCCTTTACTTCATCAGTGGACATATCAAGCTATGGTCCATGAACTGCTAACCATACGTAATAATCGTCTCGATCTTTCGGAGATTCAGGGAATTCCAAAAGATTTTAAAGAACTTGTATTATCAGGAGATCAAGATGAATTTTATGCAAAAAACATGTACGCCAATTTTGGTGAAATTGGTTCAACCATAAAAAACCTTATGGAAGAATTTCAACGCAAAACTAAAGATCAGAAAAAAGTAGAAAGTATTGCTGACATGAAAAATTTCATAGAAACTTATCCGCAATTTAAAAAAATGTCTGGAACGGTACAAAAACATTTATGTATTATGGGAGAATTATCGACACTGACAGCAAAACGAAATCTTTTTGAAGTTTCCGAATTGGAACAAGAAATTTCTTGTAAAGCAGAACATTCCCAACAATTACAGCGCATTAAAAAAATTATAGGCGATGAGCGTATTTCCATAGATGATGCCTTGAAATTGGTAGCATTATATGCACTGCGTTATGAACGACATGCGAATTGTGACACTTCCAGTTTATTGCAAATTATTAAAATGAGAGGAGGCCAAACTCACATCATTCCCAGCCTCATAGAATATGCTGGAACTCATATGCGTCAAGGAGAACTATTTAATTTAGTACGTATAACAGATGCGGTAAAATTGACACGTAATCTTATTAAAGGTTTAAAAGGTGTGGAAAATGTTTTCACCCAACATACTCCCTTGCTAAAGGAAACTTTGGAGGATATTTTCAAAGGCCGGGAGTTAGATCCTATTTATCCGGCCATTAATTCAGAATTAGTACCATTCCGTCGTCCCCCCCAAGAAGTTGTTGTATTTATTGTGGGTGGTGCTACATATGAAGAAGCTTTAGCTGTTCATCAATTGAATAATGTGGGTTATCGTGTTATATTAGGTGGCACCACCATTCACAACTCGGAGAGTTTTGTCAATGAAGTTCTGGCTGCTACAGATGGTATGCAATTTAAACATACAAAATCAATGTTAAAACATTACCCTTCTACGGAAAATTATTAAAAATAACCAAGGTAGTGTTTTTATTTGATAAAAAAAATATTTATACCATTATACACTCTATATAGTGTGTATTTATGTATGGTATATGTCAAATTTAATACGAATAATTGAAAATTATACTAATATTTATAACCTAAAGTAACAATAAATTACTTAAATATTATTCAAATTGTATTGAGTAAATCTCCGACGAGAATTTTTTTTTTATTTAATCATATTTTTGAAACTACTCTATGAAAAAAATCTCTTAGTTCTAGAACACGCCAGAAAAATATCCAAATAAAAAAGAATTGTAAACGATAGTAATTTTGGATCGAAAATATTGAATTTAAAAAGCTGCCAGATAAGATTAGCAAAAAATTTTGATGTTTAGCAAAGAGTTGATTTATTTATTTATTTATTATTATGATCAGTTTTTCTTAACTCTAAATTTAGTTAATATAACTCCTTTTTATACCCTTCACCACAGGTGGAAGGGTATATATAAGTTTGTCATTCCGTTTGTAATTTCTACAATATTGATCTTAGACCCTATAAAGTATATATATTCTGGGTACTTATGAAGAGCGAAGTTGATTTAACGATGTCCGCCTGTGTGTTGAAATGGGTTATCCGAAGAACCCAGACATGATGAGGACTTGATTGTTTTTTATTTCTGTTACATGTGATCCATTTCTGTTTGCTATTAAAAATCAGACAGATCGGTTAATAAATGGCTGAGATATTAGCAAAAAACCAGGACTACCTCTAATTTTTTCCGTAAAATCCCTTTGTTTAACATGTATGTAGAATTCTACGCATAACAAACACATCCATGTGTTAAAATTCTTTTCTTTATATCCACCTTTTACACACAAACAACACACAAAGATTTGTCATTTAAATAAAAACTAAACAAATCTCTAATGAACGAAGACTTTTATATACATATGTACCTCTATTGACGATAATTTTGTGTCAGCTTCAATAGCTCAGTTGTCTAGACGCTATGTCACAAACACTTTTTTCTCTAAGGCCGCGGGTTCGAATCCCGGTCAATTCACTTTTTATACCCTCCACCATATATGCTGAGGGTATACAGTGTGTGACAAAACATTGGAAACTTTAAAAGATTTTATTGCTTCGCACATCTCTTTTAGACAATTTTCTTCTTAATACAACATTTTCTTAATTTTTTTTTTGCTAAATAAATATTTAGAGTGTAATCTAAAGAAATATAATAAATTTAAAGCATAAAAAAAAATTGCAAAAGAAAAAAATATAATCTCAAATGGCATGTTATTTTTTTGTTGTTGGCAAAACATTGGAAACTTTGAAACTGCTGTGCGAAAGTTGAATAAAGAAAGAAAAATAAAGAGAATGTAAACAAAATTTATCAAAAATTTACCGTTATTTTAATTTTAAATGTTTTTGGAAGTTTCTGTGTTAAATGTTTTTTTTTTAATTACTTTTATTTTGCAAATTATAACGAATTACAAAGAAAAAATTAAAAATGGCTAAAACTAAATTTTGTGAAGAACTAAAGTTAAAAATAATAAACGATTTTTATGCTGGAATTAAGCAAAAGAGTATTTGTGAAAAATACTCGATGAATAAATCTATTATTTCAAAAATAATAAAGAAATATCGTGAAACTGGTACAGTAAAGACACAACATTTAGGCGGCAGGCCGCGCAAAACCACTCAAAGACAGGATCTTTTAATAGCAAGAGAGTTTAAAAAGTATCCAAAAATGCTTCCTCGAGAGGTTGTTAATAACCTTAAATTAAAAGTAAGCCAACGAACTGTTTCCCGTCGAGCAAATGAGGCTGGTCTTGGCTGCTACCGTCCTGCAAAGAAACCTCTTATATCTGAAAAAATCGATGTGCTCGTATTAATTTCGCTAGAGAGCACTTAAACTGGTCTAGACAGAAGTGGAATACGGTTCTTTTTTCAGATGAGTCGAAATATAATTTAAGAGGCCATGATGGCAGAACTTTTGTAAGACGACCCAAGGGAAAAAGACTAAACCCCAAGTATACAAACAAAACTGTTAAGTTTGGAGGTGGCAATATTATGGTATGGGGGTGCTTTTCGGGTCAAGGAATGGGACCAATTCATGTCGTTACGGACACTTTAACTGCAATCGGGTACAAAAGTATTTTGAACGATATCATGTTTCCATATGCAGAGGAAAACATGCCACTAGTCTGGAGGTTCCAACATGACAATGACCCAAAACACACCTCCAAGCTTGTAACTGAGTGGTTACAATCTAATGGAGTTAGTGTTTTGAAATGGCCAGCCCAATCACCAGATCTCAATCCCATAGAAAACCTATGGGAAATTGTAGATCGAAAAATAAGAACAAAAAACTACACGAACAAGGCTGGTCTCATAGCTGCAGTTACTTCGGAGTGGCAATTAATTCCTATAGAAACTATCAGCAGTTTAATTGACTCAATGCCGAGACGTTGTGAAGCTGTTTTGAAAAATAATGGTTACCCAACAAAATATTGAAACCAGCAAGTGTTCGCAGCTTTTAATTTTAATATTGTAAAAGTTTCCAATGTTATGCCAAATACATAAATTATTCTGAAATTGAATTGATATTTGTTAATTTTTTTCTTATTTTAATAAAAACACAAATAATTTTAAGATACACAGAAGAAAAAATTTGGTTTTTGTAATGAATTATAATTTTTAGATCACTTGAGTTGGGAAAAACGATTTTTTGCTAAAAGTTTCCAATGTATTGTCACACACTGTATATGAGTTTGTCATTCCGTTTGTAGCATGTCGAAATATAGGTTTAAGACCCCATAAAGTATATATATTCGTGATCCTTATGCAATTTTAAGTCGATTTAGCGATGTCCGTCTGTCTGTCTGTTGAAATGGCGATCACGACGCGAAGACGCAAGCGGGGTTGCCTATTTTTCCCAGATTATTAAACATCCTCCCGAGCAGTTTGGTATTTAAAATGAGCAAAATCGGTCAAGCGGTTCAAAAGTTAAGAGTGAAAATGTGAAGATACCTCTAAATTTTCCATACAAATTGGTACAATTTTTCTGTATCTATTTTATTTTTTTTTTCTGTTAAGTAAGTAAAAATGTTAAAGTCGCTAACAGAGCAGACCTCTGTAAATAACATTACTAAAACTAAATAACAAAAGTTCTGTTACATAAATCAAAGACATTAATTTGTTAAAGAAAGAACATTAGTTGAAACTATTTCCCAATAGGTGGCGCATCTGAAAAAAAAATTCTCCCTATTAGGAATATTCTGCTACAATATACAACAGGGTATTATTGATTTTCTATTTCGTTCGTAACATAAAAGAATGTTTGCCAAAAGCTATGCAAAATATATGTTTTATGTGTATATTATACTTTAATTTTCTAAATCAATATTCATTTAGATGTTTAAGAGCACAGTATTGCAATTTTTCGTATGTGTATTTATTTTTTTGAAAGAAAGAATTAACATAAATATGGATTTTCCAATGCCTCAATACTTCAAAATTATACAAATTTAACGAAAAAATACCATTTTGATCGATGAAAATTTGTTTTTTTTACCAGAAAATGTGAAACAAATGCTTTTATCACGTCGAACATTTCAAAAATTGACTTTAGTATTTTGAAATAAGTCTGCTAGTGACAGCTTAATGTACTAGAATTTTAAATATGTATTAAATCTCATATCTGTGGTTACTAAGACAATTGAAAGCCAAATCCAGGGCCATGCGACCCAGGCATGGCGCAGGGTATTGTTATATATTTACTTAAGCGCCATCTACTCCTAAGTATAGACACTAAAGCAATTATGTATTTAACTCTATCTTTATGTATAAATGTCTTTGGCCCCATGGCTAGGTCCAAAGAAATTTATATATAAAGAAAGAGCAAAATGCATAATTGGTTTAGTGCCGCTACTTTTGAATAGGTGGCGCAAAATCACATTAAAACTATATCCTGCCCCATGGCGATATAGCCTTGGATTAGGCTTTCAATCAATTTATTTACCAAAAATATTAAATTAACTACATACTTAAAAATTATAATGCATTCAGATGTTGCTAGTAGACTTATTACATAATTTTAAAGTCAATTTTTCAAATGTTTGACGTAATAAAAGCATTTGTTTCACATTTTTATGTCAAAAAAGAAATTTTCGTAGAGGAAAATAGTATTTTTTAATTCCATTTGTATTTTTGAGAATTGAGGGATTAACAAATGTATATTTATGTTAATTTTTTATTTTATAAAACAGTACAGATGAATAAAGTGCGATATTGTGCTGTTAAACATCTAAATGAATATTGATTTAAAAAATTAAGGTATAATATGCACATAAAACATATATTTGTATAGTTTTTGGCAAATATTCATTTATGTTACGAACAAAATAGAAAATCAATAATATTCTACTGCATATTGTAGCACAATATGGCTAATGGAGACTAGCTCTGCAGCAAAATATGCCTACTGGAGAGAATGCACCTTCTGGTGGGCCATCTATTGACAAATAGTTACAACTCATGTTCTTTTAAATTTCTTTGCTGTATTCTCTCCATTAGACAAACACACTTAAATTTTTTAAAGAAAGAACATTCGCTGCAACTATTTATCAATACGTGGCGCATCAGAAAGTGCATTCTCTCCATTAGGCATATTCAGCTGCAGAGCTAGTTCCCATTAGCCGGAACAAAATCAAGTATTTGACAAAAACTATGCTTTAAAAAGTGTTTTTTGTGCAGTCCATGTTTAAAAAAACTAGTGAAAATGTAAAGTTACCTCTAAATTGCCTATACAAATTTAGTACAATTTCATAGTAGCGACTGATACATAACATATTTTCTCATCCTTTTTCACCAGTCGCTTAGCAGTTAATATTTGTATTCACCTCAAACATTTTTCCACCACTAAAATTGTTTTTCACCACAAAAAATTTTTTCACCTTAAAATTATTTTTTTCACCTCTAAATTTTTTTTCCACCAAAAAAGTTCGTTTCACATCTAAAAAAGTTTTTCACCTCAAAAAATTTTTTCACCTACATAATTTTACTTTTAAAGTTTTTTTATATTTTTGTATCAAAAACAGAAGAGAACATCTTTTTAGGATATTGGTGGAGGGTATTCAAAGATTCGGCACAGCCGAATTTAGCCCTTTTTTACTTGTTTTTAAGTAAACTTAGTTTTAATACATTTTTGTATGCAAATTTCTTAAAACTGAGATGTTTTTCTTAAAAATTAATAAATTTTTATTTAATATACTTGTTTTTTTTCCTAAAATCAATAAATATTACTTAAGAAAGGTATTAACTATTTCTGAGTATATAAACTATTTCGTTTTTACCTAAACATAGGAATTTTTATTCATTTTAAGAAAATTTTTTTAAGTTTTAATAAAATTTTGGATTTGTTTTTAGTTCATGTCTTTTTGAGTGTTCTAAATATATGGTAATGTATACTGATATGTGCAAATATAAATGATAATATATTATCAGACATATGATTATATGTAAACTTTTTTGTCCGGGTAGGTAAAATAAACTTATATGCCGAAAACTATTGAAATAAATTCATCCGACGCAATATTTAATCATATCCATTTTGATATTATTAAACATCTGCTAAAATATCTAGCTAATCATATTTAGTACGGAAAATGGCAGATCAAACAAGATCCAACAACATATTCGAAAATTTAGTAAGATCTAAGTTGATCCCACAAATCGGAGATCAAACTAGATTAGAGTATTCAAAAAACCGGCCTTTTGGAAAAACCGGTTTCGGTTTTCTTCGAAAAATCGAATAAAAAGCTTATATAATTTGTTAATTGTTGTGAATTCAAACAAAAAAAAAAAAAGGATTTTAATATATAAAGTAATAAAAATAAAACAATACATTCTTTGAAAAAATATTTTATAATATTTTTTATTGTTTTTCATTTTAACATTTTATTTATTGGTTTAATATTTTTTAATATAATATCTTAAAAATTAATATTATAAAACTGTATGCATATCAAATGAATAGAGGTCATAAAGTTTGTAAATTGGTAAAATTAGGTACGTTAGTAATTTGAACGTTTAAAACGTTTTTCATTAAATAATTTTTTTTTAATATTACATTTTAAATATTTAAAAAGAAAATCTATTCTTCACTTCTAAAATAATATTTTAGAAATAATATTCAATTTAAATGTTTCGTTTTAAGACGATTTTTTGGTTTGCTTTTGATAAAGTTAGAAGTAGAAAATACTCTTTCACTAATAGTAGATGTTGGACAAATAGTCAAAAGACAATGATATAAATTTTCCAACTTTTCAGTTCTTTTGTCGCATTTATCAAGATATATGAAATTATAATATAATGATGAATTATTTTGTACAGTCTGTTTTTTAGGATTTTGAATACTGTTTATTGTGTTATTTAGATCAGAAATTAAACTATTTGAATTTGGAATATCCAAAGTTAAGTCTTCATCGGAATATATCGGACTTACATCTAAATCTTCATAACCAAACGATTATAAAAGTGTTCGGAAAAATAAAAGAGAACAAGTAACCCAGTTGGTGATGTAATTAAAAAACCGGTTAACCGAACAAAAAAGACCGGTTTTCGGTTTTCTTCGAATTTACAAAATATTCGAAACCGATCGGTTTTTAAAAATAAAGAAACCGGTTGACCGGTTTTCGGTTTTTGAATACTCTAAACTAGATATATCAATATATTTGGGAATTAAGTAAAATCTAAATTTATCCGAAAAACGGTAAAGTGAATTGTATCAGATTAGATATAAAAATATATATACATATATATATATATATATATATATATATATATATATATACACTTGTGCTCATATAATTAAGTCAACAAACATTTTTATTTTCAAAGGTCTGTAATTTTTATAATAATTACATTACATATATTTTTTCTTTTATATTATTACTACCGTTATTTTTCCAAATAACTTAAGACATTTTTTTCATAAAATGACAAACTATGTGTGATGTAGACATTATTTCTCTTCCTTACTCTATACATTAGTGCTCATATAATTAAGTCATTGCAATTTTTAACGGTAATCTTTGTCTTTATGCATTCAAATTCTAAAATATTTTATAAAAAATACTTGAATTATTAACAAAAAAGATTTTTAAAATAGTTTTTATTAACACCTCACAATAATGGGCAAGAAAAAAAGTTCATCGCCATGCGAGAGAAAAATAATATGGGAATGCTTCCAGAAACACCAAAAAGTTTCCAAAGTAGCCAAATATTTAAACTTTTCGAGAGGAAAAATCATCAATGCAATTCAATATTATAAGAAAAATAAAACTTTTAACAACTTACCGAGGAATAAGCCAAGAAAAACGACACCTGCTGAGGATAGAAAATTGATAAGATTGAGTAAGGCCGACCCTTTCTTGACCTCTACTGAAATTAGAGCTCAAATGGAGGAGTATAATGGAGTAAAAATATCAGCACAAACTGTCCAGCGTCGCTTACAGGAAAATTCTTTGAATGGAAGAATCGCCAGACGTAAGCCTAATGTGTCTAAAAAAAATATTAAAAATAGACTGCATTTTGCAAAAAAACATTTGCAAAATGACGTCAAATTTTGGGATTTGATTGTTTGGAGCGATGAATCCAAATTTAACGTGTTTGGAAATGATGGTAAGCCCTATGTCAGACGTCCACCGTTACAAGAACTGAACCTATGCTACACAAAAAAAACCGTAAAACATGGTGGTTCATCCGTAATGGTATGGGGCTGTTTTACATCATCTGGCGTTGGTCCAATTGTTCAAATCGAAGAAAAAATGACTGGCGTTATGTACAGAGACATCTTGGAAGAAAACTTGCTTGGTGACTATGCTGATAATTTGCCATTAGCTTGGGTATTTCAACAGGACAATGACCCCAAGCACTGTTCACGGATCGTAAAGGACTGGATAAAGGCAAATTACATAAAGATTCTCGAATGGCCCGCCCAAAGTCCAGACCTTAATCCCATAGAAAATTTATGGGGAACCATAAAAAGGGCAGTAGGTGCAAGAAAACCTGCAAATAGAGCAGATTTGTGGAAAGTAATTAAAGAAGAGTGGTATAAAATTACACCAGCCCAATGTGCGGCCCTGGTTCATTCAATGGGTAAGAGATGCGGAGAAGTCATTCGTCAAAAAGGTTTTCCGACTAAATATTAGTAATACCTACGACAGTTTTTATAATAATAAAAAAAAATTAATATTAAAATTTTAAAGAAATGACTTAATTATATGAGCAGCTTTAATCTAGTTTTTTGTGATATTCTTTTTAATAAATACTGTTAATCTTAAAAAAAAGTGTGAATTAATGTTTAATTTAAAAACCTTATTTATTTTATGTTAATATTTTGTTTTCTTTTCTTAAATAAATGTTTTTTATGAACTTTTTTTTCTTATTTAAATTATTGACTTAATTGTATGAGCACAAGTGTATATGGAATTTAGTTTTTAATAATAAAAAAAAAATAACAACAAAATACTTTAAAAGGAAACAACCAACTTTGAGCAACATATACCCTTGTTTACAGATTATGTAGTTATGTGCTTATTTGTAGTGTTGGAAAATAGTATAAATTTAACAAATGACATCTTAAATTTTATATTAAATGTTGGTAGCATCACACCATGACGATGTTTCTCACGTCGTAAAAAACGTTCTCTTAGTTTTGTATGTGCAGATTTCAAAGGTTCAGCATCTTTTTAAATTGGATTTTTTGCGATTCCAATTGAATTTCTTTGCAAATCCAATTAGTTTTTAGCAGCTTTCCCAATTGGATTTGGAAAAAAGGTTTAAAAACAGGGAAATTTACTCAAATTTTTGCAGAAATCAGGGAAATTTGCTCAATTTTCCCCTGTTTTCTCAAAGTTTCCGAACCTTTGTATTCTGTATAAAATTTTATTTGGCTGCTGACGGCGTTGCATCCTCTATATTATTCTTCCTCTATGGTAGCATTGGCATTCGCACCTGGTTTTTATTTATAAAAATTAATAAAAATAAGAACACTTAAATACACTCATTATAATCCACAGGTAAAATACTCAGAAACTGTGGTTCATTTTTTCCAAAGATTTGGTTATTTTGACATTACGAATAGTAGCAAATTTTTATTTCTATATTTTACGAAATTTCATAAAAATACTAAACATATTTATAAACCTATAAATGTTTTGTTAAAATCATAGAGGAAGAATAATATAGAGGATGCAACGCCGTCAGCAGCCAAATAAAATTTTATACAGAATACAAAGGTTCGGAAACTTTGAGAAAACAGGGGAAAATTGAGCAAATTTCCCTGATTTCTGCAAAAATTTGAGTAAATTTCCCTGTTTTTAAACCTTTTTTCCAAATCCAATTGGGAAAGCTGCTAAAAACTAATTGGATTTGCAAAGAAATTCAATTGGAATCGCAAAAAATCCAATTTAAAAAGATGCTGAACCTTTGAAATCTGCACATACAAAACTAAGAGAACGTTTTTTACGACGTGAGAAACATCGTCATGGTGTGTTAAAATGTAAAATAATATTGTGCAAAAACAAAACTTACCCAGCAAAACTTTGGTAATGGGTGCGATATTCTCATGCGTTACCTTGAAATGATAGCTCGTTACCTTATTCATTATTTGCAAGCATAAAGTAATAAGTAACTGAATTTTGATTACGTAATATATGATTTATAAATGTAAAGTAATAATTGAAATATTTTTAAAAATCTATGATAAGATAATGACTTTGTGTTTTTTGTAAGCAAAAGGGTAATGTATGTTTGTTTTGACAACACTAGCGGAAAACAAAGCGCAACAATTTATTTGAAAGCTCAGTGGGTAGAGTTCTTGGCTGGCAACCAGAGTTCCCTATTCGATTCCTATCATGACCACATTATTATTAATAACGTTTAAAATTTTTGAAATAATTTTTTTTAATAAAAAATTCCTCTTTCTTAAAGATCTATTTTTAAACACATTACTTTTTCCATTCTGGTAACCATATAAGTAACCCCTTATATTATCACCTCTAAAATAATGGGTATATACATTACTTTGATGCTCATCGCCTGTAAAATTAATCAGTGAAGTAAGGTGTAAAGTAATCCATGAGCCCCTATGGCTACACATTGTTTAGTAGTGTGTGGTTTTGCTGGGTCGTTTGTATTTTTTACGAAATTTGTAAACTTAAGAAACTTATTACCATCAGCTGAGTTCGGAAATTATGTGATATTACAATTTTATGCTAAAAATAATTTACGATATCATTGTATTATTTACAACATTTATGAAATTTGTAATATACGAAAGTTTTGTAATATTTAGGTACAAAATATTTGTATATTGTACGAAAAATATATATGTGTTTTTAAGCATGGAATATTATGAGTGTAAGCCAGTAATCGGCACTCATAGAACAAAAGTATATTAAATATAGAGATAAATTCGCTCTCATAAATTTTTTAGTACTCTGTTAGAAAACAAACATAGTTTGGCGGCAACAAAGGTGAGTTTTGGTCGGCAACTGTTAGAAGTGTTTAGCGGTGCTGCCATGTAACCAATTTTAACTATTTTTTTTGCCGTTTTTTGGGATGCAAGAGATTTTTCAGATTATTTCATAAAAAAAATGTTTTTTTATTTTATTCATGTATTTTTTTCAGATTTTTCATATAAAAATATAATATTTGTTCAATATACTATTTATTTTTACTAAAATTAGACATGTCTAATAAAGTAAAATAATACAATCAAAATTTGAAATTGTGTTAAAAAATAGTTACGAATTCAAACATAACATTGTGACATGAAAAGTATTAAAGTGTGTACACACACATTAACCAACTATGTCTATTCATATCCATTATTTCCCATTTCTATGGTAAAAATATATAATAAAGAGAATATATATGCTATTAATTGTTGCAACATATTAAAAAAACTATAAAAAATGCATGAATTTGAAAAAAGTTTTTTTCATGAAAAAACGGGAAAACAGTTAAGAATCCCAAAAACTGAGATAAAAAATTACACTGTTTATGTGGCAGCACTGCATACACCAAATTTAATGATTTTCAACACTTTAGCAACTTTGAAAATGTTGCCCTCTCATTTAAAAATGTTGCCGCTAACTCTGTATCATGTTGAATTTCTGGTAGAGCGGGAAAATACTCTATAGAAAATTATATACTTTTTGGCCCGGTTATTAGTAGTAGCTCTTATC
Source organism: Eustalomyia histrio (assembly GCA_949748255.1). Classification (NCBI taxonomy): domain Eukaryota; kingdom Metazoa; phylum Arthropoda; class Insecta; order Diptera; family Anthomyiidae; genus Eustalomyia; species Eustalomyia histrio. The sequence goes on from OX456523.1 coordinate 190,940,908, forward strand.
TTAGATCTGTTTTACGATTCTATTTCTAGTTGTGCTGTTAAGTTGCAGGAATGGCCGTAATGGTGATCGTAGAGGTGGAGGTGTAGGTGTTTATGTTTCAGACAGTATTAAAATTAATTAGTTTCTTAAATCTATTCAATACTGAATCTCTTTTTATTGAGCTTTTCATTGGTAGCATTAAGGACTTATTTGGTGTTGTATATTTGTCCCCGCCTACTGATTTTGTCAAGTTTCACTCTGAACTATTTCTGAATTATTCTCGTATTATTACCTTTGAGGGTTTTACTATACTGACCTAGTACCATCACCCTGACTTGGAATTTCTCACCCCCCAGACAATAATCCCAAAAATGTTCCATAGTGTAATTTATCTGTAATTCAAATTCGATGCCCACGCATTTATCAACATCACTTATAGATTTCTTTTTGATAAGTGATATTTCTTTAATTTATTTTTCAGGGCAAGTTAAATGCCCAGCTATTTCACATCATGCTCTCATATTTTCAACTTTTAATATTAAATTAGAAAGTATGGAGTAATTTTTTGAGTATAGAGATTTTAAAAATACTGATTGGAGTGTTATTTCAAATTATTTAGTTTATTTTAATCCCTCTTTTATGTTGGGTGGTGTTGACGTTGATTCTAAATGTTTTCAGCTTAGTTTTCTTATTAAAACCTTTTAAACATTTGTACCCAAAAAATATTTATTAGATCTGGTAGCAATGAATAGATGAAATTAAGGACTGTTACATTGGCGAGGTCTTTAAGAGATTTGGCTTTTTCTTCCCATAAATCCGATGCTTCTTATTATAACTGGAAAGTTTTTTCCAAATACCGCAACAGAGCAAAATCTACTATTCGTAGGGAAAAGAGAAGGCATTTTGCTAGATTATTTGTGAATTTAGACACTTCCGGTATGTGGAGGGTACCTTAAGGAAGCTGGTGTTGCTGGGTCTGATGATTTTGTGTTTGATGTTAATGTTAATAGCATGAATGATTACTTTGTTCGTGGTCCTGGAATTAATAATGATGATATTCCCTCTCAGTTCAATTTCGATTTTTTACGGATTTTGGCAACTCTTTTTCATTTCATTCTGTGGAAGAAACAGATATTGTACCTGCTTTAAGTAAGGCTAAATCGGAGGCAATTGGTATAGATGGCATTACCATTCGGTTTTTTAAATCTTTATATCCTTATATTCACACCTTCTTTTTAATTCCATTTTGACCGCTTCGACTTTTCCAGTAATGTGGAGGAATGCGCGTGTAGTTCCGATTCCTGAAGATCTGAGACCGATTTCGATTTTACCCGCATTGTCTAAGGTTATGAAACATTTAATTAAAGAACAGATGCTAGCCATTGTGCGTACTGTTCTTTTTGATGGTCAATATGTTTTCCGGGCAGGTCATAGCACTACCCCCTTGTTATTAAATGTGGTTCATAATGTTATTTCTCTTAATTTCACAAAGGCCTTTAATTCTATATGTTACGTTTTACAACGATTACTAAACTTAGGGATAATTTTAATTTCTCTAGTTCGGCGTGTAAACTTATCCAGAGAATATATATTTAACAATATATGTTTATTTAAAAAATTTTCTCAATTATCCACTCATACAAACAAAAATTGCCATAATGTATGACAAATTTTAAGTAAATAAAATTTTTAATAAGCTCACAATGGGTTTATACATAAGGTCGTGTAAAAGATATGATAATAAGGTGTGAATTTCGTCCTGATCAAATAAGTACTTCTGGACTTATTTGAAATTAAGTTTTCAGTTTACATCTCAGCCAGGACAAAAAGCACATTGTAAAGAATTAAAATATCCGAGCGGTGCTTGTAAACTGGAGTTGTTCCCAAATTGGTAAATAATTTTTTTTTTTTTAATTTTACTGAAATCATAATTTAGTATAATTTAAGTTTATTTAATTAAGCTTTACAATTTATATTTATTTTATTATGCATTTGCCATTATATCCATATGACCCAACTTCATACGATGAGCTTTTAAAGAATTACTTTGTGTAAAAGTACTTCCACAAACACTACAACAATATGGTCTTTCGCCAGTATGTATACGAAAATGTATACTTAAATCTTTGGAGTATTTAAAACTACGTTCGCACTGTGTACATTTATATGGCCGTACATCAGTATGTGAACGCATATGTGTAGCCAATTTGCCAGAGACTCGAAAAGCTTTACCACATAATTTACAAACGAAAGGTTTTTCACCTGTATGTAAACGCCTATGTACAGTAAGTTCCGTTTTACGTGGATATGCACGATCACATAAATCACATTTAAATGGTCGTTCACCAGTATGACGCCTCATGTGAACAATAAGGAATGTTTTACTAGTAAATGAACTACCACATATCGAACACAAAGATGGCTGTTCATATCTTTTTGGCTTTGTATTGCCATCCGGTAAGGAATTGATCGATTTTTCCTTGTCCTTTTCTTTATCATCCTCGATTTCATTGCTATGTTTGTTTCTTATGTGTGCATTTAAGTGTTTCTTTTTAACATAATTTCGAGAACACTTATCGCATTGATATGTTCTTTCTTGGTTCAATGGTTTTCGAATTAAGGGTACCGACTCTGGACCATGAAACATACGCATATGTTTATACATATTGCAGGATCTTGTATATTTGAGGCCACATATAGGACAGCTACATTTTTGTTCTTCTGGTATATGACTAGTATTTTGATGAAGTGCTAATGCTTTGGAATTTTTAAATATTTTATTACATTGGCTGCATGGCACAGCTATATCATCTTCAGTAATATTATTTTCATCTTCTGATTTATCTGTATTCGAGTTGTTTTTCTTTTTTGTAACTTTTGTAGGTGAAATTTTTATTGGTTTTTCCCAATCGGAGTCTTCTGAGATATGATCTTCATTGTTGTCTTCATTTTCTGATACATCAATAAATTCTTTATCAGACACTGTAGTTAATATATCTCTATTAATATCAGAATCAGATGTATCAAGATTATGCTCTGATAATTTTGAATAATTTGTATTTTCTTTTAGTGTAAGCCTGCAATAAAAAATTTAAATTAACAGAAGTTTGGGTGTTAATTTTTTCATGAATAAAATGATCAATTTGTTATTAATAAATTTTTGCTAAAACTTTATAAAGTCCGATTCCCAACATACGTTTTACATATTTATTTTAAATTTCAGAATGCAATTATGTACTTTTTGAATTGAAAATTGGTCGGTATTGTTTATTTAGAATTAAAATGAAGCAGCATGACTTTCAAAATAGCGTTAGTAATCAAATTATGAAGATATGTGTATTTATAATTAGATTATATAAACTTAAAATTTAAATTGCGATAAGCAATTTTTTAAATTATTGTATTGTTAGATAAAAACTATATACCATAATTATACAATTTAAATTTTATATTAAATACATATTAATATATATACAAAAAATTTTACTATTCAAGTATATTTGCGGCTCCCCAGCCATATGAACATTGGAAACAAGTATTTAAATAAGTAAGTACCTATAGCAAGAGACAAAATAGTATTTTCCATGATTACAAAATATAATTTTTCATTTGAAAGTAAATAATTCATCATAAAGTGTTGCGAATAAGAAAATCATATTTAGTGGAAATGCAGCGCCTAAATTTTGATTATGAATACCGCAATAAATGGTTACATAAAAGATTTTATAATTAATTTTCATATATTTTCAATAAAATGATTTTTTGGTGGTTTTCTTCTGTAAGGTCCAATGACGTCTTTGCCGAGTAAGGGGTTTTTCTACTGTATGGTATGTCCAAAGCCGGCTTTCACCAAGAAAAGTTTTCTGGAGTAACGGACTTTTGCCGTTTATAATTTTTTTCCAACTTATGCAAAAAGTCCTTTTATAATACATAATGATTTTTTTTCGCTATTACTTACATCTCAATATCATTTTCAATCTTTGTATCCAATATATCGACTTTAATGTTATTTGCCAATTTAATTTCTTCCGGATCTTCCAACTTGAGATCTACTTCACATGTTATTTCTTTTCCATCGTTTCCTTCCAAGACGCTGTCTTCCATTTTGATTTCTAAGCAAGCTTCTATATCGACTTGTAATTCCTGCAAACAATCACTTTGTTTGCAATCAAAGACCTCAGCTTGCATAGTTATGTATTTTCTATTCACGTCCTTAGCTTGTTGAACAAATGCATGAGCCGATTTTAATTTGCGGCAACAAACACCGCAAATATATTTCGTTAAATTTTCACATTTATCTTCCATTACCTAGTTATATGAAATGTTATTATTAAAACCAATAATATAAAAGAGATTTTCCTAATTACGTTTATGTCAGCAAGTTCCTTTAAAAGTTCGGCATAGGATTTTGGTGGTTGTTTTTCGTCAGTGGCCAATTTTTTTAGGGATTTTAAACCTTTTGTGGCATTGTAACATGTACGACAATTTTCATTTTTTAATTTTTTATTTGGATCCATTATTTATTATTGAATGAGAAGCATTAATAAAGGATAAGTAGATTTTTGTTTGCTATTTTTGTTGATATAAATTTTTACAGTCACTGATGCTTGATAGCTTTAATATACACTGTAATAAAGATTTAAAACTATATAAGAAAGTGCTGCCAAAAATATAAAACAATTTTATTCTTTGCTAAAAATGGAATTCTTAAAAATGGTGTGCCAATAAACAATACTTTTCGTTTACGTACCGTTTTCGGTACGCCATTAACAGAATCGAGCTACGTTTTCGGATTCGGATTTTACGGAACATCGAAACTGATTCGAATCCGTTAAAATAACGTCAATACCGGAGATGTACAGATCTGGTCAGTATTCGTTTAGTTTTTTCGACAAAAAAGAATTTGTGTAAATGCCTAAATTTTTAATTTATAATAAGGTTTAGTTTTTTTCTTTAAATTTAATTATAAAGATATAGAGAAAATAATATAAGAAATCTCTTACAAAGTTCCCGTATTCCCGTATAACTCTCATATTTTTTAGGTATTCGTTTTTGACAACAAACCGAATTCAAAAGCAACGGAATAAAAACTGGTTAAAATCAGCGGTACAGAAACGGATACACCAAAACTAGAGTATTAAAAAAACCGGCCTTTTAAAAAAACCGGTTTCGGTTTTCTTCGAAAAATCGAATTTTAAAAAAACCGGTCAACCGGTTTTTCGGTTTTTTTAATATGGATAAAAAGCTTATTTTGTTAATTATTTGTATTAAAAAAAACAAACAAATTTAATATGTATATAAAGTAATAAAAATAAAAAAATACATTCTTTGAAAAAAAAAAAAAAAAATATATATATATATATATATATATATATATATATATATATATATATATATATATATATATATTCATTTAAATTTATTTTTTTATTGTATTTCATTTCAATATTTTTTAATATAATATCTTAAAAATTAATATTATAAAACTATATTCATATCAAATGAATAGAGATCAATAAGTTTGTAAATTGGTAAAATTAAGTACGTTAGTAATTTGAACGTTTAAAATGTTTGGCATTAAATAAGTTTTTTTAATATTACATTTTAAATATGTAAAAAGAAAATCTATTTTTCGGTTCTAAAATAATATTTTAGATATAATATGCAATTTAAGTGTTTCGTTTTAAGACGATTTTTTGTTTGCTTTTGATAAAGATAGAAGTGGAAAATACTCTTTCACTAATAGTAGATATTGGACAAATAGTCAAAAGACAATTATTTAAATTTTCCAACTTTTCAGTTCTTTTGTCGCATTTATCAAGATATATGAAATCATTATACAATGTTGAATGATTTTGTACAGTCTCTTTTTTAGGATTTTAAATACTGTTTATTATGTTATTTAGATCAGAAATTAAACTATTTGAAATTAGAATATCCAAAGTAAAGTCTTTATCGGAATCTATCAGACTTACATCTAAATCTTCATAACCAAACAAACGATTAAAGTGTTCGGAAAAAATAAAAGAGACCAAGTAACCCAGTTGGTGATGTAATTAAAAAAAACCGGTTAACCGAACAAAAAAGACCGATTTTCAGTTTTCTTCGAATTTACAAAAAAATTCAAAACCGATCGGTTTTTAAAAATAAAAAACCCGGTTGACCGGTTTTCGGTTTTTGAATACTCTAACCAAAACGGAGTCAAAATGTATTGATTTCGAAAATTTAATTAAGTACAAGCTCTAACGGATACGTATTTTCGTTCCGGTAAACGTACGGCAGGAGCTGGATTCTTTAATATGTACGTGTCGGAGAGTCTGTAAAAATGTTTGATTTGTATGTGAATGAAACAAGCTAACTTTGATACCTTTCCGCATAAACACAGATTTTGCTTTTTTTCGAAATCCTTCTTGAGTAAATTAATCTACAATTCTGACTGTCTGGTAGAGTATTCAAAAAACCGGTCTTTTGAAAAAACCGGTTTCGGTTTTCTTCGAAAAATTGAATTAAAAAAAACCGGTTTCGGTTTCAGTTTTTGCAGAAAAAACCGGTCAACCGGTTTTTTTTTTATTTGAATAAAAAGCTTATATGATTTGTTAATTGTTTTTATTACAAACAAAACAAGAAATTTAATATATAAAATAAAAAAAAATATATATTTATATATACATATATATATTCATTTAAATTTAATTTTTTTATTGTATTTCATTACAACATTTTATTTATATGTTTTAATATTTTTTAATATAATATCTTAAAAATTAATATTATAAAACTATATTCATATCAAATGAATAGAGATCAATAAGTTTGCAAATTGGATAAAATTACGTTGGTAATTTGAACGTTTAAAACGTTTGGCATTAAATAAGTTATTTTAATATTACATTTTAAATATGTAAAAAAGAAAACCTATTTTTCACTTCTTATATAATATTTTAGAAATAATATGCAATTTAAATATTCCGTTTTAAGACGATTTTTTTTGTTTGCTTTTGATAAAGCTAGAAGTGGTAAAAATCTTTCACTAATAGTAGATGTTGGACAAATAGTCAAAAGACAATTATATAAATTGTCCAACTTTTCAGTTATTTTGTCGCATTTATCTAGAATTGCCAAGAAAATACAGTTTGGTGCAAAAGTGAGCCAATGGTTAAAATAAAACGAGCAACCTTTTTTTTATGGTGTTTATTAAATAAATTAAAAACTATTTACTTAAACGAAAATATACATCCTAAAAAATAAAACAACTAAAACCTAAACATGTAATCCAAACTTAAGTATCTAATAACATAATACTTTGAAATTCAGGCCATTGGCTCACTTTTGAAACAAGGGTTTTCTAATTTAAATTTAAAACTTTATCCAGTATCCCTTTGCTTTTTCCAACTGATTTATTCTCCTTAGCATGGATTCATACAGTTTCGATATATAATCCACAGAATTTTTTTTTATTCAGCCTGTACCCACTCCTACAGCTCACTAATACTCTTTGGAGGCTCATCGTAATCTGCCAAACGACATTTTAAGTAAGCCCAAGCATTTTCGGGGCTTTGAGGTAGCCACTCCATTAGCCTAAACACCTGAAAACAAAGCCATTTCTTAACCATTTTCGCAGAATCATGGTGAAAGATAACATTTTCAGATCTATCTGGCATTTTGGCGAGAGTTAAAGGCAAATTCTCTTGTAATATGCGAAGATAGTCCTCCTTTCGCATAATACCTTCAACCCGTATAAGTGGGCCCACGCCATATGGTGTTATAAATCCCCTAACCATAAGAGAACCACCTCCGTGCTTAATGGTTTGAGTTACATGGGCTGGGTTTGGTGTGGTTGATGGCCTGGCCCAATTCCAAACTTTTTCATCCGATTGGTATCTGTTGATTTTGATCTCATCGGACCATTATCTGCAAAATAAAGAAAACATATATGACAAAATAAGCTAGTAATATAATCACACCTTATACCAATCAAACTGTTCAAAATTTATATTTTTCCAAAAATGTTTTTTGCGCTTTTACGTTTTTTAATGATAGTTTTGTCTTTTTCTTTTTAATACTGGCTTTGTAGCCAACGCTTTTGAGAGCCCTTGGTACGGTCCATCTGCTAACATTGACCGAACATTTAGAAACTGCCTCTTTTGTACTGTTGATTTTGCCCGAAGTGAAAAGACGACAATGGCTCTAGCTTCAGTGTCACTGATTTTTTTAGTCTTCCAATTTTTGGTGTCGGATACTGATCAGGATTAATTTTTTTCCCACTTGCAATAATACTTGCCACTGTTCGCTGACCCATTTTAAAGAAATTGACGATTTTACGTGTGGATTCACCATTTATAGCACCTTTTTTTCACGTTATCGGCTGTTGGTTTCTTCGAAATTTTTTTTGTTATTTTTCACTTTATTATGCACAAAATTAAAAAAAAAATTCAGACTAATAATAAGTTTAAACAATTTTAGTACCCTTAATTGAGTATTTTTTTGTTGGTGCAGAATTGAGCCAATTGCATTGAGTTAAAGAGATCGATTTTTTCAAATGAAAAGAACGGATTTTGGGTAAAATTACTTAAATTTTAAGAGAACTATAAGTATGAAATCTAAATAAGTAAAAAGTTTTGTTTTTGTAAAGCCATGGAGGAAGAATAAGTATAGAGATTGCAACGCCGGCATTTTATACAGAATACAAAGGTTCGGAAACTGAGAGAAAACAGGGTTAAATTGAGCAAATTTCCCTTATTTCTAAAAAATTTTTAGCAAACTTCACTGATTTTTAAACCTTTTTTAAATTCAATTGCAAAATCTGCTAAAAAACTAATTGGATTTGCAAAGAAAATCAATTGAAATTGCACAAAAACCAATTTGAAAAAATGCCGAACCTTTGTAATTTGTCCATATAAACGAGAACGTTTTTTACTATGTGAGCGACATCGGCGTGGTGTGATAAAGCAAACAGAAAAATTACAGATTTATTTACAATTATATTACTAGCATTGGCTCACTTTTTCACCAAACTGTAAATAACGATAAACTGTGAACATTTGTTAATTGTACCAAATAAACCATGGGAGTACCATCGTACTTTTAAAACCCAAATCGTACCAAAAATGGTACAATTGTACCAATTGTACCTGGTCTGACTATACTTTACATGATTTCATCTACTACTCTTTAGTACAACACAGTTATTTCACGTTTATCACGTTTTTTCACATCTTAAATTAAAATTAAGGAAAAATAAGGAACTTATCAATTAAAATCTAAACATATACTAAAAATTAGCAATGTCGTGGTTATTGGGAAGAAATAGGCCTCAACAACCCCAGGATTTGGCACCTGCTGACGGTGGTGACCCCGATGGCAAAACTGCCGGAGAGCGTTCTGGTGATGCCCAACTGTCCAAGGCTGAACGTAAGGCAATGGAAGCTTATCGCTTTGATTCTTCAGCCTTAGAAAGAGCAGCTGAAGCCGCTCGAACTTTGGAAAGATCAAGTAAGTAAATTTCATCATGTTTCATATACAATGCGTAATCATATGAATAATCTCTTGTGAAAAGTAAGGAGGGGGATACCGCATACATACTGTAGTACTACAACACCATTGCATAATCACAGTTGTTGTATACATGTGCTACAATTATATACAATTTCTATGTTTTATAGTCGTTTACAAGGAAAATGTATTATTTTGTATGAAAAGTTATATTTTATCCATTTAAGAACATGCCCGTGAAGCTTTGGAATTGTCTAAGTCCCAGGAAACTACTCGGCAATATGAGTACCAACAAAAGGTCAAAGAGTATGAGGCTCATATAGAACAAGCAAAGGTCGAACAAAAACGTATTGATCATGAAGAAAGGAGAAAAACATTAATTGTAAGTTGGTATATAATTGAATAAATAAAATCAATGGCTAAAGTCGCGTTGTAAATAAATATTTTGTTTATAGGAAGAGACTAAGCAACAACAACAACGTGCCCAGTATCAAGATCAATTGTCTCGCAAACGTTATGAAGATCAATTATCCCAACAACAACGTGTGCAAGAAGAAAATTTGAGAAAGTACGTTGTTTTTTTATTTTATATTATATTATTTTGCAATATTGAATGTATTTGAATATTTCAGGCAAGAAGAAAGTGTAGCTCGCCAAGAAGCTATGCGCCGTCAAACTATTGAACATGAAATTGAAATGAAAGAAAAGAATCGTTTAAAATTATTGGAGCATGAAATGCGTGTTAAAGCTAAAGTTGATCGTGAAAATCGTGATATTAATTTGGAACAAATTCGCTTAAGAGCTCAGGAACAACGCACTACTGTCTTGGAAGGAATTAAGTAAGTTTACATTATAACTTATAGATGCAAATGATTTTATAAAATTTGAAACGGTCTTAACTTGGTGTTAATTTACTTGATTTCAATTGAAAATTTAATTTAGCTTTTAATTTTTACTTGAAAAATTAGTCTTATAAAAAATAGATAAAAGTATTTATATTATTTCCGACAATTTTTTGTTTTGTAAAGCCCGTATGACACCTAAATTGATTTTGTATTGATGAAAAATTGATTCATTTTCTTATGGGAAAATAATGAGTGTGAAAAGCAACTATAGAGAATAAATGAGTATATGTAAAATGGATGTTGTGCCAATTTCTAAGAAAAATTGTTATTACAATAATGATAATCTAAGACCTACAAGTATCTTACCTGTATCTCGTTTCTGTTTCTCTCGTATAGATAGTTTTCGGAAAAAAAGATTTAAAGCAAAACCTTTTAAAACAAAAACTTGTTTCTATAGGGTGACTCACAGGCAATTAAATATATCGATGACTTAATATAAAAAAAGCCTTAACTCGATTTTTTGTTACTTGACTGGAGAAGGAAAATCTTAATAAAATACGTAAAATTTTAGATACAAAAAAGTTTTAATGCAATTTTTAATAAAAAAAAGGCAATACATTTTTTGTATCTAAAATTTTACAGATTTTATTAAGTTTTTTCCTTCTCCTGTCAAGTAACATAAAATCGAGTTAGGGACTTTCCATATTAAGCCATCGATATGTAAATCTAAAGAAAAGGCGCTGTATTCTTGTTATTTCTTTATCTTATAAAAAATTTTACAAAATTAAATTAGCCACAGCTTTAAAAGTTAGAAGCTCGAAAAAATGTCCACTAAAAATGCAACCAACTTTATTAAGTCGCTTTGTATAAAATAGGGTGACAACAAATAACTCGATGAGAAAAATTCTCGCATCAGATACAGAAACTTGGTGCTGCAATGTCTAAGATTACTGAAAGTATTGTCTCTTTGTGAACGTTTCTCACTTTTTCATCCAAGTCAATACGCATTTCTTTCAATACGCAAAATCTTTACTTCTCTCTCCTGATGTCATTCATCAAAAACTGGATAAACATATTAATTGTACTGTTGTTCCTTTGGTGTTAAAAAATAAATTTTTCAAAATCTGCGTGTAAACTGGTGTTCACAGAACTCAAACTGGTGTACTCAGAACTTAAGTATAATATGCCCGACAATTTTTAGTAACGAACAAGAAATAGAATATGTGGGTTCCCTGAAATGTCTTGCTGTTATTCTAGATCCAAACCTTAATTTTGAAAACCATATTAATTCACTTACTAATAAAACCTGTATTATTTTAAGAATGTTGTACTCTTTGAAAGCCTGTACTAGGTGTACAGCCATGTTTAGACATGTATTTGTCATCTGACTTGTCACTTTAACGACCCATGTGTAATTCTGTATGTCTATCAAAATGAGCGTATACATAAGATTTATGTTTACGTAATTACGTCTGACATAACCTCTAGGTTTTTTTTAACAGCTGATTTTTTATGCATAAGTTTTTGTAAATTAGTTTGTTAATAAAATAAAAGTAATATTGTTTGTAAAATGGATTCAACAACAATTACAGTGGGCAGTATTATTTCAATAATTCTTTAAACTAAAATACTTTTCCGTGTTCTTTATCCATTTTTTTGCAACAAACATTCGATTTAAACTTTTTATAATTTTTAAATAATTTTTTTTTGCCAAAATTTCTTTTTACCAAAAACAGCTGAGTTACATTTGGTTTGTCACGTCAAAATATTAGGTCTGTACGAGGTAATTTTGGGTAAAGTCTGGTAAAATGAGAGTAAGCAAAAATTTCTCTCACAAAACCATAAAAATGTCCAAAATACTGCGAACGCACAAAACCACATTTCATACCCCAAAATAAACGTCAAAATTATTCATATTAAAAAACAGCTTAAATAATAAATATATTTGAAATGGTAAATATCTATTTACATTTTCAAATGTATTTTTCATTATTAAGAAGGAAAAGTTCTTTATAATAAATTTTTATTTAACTTTAATTTTTTTCAAAAATGCAAAACAGCAAATTTATTAGCAACAGCTGATGATTTGACAATTTTACCATTTTACCTAAACAAAAAGTACGGGTAAGTTCTGGTAAAATGAGAAACACAATTACTCTCTCATGAACGCTCTCATTTACCCAATTTTTGTTACAAGAAACGCTTTCTGGTAAGATTGGGTTCCCGCGGGCACCCGCGGTAACGTGCGTCGAACACACCTATTGTTAGATGACTTCTACATATGGGTTTTACCACAGACTACCCAGACAGGAAACAGCGGATTGAATCAAAATGGCGACTAGAAAAGGAGTAAAAGGAAATGTCAAAATTACAGTGATATATAGAAAGGGATAGATATACAAACATATATCTACCACTTAAATTTATTTGAAGTTTATTTGTTTTATCTCATTCTGCAAATCTCTACAATGTCAAAGTAACCATATGTTGCGAGAATTCTTGTTTGAAATATGTCATTGGTAATCTTGTTTGTAGACTACACAGTTTTACATATGTAATGTTTGAAAGGGTTCATACGACAATACAACATTCAGATGACAAATACATGTCGTCTAAAAGTGGATTAAAAAGATGTAAGGATTCATTTAACAAATTCTGTAATAATGTCTCAAGTCAAATACTGTCTTGAAATTTCTACTGGCACTTGGGGTTACAATTTAGATAGGCTTGAGAAAATTGTTAGAAAGTTCGTGTGTTAAACATACGATGTACAACGTTTATATACGGGAACATGATCGTGTTTCAGAACTTGTTCCTCATTTCTTAGGATGTAATTTTCAAACACTTACGTATTTTACTACATTTTTATAAAATCATGAAATCACTACAAGCCCAACTTCTTTGTAAGAATTTTTATTTATTATTTAAACATGTAATGTTCAGATTGATATACATACGTACATACCTCTTGGACATCTTTCAGTTTTTGTCCGTTTATTTATAGTACGGGCCACCGTGTTTGGAGTAATCCTCCCTTATTTTTTATTTTTAGTGTCGAAGACACGCTTAAATTTTCATAGCAAAAAAGATTAGGCTCGTTATAGAGTTTAAATTTGAAAAACTCTGAAATAATTATTTGCTTTTTTAACCATCAAAATATATTACCTACTTTTAATTAAACTTTAATATGGGTTACCACAAGACGTACATCGCTAGACGAATGATTGACTATATGTATTTTGTATTGCATGAATTTTGTTTTTGTATTATCGTTCGTGTTAAGCAAAACGTCATATGGGTCAAAAAAGCTATCAATGACTTTTAAGCAAATGTTCGAACACTTTTCAATGAAAATAATATGGTTTGAATTTAATTTATGTACTTGTTTCCATTTTTTAGAATCTATAAAAATCATTAGTGCGATTCTCTAATTTTTATAAGGATTTTGTTAATCAACGATAAATTATCGGTTGAGTTACCGAGAGAACTATTGTGTATATTTTTTTAATCTGTCAAGAGATACCAACAAAAGCTGTTAATATGAAGTTTATTTGCTTTGAATTTTTAACGACAAAAATCATTAACTTGAAATTCATAAAAATTTCAGTAGATAAAAGGTCTGTAATTTTTGGTAAAATGAGAGTAAACAAAAAATTCTCTCACAATAAAATAAAAATGCCCAAAATACCACATATCATAGCCAATAATAAAAGTCAAATTTATTCATATTAAAAAACAGCTTATTAAATAAATATATTTAAAATGGCAAATAACTATTTACGTTTTCAAATGTATATTTCATTATTAAAAAGCAAAAATTCTAATTGTAAATTCTGTATTTAACTTTAGGTAAGATTGGGTTCCCGCGGGTTATACAAATATCGGTAGAAAAATTATAATTTTTAACGAATTTTGTTAATTATCTAATTTTATCAATGTAACCATGTCGGTAAAACGTTAGGGAATCGCTCTACAAATACTATATAGTTGAAATTTTTTTTTAAAAATTGATGCTGTTGTGTTTATTTATAGGCTTTTTACACTGAACAACATCTTTGTGAAACGCGTGGAAGATGTTGAAAACGTAAAACATGTACAGCGGTCAAAAAAAGTATTCGACAAACTGCTTGTTTTTCATAATCATGAAAAATATGTTAAAAAAATTCTACAAAATGAAAAATATTAAAATGCAGATTATTAGCTTAAAGTATTATCTCTTTATTTATGAAACAAAAAATACAACAAAAACAATATTCTGGAAAAAAAAAATACAAAAACAAAAACATGTAATATTTCAACGCAAAAAAAGTATTCGACAACGTTGCTCTGGTTGTGATTAACGGGAAAAGCACCGTTTCTTTGAAATTTATATTGATGTCTTTCATTATTACTAATATTTTTTAATGTCTTAATTTCATTTATTGAATTAATTGTTAACATTGTTATTATTAAAGAAATAATAATTACACATTTTAAAAAGGGAATAACTAAACAAGAAATAGCAGAAATTGTTGGAAGACCTAGAACAACTATTCACTACATCATAAATAAATACAAAAAAACTAAAAGTATTGAAAATGTACAAAGAAGTGGGCGTCCAAAAAAACTTAATGAAGTAAACGAAAGGTGGATCTTGCGTGAAATAAAAAAATCCTAAGATCAACGCTACAGTTTTAACAAAACAGCTAGAACATGATCTTAATATCAATGTTACACCTCAGACCGTGCGTAATGTTATACACAGTAACGATTATCACGCAAGATCAGCTAGGAAAAAGCCGCATATCTCAAAAAAGAACAGAAAAGCTCGAGTTGACTTCGCAAAAGCGCATGTGAATAAGCCTATGGAGTTTTGGATGAAGACTATTTTTGCTGATGAGTCTAAATTCAACCTATTTGGATGTGATGGTAAGGTTCTGGTGTATAGAAAGCCTAATACCGAGTTGGAGGAGCGAAATATGGTGCCTACTGTAAAGCACGGTGGTGGCGGTGTTATGGTCTGGGGATGTATGGGGGCTTCAGGCGTGGGTAATTTAGTTTTCATTGATGGAATAATGGACCATCAGTACTACATAAACCTACTCAAGGAAAATCTTAAGCCAAGTGCCGAAATTTTGGGTGTTTCAAGTGATTTTCATTATTATCAGGATAATGATCCAAAACATATGGCCCTAAATACAAGGTTGTGGATGTTGTATAACTGTCCAAACGTGATTAAACCACCTGCACAGTCCCCAGACTTAAACCCCATCGAACACCTATGGGCCTGCTTAGAGCAAAATATAAGGAAAAGAAATTTCAGGAACAAAAACCTAAGCTGGTTTTCAATCCTTCTAGAAGAGTGGCAAAAAATTGACCAAAACTACATTTTAGATCTTGTTAAATCAATGCCAAAGAGCTTAAAAGCCGTTATAAAACAAAAAGGAAGAGCAACTAAATATTAATTATTTATTTTTAATCAATATTTTCCCGTTAATTACAACCAGAGCAACGTTGTCGAATACTTTTTTTTGCGTTGAAATATTACATGTTTTTGTTTTTGTATTTTTTTTCCAGAATATTGTTTTTTGTTGTATTTTTTGTTTCATAAATAAAGAGATAATACTTTAAGCTAATAATCTGCATTTTTATATTTTTCATTTTGTAGAATTTTTTTAACATATTTTTCATGATTATGAAAAACAAGCAGTTTGTCGAATACTTTTTTTAGTTTTTTTGTAGATGTAGAAAGATGTAGAATTTTTAGCCTGTGTAATTCTTATGGGAAGATGTTAACATCTTTGCAAATTGATGAAAGATGTAGCACAGTGGAAAAAGGCTATTAAGCCAAAAAGTTTTCTTTTTTTTTAAATACCTACATGAACCTTTCAAACTGATTTTGTGAATTCTGATTTGTTGTGCTAAAGAAAGTTGGCAGATTATTTAGTTGTTTTATAAACTACTAGAACAAAAAATTGTAAAGCTTTGCTAATAAATCATGACCTTTAAGTTTGATTTGCTTTGCTTCAAATTTATGCCATTTTTAAAAAAGGATCATAAACTAACTCTGTGTCTACTGCATGATTAAACCTTATTTTATGTAATTTCTTAACTATATTTCAGAACTGCTGGTTCTGTAATTGGCACTGGTGTTGAAGCTATGCTTACAGATTGGGATAAGGTTTTAACTGCTGCTGGTGGTCTTTCGCTTTTGGCATTAGGTGTATACACAGCTAAAGGTGCAACTGGTGTTACCTCGCGTTATATTGAATCTCGCATTGGTAAACCTACACTTGTTGGTGAAACTTCGCGATTTGCTATGCTAGATGCTGTTAAACATCCCGTTAAATTTATTAAAAAGCTAAAATCAAAACCCGCCGACGCTTTGCAGGGCGTAGTGCTAAATCCCAAATTGGAAGAACGCTTACGTGATGTGGCGATAGCAACTAAAAATACCCGTATTAATAAAGGCATGTATCGTAATATTTTAATGCATGGTCCACCTGGTACTGGTAAAACTATGTTTGCGAAAAAATTGGCTGAACATTCTGGTATGGATTATGCCATTATGACGGGTGGTGATGTGGCACCAATGGGTAAAGAAGCTGTAACAGCCATCCACAAAGTGTTCGATTGGTCTCAGACCAGTAACAGAGGTCTTTTGTTGTTTGTTGATGAAGCAGATGCTTTCTTGCGCAAACGTTCATCGGAACATATATCTGAAGATTTGCGTGCAGCTTTGAACGCCTTCCTATATCGTACATCAGAACAAAATTCCAAATTTATGTTGGTATTAGCTTCCAATACACCTGAACAGTTTGATTGTGCTATTAATGATCGATTGGATGAAATGGTTAAATTTACTTTACCCGGTTTGGAGGAACGTGAACGCTTATTACGTTTATACTTTGATAAATATGTTTTACAACCAGCCGCTGAAGGCCACAAGTGAGTATAATTTACATATATAATTTCTAAAGTCGGTTCTAAAATAAATGCCATTAATATTCTTTAAAGACGTTTTAAATTGGAACAATTTGATTATGGAGCTGCTTGTTCCAAAATGGCAAAAATTTGTGCTGGCATGTCGGGTCGTGAAATTTCGAAATTGGGAGTCTCCTGGCAAGCTGCTGTTTATGCTTCAGAAGATGGTGTTTTAACCGAGAAGATGGTATTAGAAAAGGCAGAAGATGCTGCTGCACAACATAAACAGAAGGTACATTTTTACAAACTGTTTGTAATACGTTTTATGCTAAAACTCGAATTTCTTTTACTTACAGATGGCATGGTTATCGGAACAAGAACGTTTGGATCATAAATCTTTTAATGATGGTAAACCGGAATAGAGACGATAATTTAGTGTAGTTGTTAAAACTTCAGGTTACTGTTAAAAATTTCCTTATATTAATAACACTGCTATTTAAGTTTTAAGTGTAGGAACACCTATTTTTTTATAAAATCTAAAACCACACAAAAAAGCAAAGCTTTCTTGTTGTCTTAGAACTAACAAAAGGTCAAAAAGTCTTTAAAAATGTCAGCAAAAAAAAAATAAAAATCAAGAAGATGTAATTTAAGATTTTTATTGCTGTTTAAATTATGTCTCAATTTCGCAATTTTGTTGGCTTTGAAACTACTAACATACTTTTGTTTGTTTTATTGTAAATAATATATTCTTAAGATTTATATTTGTTGTTTAAGAATCTTTATTATTTAACTACATTTATTGAATGTAGGCCAAAGAAAGCTTTCTTCAAAGACTTTTTGTTGATGACTGTTGCAGAAAATGCATTTTACACCAATCGGAAATTCGTTCATTGTATTTTAAAGAAATTTATATTAAACTTCTTGCATATGTTCGATATTTTAATGATTTCATGGCATTTTAGCTTTAAAAAGAGTTATTTTTCTTTTTTTATATACTACTATATATAATTTTTATTTTTTGTGTTTTACTATTTTTTTCATATAATTTAATAAAAATTGTTACAATAAGATTCATATAAATTTGTTTAAAGCAGACAATTTATGTTAATCTAATAAACAAAATTTAAAAAAACATAAAAAAACTGAATTTTATTTAAGAGAAATTAATTATAGACAGATCATGCATTCAAATCGATATAATTTGTACTTTTAAAGATAAAACGAAACGATTAAATAATTTTAAAACCTATTTTACATCAAACTATATTAACTTATCTAAAAATAAATACCCAGAATTTGTTTACTGGTTATTGTCAAAATGTCAAATTTTTGTGGGAATAACTGTGATTATTATTGCAAATAATAAACACAGTTGAAATTTTCTATGGGAACTTTTTATTTACACACAAACTCAAAAACAATTACACAAGAGATTTTATTGAAACTTTATTAAAGAGTTGCCATTGATAGCAACTGTTTTACATTTTAGGACTGGCATATGGGAATTTATGTTTCTACGAGTAAATGGAAACTGATGAATAGAATTTACAGCATAGTTTTTCTCTTTATAGGTGCACAACCTTTGTCTTAGATCTTGGGATCTGATATTTGTGTATTCTATAAACCACATCATTTGTCCCTTTAATTACCCTGTAGTATCTGCTAATGCGCTTGTAGTTGCAGGTTATATAGTAGAACTAGCTGGCCCTGATTAAGTCACCCGGAATTCGTTGCTCGATCGTACCTCGCCCTCATCTTATCGCTGCACATTTTAATTCGATTGCACACGAACTTATGATGTTCGTTGAGGTCTGCTTGTTCCTGGGAAAAGTTGTTGTTGCCTTTATCTGTTGCAGCGGTCTCAACACCAAATTCTAAATCGTCTGGCAATTTGAGCTTGGTTCCGAAGATAATGTTTGCAGGTGTCCGAGAGATTGAGTCATGAACGGCCGATCGATATGCCAGCAGAAGTTTCGGGATGCGGTCGTTCCAGCCTTTTTGTTGTGTACAGACCACTTTTCTTAGACCATGAATCGATAGACCATGCCGTCAGATGGCGGATGCAGCGGCGTAAATCTGGTTTTTCTCATTCCATATAACTGTCTGTTGAAATGTTCATCTGTTTGTTGAAATGGCGATCACGGCGCGAAAACGTAAACCACGGTGCGAATTTGTATCTAGATAAATGTACATCCTCCCGGGCAGTTTGGTATTGAGAATGAGCAAAATTGGTCCAGCGGTTAAAAAGTTATGAGTGAAAATGTGAAGGTACCTCTAAATTTTTCCAAATTGGTGTATTTTAGAAGACCCCCGCGTGCGTCTTCGCGCCGTGATCACCATTTCAACAGACAGACTGACGGATATCGCTAAATCGACTTGAAATCGCATAAGGATCGCGAATATATATACTTTATGGGGTCTTAGACCTATATTTCGACATGTTTCAAACGGAATGAGAAACTGATATACACATGTGGTCATTAAAATAGGTACCCCGCATTAATGTGAGAATTTCTTCTACTGTTTTTCAAAATTATGGAAACTATAATTTATTTTAATTGTCAAAACTGTTATCCTTTCACATAAAAAAAAATTTTTTTGTTATTTTATCTTGTGTTTATGCTTTCTCAGACCGATTTTTGTAAACTAATAGCAAAGTATTGTGGCCATTGAAATAGGTACTTTTGCGATTACATTTCCCTATTGTCAGATTTAAAGGTCGAAAAAAGTTCACAAGGTTTGTTATAAAGTTGCAATCCAACAAGAATTACAAACTAATATTAATATCACTAATAGAAGGGTCGATGTCAACATTGTACGGTGAAGGAATATTTATGAAATTAAAAACAAGTTTTCCGATGATGTGTGCAAAATTATGTAGATTTGCAAATAAAAATATTGTCCGACAATTTATAATAGATTTTGTGAACAAATTTACAAATTTACATTGTCTGCTTCATCATATCGTAAGTACCACCATTTAAACCAAAATTAAATTTTTGTTTTATTTTTTTCATGATTTTAATGGGCCACAATCGCAGTGATAGATGGATGCTAATTATGCTGGAGATAAATATGGTATTTGTTTGTAATTTTGTTTTGTATTTGTTGTATTTTGTTTGTAAGTTTTGTTATTTTATTTTAAATATCTTTGTAAATAAAAGAAAATAAAATAAAAATTTGCTATTAAAAATTAATTAAATTATTTAATTAATTTAAAAATTAATATGCCGTTACACAAATACATTTTTTGTTGAAAAACCTTACGAATACGAATCCGTAACGGTCCGGCACTGACGGACTTTTAACGGACAACTCCGTTTTCCATCCGATACATCGGTCCGTAAACGGTCCGTCATTGACGGACTTTTAACGGATTTGAATCAGTTTCGATGTTCCTTAAAATACGTTTACGGATCCAGAAAACGGTACGTAAACGGAGTTGGGTACCGTTTATGACGGACCGGAACGTAAACTGTACGTATTGTTTGTTGGGCTGGAACGATCCAAAAATTTTGTTGTAAATACCCTCAAGCCTTGTAAAGTTACAGAAAAAGGGGTTGGCGTCCGAAAAACCAATTCTATAACGGACAGGTATATGTCAATGCTGGCATAGAAAGATCCCTTTAAGTCCTCAAAGGCGATTGCAGCAGAAATTAATAGTAAAATATCACCAAGAAATGTAAGGCGTCGACTATGTGACATTAATCTTCCAAAACGAATAGCGCGTAAAGTTCCTTTGCTTCGAAAGACAAACTTACAGAAGAAGAAAGAGTTTGCACATAAACATAAGTCATGGTGTGGCCCAGAGGGTGTAAAAAAGTGGTATAATGTTCTCTGGAGCGATGAAGCCAATATAAATATATTTAGCAACAATGCTAGACGATCTGTTAGATGACCTAAGGGTCAAGAATTTAACCCACGCTTCACAAAAAAAACGTCAAGCATGGAGGCGGAAATATAATTTTTTGATGCTGTTTTTCATGGAATGGAGTAGGCCCAAAGAAGTGTACAAGGACACTCTTGGAGAATTTATGTTACCTTTTGCTGAGGAGTAAATGCCACTGGGGTGGTGTTTTCAACAAGATAATTACCCCAAACACTCCTCTAAGTTAGTAAGTGAATGGTTTCGAGAATATAAAGTGACCGTTATGGATTAGCCAAGCCAATCACCCGATCTTAACCCTATAGAAGAACTTTGGGGGATTTTAAAAACAAATTGAGAAAAGAAAATATTCAAAAGAAGACTAAGATGTAGCACAAAGTTCAGGAAATATAGTGTGACATCCTCTTAGATACCTGCCGTACAGAATAAGAACAAGCAGTAAAAATAATGATGGGAACAGTGGATTTTAATTTATTTTCCTTTTTTAATACTTTATTATGTTTATTAACTTTCCTCTGATTGTATTTTCTCTTTTCCTCTCTTCGTACCTATTTTAATGACCAAATAAATTTCATCTTTTTGTTCCTTCTTTAAATATTTATTAGGTTTGTACGAGGTAATTTTGGGTAAAGTATGATAAAACGAACGCACAAAAACACATTTCATACCCAAAAATAAACATTAAATTTATTCATATTAAAAAACAGGGGTCGAATTACGGCATTCGTGATCGTAATTTTTCGATCAAAATTAGTTTTTTATTTCTAAAAATCAAACATTAGAACGGAATATTTTCCATCAGGGATGTTGTAGTTTGGCCCCAGATTGGAAATAAAAGTTAAAGTTGGTGTTATCATTATTAGTATTATTGTGGTAACTTTTTTAAAAAACAGTTTTCGACATAGAGGAAGAATAATATAGAGGATGCAACGCCGTCAGCAGCCAAATAAAAGTTTATACAGAATACAAAGGTTCGGAAACTTTGAGAAAACAGGGGAAAATTGAGCAAATTTCCCTGATTTCTGCAAAAATTTGAGTAAATTTCCCTGTTTTTAAACCTTTTTTCCAAATCCAATTGGGAAAGCTGCTAAAAACTAATTGGACTTGCAAAGAAATTCAATTGGAATCGCAAAAAATCCAATTTAAAAAGATGCTGAACCTTTGAAATCTGCACATACAAAACTAAGAGAACGTTTTTTACGACGTGAGAAACATCGTCATGGTGTGGTTTTCGAACAATTTCGTTCGATCACGAATGCCGTAATTCGGCACCAGCTTATTAAATAAATATATTTAAAATGGCAAATAACTATTTACATTTTCAAATGTACTTCTCCATACAGTAAGAATAGTATCACACCATGACGATGCCGCTCACGTAGTAAAAAACGTTCTCTTGGTTTTGCAATGCCTTTGCGATTTCAATTGATTTTGTTTGCAAATCCAATTGGCTTTTAGCAGATTTCCCAATTGGATTTGAAACAGGTTTAAAAATCAGGGAAATTTGCCAAACTATTGCAAAAATCAGGGAAATTTACTAATTTTTCCCCTGTTTTCCCTCAGCTTCCGAACCTTTGTATTCTGTATAAAATTATATTTGGCCGCATCCGGCGTTTCAATCTCTATACTATTCTTACTCTATGATAGTATATAAATTGCAACGCCGGCAGCGGTCAAATAGAAATTGGCAATGACTTTCGTTAAAAATATATGAGAAACAAAAACAAATTTTCGTTGTTTTGATTCGTTTAGACTATTTTCTTAATACATACAGAGCTTAATTTTAAATTTCCTTAAATGCTTACATATCGATGGCTTAAATATAGAAAAGGCGTATCTCGCTTTTTCGATTACAAATATTACCATGAATCCAATTAGTTCAACTTTAAAACTTTTGGCAAATAGTTTGTTGATTTGTGTTTGTCCTGTATGGATTTCATTATTGATATAATCATCAGGATAGTTAGAGGAGACCAAATCAGAGCTTAATTTTTACGTTTCTTAAATACTTACATATCGATGGCTTAATATTGAAAAGTCGTATCTCGCTTGTTCGATAATAAACAGGACAAGGAAAAAACTTAATAAAATTAAAAAACATGATACAAAAACCGTGTTAATGAAATTTGTATGCAAAACAAAGAAGAAATTTATCATTTCTACTTGAGGCAGATGTGCTTAACAGTAATCACGATTTCGAAGGAATTCGAAATACACCTTTTCTATATTAAGCCAACGATATATTCTACAGAGTAATACAGTATTGTAAATAAACCGTTTATTACCAAAAATTTAATATAAAAGTATATATTAAATAGAGCACAGGTCTAACAATGTGGACCGGGGCAGCTATATTTAATATTTTCTTCAAGTATTTTTTTTTTTCCAAAAAATGAACACAACAATTTATGTTAATTTTCTCATTTGTTTATTTTTACCAAAATTAAGAGATATCACAGGATTAGAAGCAACAAATATATTTAAGAATTGTATTTTAAAATAGAATTTATTCCGAGATTGAATTTTCAGGTTTTGCTGTTGTAACGGTAGTATTCCTATAGAAAAAAATTAAGAAAAATATTTAATCAATCTTCTTATTAAAAATTCACGAAAAATTACTTAAATTAAATTATCGTATAAAAAGCACCTCACCTTTTTTAAGATTAATATAAAATAGTAATAAAAAGTAATTTGTAAATGTGTTTTTGAATGTATTTCACATTTTTACGTGTTCTAAAATCCCGTAAATCTTAAACAAACAAATTTACAATTCTTCCTTTTTGGTGTAAATGTGTGTAACATCCTCTACTGTTCCCAAATGAATGATATTTTCATTTACATCTTTATCGTTCTGAACATTTTTAACCTTAACCGTTTTTTGTGTCTTTGGTATTGTTTTCTGTTTTGTATCCTTGTGTTTGGGTATGTAAGTAACTGTATCGGAGCTACTTTTAACTGATGAGTGTAATGAAATGTCAGATCCCTGTGAGGTATCTGGACTAGTGAGTGTAATTTTTGAACCATAAACTATTCTGTAATATTGAAAGAAAAAATAGCTATGTCACGTGTTGTTATGAAAATGTTGTTAAAAGTTAGTGCAAAATATTTGTTAAATATTAATAAATTATAAAATAAATTAAATCTACAAAGCTTTTTTAATTAGTCTATAAAGCTTTTGGTATAAGTATTTTTAAATACCTTTATATATACAGTTTCTATTTATGTTTTTATTGAAATTCTTACTATAGCAGATTTTTTTTTGTTCAAATTGTTTTTTTTTGTAAATTTATTGGCGTTGTCGGCTTGATCCTCGTAGTTTTTGTGGTTGTCTAATTTAGCATTATTTAATTAAAAAAAATTGTTCCTCTTTATATTTACACGTCCAGTTAACTAAACTGCTTTAATGCATTTAATATTTACCTGTCACGTGTTTGCATATTTGCTTCCACATCAACATTACGCGGTTGTCTAAAATCGCATTCCAATGAAAAAGCCGAATCTCCTGGCGTAATTAGTTCCGGGTCATTTTGTATCACCACAATATTTGAGTAGAGTTCACCATCTTTTTGTGTTTGACATTGATCTAAATTGAAATTCATTTCTAAAGCTTTAACGCTATTTGTAGATGGTTTTACAAAGCAGGGAGCCGATTGTTTGTAAAAACTACCACGCGTATACATGACTCCTGTGAAGGGTTTTTCGGTTTCCAACATAACATGCATCGAATTAGAACCACATTTTAAATTAACTTTTTGTATGCCTTGATCGGAACCTTCAATCTTAAATGTATCAGTTAAATCTTGTTCCCAAATTTCTGAAATATGATAAAAAAAATATTAAATTTAGTTTTCCGGATTAGATAAATCGATTGCAGAACTTTAAACGAATTGTAAGTTGGTCCGAAATCTTAATTTTCTTTTTTTTTTTAAAGAAGCATACGCACAGGTGATTTTTAATTGGGAAGTAAAAGATTTTAGTTCGATTTGAGATTATATAATCATATTCTTTCTCAATTGTTTAAATGTATAATAACATGATAAGCTTTATTAGTAAATTATATAGAATAAAATTGAAAAATTCCTGCTCTTATCGAATAATTATAAAAGCATTTTTGGTTTTCGCTACAAAGCCATCCTCAGGTTAATGACTGATGATTGTCTTCTTATATTGAGTGTTTAAAACTAATTAGAAAACCCGAAACAACACATAATTACACATAATTACACTAACATCAACGAATTTTAACCATTCTCTGGTTAAAGTAAATGATTTTTGGCAATACTGTGTACAAAGCAAATAAAATAGAAACTATTTACTTTTCTTGTAATATTTTGTCGAATTTTAAAAATGCAGTGTCCGGATTCTACAAGTATCGAAGTTACATATCTACCATATTACATAACAATTTAAAACTTTTGTTACAAATTATAATTCAACAGTTTGGTAAGTAATACCTTAAAACCATAGAATTTTAACTTCCAAAGTGGATGATAATCGTCGTTCGTCTTATAGAATCTGGGCACTGAATTAGAGGTGGCCACGTGATACGAAATTTCGTGATTCACGTTAATCACACATGAGTAAAAATTTAAGTTAGTCACGTGATCGCGCATTAGCGGTAAAAAAAATATCGTGCGTGAATCGTTTTTTTGTCTTTATTGCTTTAATTCCTTTTTTACTTTTAATATTTTTTTGACGTGTAATGAACCAAGACTGCTTTTTTCTTTATATATACAGTATGGTATCACTTCATTCAAATGGTTCAAGTGATAACATAAATTCTCTTGTATAATTTTTCGAAATATTTTGAATTTTTCAAGCGTTATCATGTGTGAGCGCGAATAATAAAAAAACTTCGTGCGTGATTGTAATTTTTGGTTCGTGATCGTGCGTGACTACACTGATTAGCTTTTTTCACTAACTTAACATACAGTTGTCCTGCAAAATAAAATTTGCGAGAAAAAAACTTCTGAATAATTTTCACGTAATTATGGAAAATTAATTTTTTAACGGAGTACAACTGTTTTTTTTTCAGTGAAACCCAAAAAACTTAATATACATTATTTAATCAAAGCAACTCAAATTTAAAGGACAATTAACGTTTGTTATTGATATCGATGAAATCATTAAGAAATTTGCCCAATTATATTCTTAATATTTACCTTTTATATAAGTATAAACTAAAAGTCAATTTTTAATACTCGAGCTATTTATTAACTACTCGAAAATGATGAGTGTGGTTTAAATTAATGACTGTTTATGTCGGAAAATCACTATTGGCTTAAAACACAAATTTATAATATTTCTTTTTATTACAAACATTTTCTACTTCTTTGTTTAAACTAAGAATTATTTTTTGCAGATTCACTTGAATCACTTTTTACAGAACATCACTACAATTTAAAACCTGTTTTAGTAAGAGTCATTGTTCTTAACTATAAAGTCTAGACTGTTAACCAAATAATCTAACTGAGGAGCGTTAACAACATTGCCAAGAATAATTCTTTTACCTTGTTGATTTTTTTGTTCTTCTTTTTTGGTATGACAAATTGTTAACAATAAATTAAAGGCACAAATAAATAAAATTTTCTTAGATTTAATAGACATTTTTTTTATAAATAATTTTTAAATGAATTGAATTGTTGTTGTTAATACTAAATAAATAAAATTTTCACACAATTTTAGCTTATTTTTTAACTTTAGAGTAAATTTTGTTAATGTGTGTTAACGTTTAAATGCCAAATAATCAACTGATCATTTTATTGTTCAGAGTGTAGCATATAAAACCACTATTGAATTCCGAATAAAACAACAACAAAAAAATAAAACAAATGTTACGACAGAAAGAGAAACATTCAAGTAGTAGAAAGAGCAGTGTGACTTAATACTTAATTTTATTTTAGATTTCATTCATTTCTTTTGGCCTAAATGCTATTGCCAGGTTTTTCATGTAATTTCTAAACACTTATAGGAGTTTTGAAAATATTACCGGCTTAAAGGCGAGTTGACTACTTTTTTACGTGCCAGCTTGTATGTTCATTAGGATGGCACTTATTTTTTTACTTAGTTAAATTACTTTGGTCTCCTTAACCAGAATCAAAAGTCAAAAAATTAAATTATATCGCTCGAGGGAAAAATAATTTATGGGCCAATATTTCGGAGACGTACTTCAAAATCTTTTATATTTTGTATGGATTTGAAATCCACATAAAATTAGCTTTTATTTGTCGGAATATGTTTAAAGGATCCCCGTAAGCACATAATTGATGAAATCCAAAAATTACACAAGTGAATAATTTAAAAATGTAGTTGAAAACGTCTAAGACTCATTATCGAGATTCCTCATGTGGTCCTTTTGTCCTTGAACATTGAACATACATTGCAAATATATCAATATTTTGATGAGTTTTGTTAAACTGAAAAAAAGTCCAATGACAACTACTTTACTCATATATGTATATGCCAGGAATCAAGCAAAATCAAAATTTCTAACTTATTTTTAGACGAATACTGACACAGGCCAGATTAATACTAGTTGACTTTCGACCAGACCGGTGAAGGGTATTCTACAGTCGGCATGCACGACTTTAGCTTTTGTACTCGTTTTATGTGGAATTCTAAACGATTACTAATAATTTACAATTTAAATGTATTTCGCCATTCCATGTCAAACCGCACAGAAAACTGTCATTTTCTGATTTCTAATCTCCGATTTTAATGAAGTTCGCCACTTTTTCGATACTTTTTTTTAACAACTTGACAAGCCTGAGCAAAAACATGGTCAATGTGCATATTAAACTTTCTCTGTTGACGAGAATACCATTTTTATGTTGATTTTTTAAAAATTCCGAAAATTTTCAGACATGCTGCGGAACAAAAAGGTATCAAAAATAGCCCTTTTCTATTCACGTATTTACCCTACAAAACCTCGGAGGTGGCAATAAACAAAATTTAGGATTTGAATTCTCTATTGCACATTAAAGTTCAATCCCAATGACCCGTTGGGTAGTTCCCTTGTAGATTTTATATATTTTTTGTTTTTTTTCAAAGACAATATGGTGATTCTAAATTTAGATATTTTTCGCTTTATCTGATTCAGCTTTCGAAACAGAAAGTATTACAATTGATGACTTGTTTTAATTCGTTTAATTTGCTTTAACTTATAAAATAAATTAATTAAAATATAAAAGACGCTAATTGCTGTATAAAAAAAATTTAAATTAAAAAAAGCCCATTTTATGCAATTAGCTAATTATAAAAACAAATCCTAAACAAATAAGTGCCAATCTAATGTTTATCCATTAAAACGAGGTATGAGTTCGGGAAATGAAATTAAATGAAAGAGAATTTGTATTGTAAGCAAAAGCATACAAAACGGAACAATTATGAGGTGTTTTCCGCATTAAATGTGGTTAATTTACAAAAAAAAAACTTCCTAGGCCTATTTTTTTTCAAGTATGTATCTTGCATTGTTTTTGGTTGTTGTGGTTTTTGGAAGCTAATAAAGTTAGGCATCATTTGGCCACATCGCATGTTGGTACCAGTCGGAACTAACATTTTGTTTTTATTCTGTTACAATGATTTTATTTCCGATCTCTTGTTCAAAACAGGAGTAATTATATAATTAAGCGTGTTTTTATGCATGTTTTATTTAGTTAGTACTGCTGTCAACACATTTGTTAAAATTTGTTTAATACTTGTATACTGCAGAAAAAGGAGAAGGAAATATTGTATTTAATTTCAATGAACGAACTTTTAGCTTTTATACACTGCACCACCATATCGAGCATCTTTGGATACTGGCAGTGTTGCAATTTTAACTATTTTATGGCTAGATTTACCCACGCTTAGCCAGAAAAATTTTGGATATAGCCATTATTTCGTTTTATAAAATTTTTAGCAATTTTTTGGCCGCTTTTGCGTTTTTATCCAAAGTACAACTTTGAGCGTGAAATTATTACAAAATATTACGTATTTTGTTCAATCTGTTAAAAAAAATTGAAGGTTCGATAAAAAATAAGTGTCCACACTTTCTAAATGCTGTTGACAAGACAACATTTTTCTTTAATTTAGGCAAAATCTAATATTTTTTTTAATTACTTAAACATATCAGAATTTATTTGTTCATTATACGGAATTGGGCACTTATAGAAGAGAATATAATAAGAACTGCATAGATCGATTTCAAAACGAAATTTTTTATAAATTTCCTGAATATTTTGTATTATTTTTAGAGTATTCAAAAACCGAAAACCGGTCAACCGGTTTCTTTTTTTTTTAAAAACCGATCGGTTTCGAATATTTTGTAAATTCGAAGAAAACCGAAAACCGGTCTTTTTTGTTCGGTTAACCGGTTTTTTTAATTACATCACCAACTGGGTTACTTGGTCTCTTTTATTTTTTCCGAAAACTTATAATCGTTTGGTTATGAAGATTTAAATGTAAGTCTGATAGATACCGATGAAGACTTAACTTTGGATATTCCAAATTCAAATAGTTTAATTTCTGATCTAAATAACACAATAAGCAGTATTCAAAATCCTAAAAAAGAGACTGTACAAAATCATTCATCATTATATGTGACCTTCTCCGAGAAAAGGGACCTAGTGTGTGAAAATGAAGTTTTGAGAAAAACGCATTTAAAGTTTCATAACGCATTATCACTGTGAACACACCTTTAGTTGGAAGATGCGATTTGGTATGGTTAGTTATGATTGCGTGCCGACTTTGGTGTCGTCATGCCTATGTGGTGACGTATATTTTTTTGCTTTTAGAGTGACAATTTAAAAACAATTTAAAACCAAAAAAAGTAAATTTTAATGTTTTTCCCAAGTTCATTTTGTACGTTTTTATGGGTTAAATAAATTTTTATCACAAATCTAATTCATTTCATCTTATTCTACACCCTATTAGGTACCAGAATCCACTCTTAAGTCCAAACCCGTTTTTTGACACATTAGGTCCCTTTTCTCGGAGAAGGTCACATATGATGATTTCATATATTTTGATAAATGCGACGAAAGAACTGAAAAGTTAGAAAATTTATAGAATTGTCTTTTGGCTATTTGTCCAACATCTACTATTAGTGAAAGAGTATTTCCACTCATAGCTTTATCAAAAGCAAACAAAAAAATCGTCTTAAAACGAAACATTTAAATTGCATATTATTTCTAAAATATTATTTTAGAACTGAAAAATAGATTTTCTTTTTACATATTTAAAATGTAATATTAAAAAAACTAATTTAATGCCAAACGTTCAAATTACTATTAAAACAAATGAATATAATGTTGAAATGAAATACAATAAAAAAATATTATAAAATATTATAAAATATTTTTTTTTCAAAGAATGTTTTTTTTTTTATTTGTATTACTTTATATATTAAATTTCTTTTTTTTTGTTTGTAATTAAAACAATTAACGAATTAAATAAGCTTTAAAAAAATTTAAAAAAACCGAAAAAAACCGG
Source organism: Eustalomyia histrio (assembly GCA_949748255.1). Classification (NCBI taxonomy): domain Eukaryota; kingdom Metazoa; phylum Arthropoda; class Insecta; order Diptera; family Anthomyiidae; genus Eustalomyia; species Eustalomyia histrio. Next base: position 190,971,484 of record OX456523.1, read on the forward strand.
TTGACCGGTTTTATCTGCGAAAACCGAAACCGAAACCGGTTTTTTTAAAATTAGATTTTTCGAAGAAACCCGAAACCGGTTTTTCCATAAGGCCGGTTTTTTGAATAAGACCGGTTATTTTTGTATGGAGCTTGATCCATTAGCAATATGTTCGTTTCAGTCAAAATAGAACAGGTTGCTATAGAACCAGTTACAGAGACAGTTATAGAACTGGTTGACTGGTTGGCAGTGAAACCGTACATTTGACTCCCGGGAATCAGTTCTAAAGATTGATTTCTTAAAGATTGATTTCTTAAAATTAAACCATTTTAAAAAAAAACAATTACGGAATTATGTTTTTAAGGGTCTGGGAACCTGTATTTAGTTAAATTGATTAATTAAAATAACGCTTAGTTTGCATCCTCATAACTATTCTGGGCTGGAAAAATCCAAAAAACAGGCAGAGCTTTTTTGCCTCGTGTGTAAATCGCGACCGTGAATACCCTCAATGGGTTTTAGTGCATATTTCTTTTTAAGCGCATATTACGCATTTTTACTGCATATTTTCGATTTGTTTGTGCATAAAAGTCGCTGTCCAATTGATTAATAAAACACGAATTTCTTATTTATGATTTTTACGTATAATTTATCTTCAGCTTATTATGTACAGTGGTGTTCAAGACATTGAAAACTCAAATCGCATTTGAGTTGCCCTACGTACAACAAACAACTTACATTAAAAGAACTTTTCGAAAATTAAGTGTACAAATCATTTGCAACTGTCATTTCTCTTACTCCCAACGGATTAATTAACACTAAAATGTCTCATTATATTGGTAATTGCATTCTTTTTAACTATTTAATATTATTGTTTTAGTATTTTATTAAATATGTATCTCAATTGACTTTTAACAGTATTAATTAGATGTTGAAAGGGTAATCTTTGCCATAGTAATTTTCGTGCGAAATGGCTGGAAATGAGTATAAAAGATTTTCAAAATGGACTTTTTCAAAAAAAATTCTTTAATACCCCATTCCGTATTTTCAATATTCTCAAGTTTTTGATTTAAAATTTGTATGGAACGAAAATACGTATTTTGAGGTTCAGTATGAATTTATTGAAATGTTTTCACGTTTCTTACCCCCGAAACGAAATCCAATTCGATCAGTTTTTAGTTTGGAAAATTATATTTTGGAGGAAACTGACTGACTGATTACTGTTGTTTTTGATTCCACCTTGCATTTTATTCCACATATTAATTACATAATTCCGAAAGCTTATGCAATGCTTGCGTTCATTAAGAGAAGTTGTTCAGATTTTCCTGATCCCAACACGTTAAGATTGGTATACACTTCATATGTTAGAACGAAATTGGAGTATGCATCTGTAGTATGGAGTCCATATTGTGGAATTCATATCTCTCGTATTGAAAGAGTGCAACGAATATTTCTTGAACATGCACTTTAATAGTTTAAGTTTGATAACCCTTTACCTTCTTATAGGTCAACGAGTTTATTTTTAGGCTTAGAAACGTTAGAAAATCGACGTAGATTTCAATCTGCATTACTTATATATGATATAGTTACTGGAAGAATTCACTGTCCTAAGTTGTTATTGCAGATATCGTTTTATGTGCCCCGTAGAATACTTCGCTATAAGCATTATATTTTTAACATTCCTTGTCATCGCACTAACTATGACCAAAATAGTATTTTAAATCGCGCGTGTAATGATATAAATTCTATTAATGAAATTGCTTTCAATAAAAATCCAAACCATGTTATTGAGTTTTGCACTTCGAAAGAAACCTTTTAATTGTTACTTTTTGAATTTTTTAATTTGTATTTTTTTGAAGTATAATACATGTTGTATCTAGTCTGTATGAAAATTTTATATATTCAATTGACTTAATAAAAAAAAATGAAAAATGTAATATTCAACATCAACGATTTGTCGGAGGAAGACCCCGTGCCTACCCACTATTAGCAGAAGAAAACGAGAATATGGTTTAGAAGTTATAAATGTGTAAAACCCTATGTGTGACAAAAAATCGAAGAGCTGGTCTTCGGTGTTTTTCGATTAGTGAAATTGGCCCTATTTACTGCATAACTGATACAATGTCAGACACATTCTATAGAGACCTCCTTAGCTCAGTTATGCTTCCGTATGCTGAATGGGAAATGACACGATAATGGACAATTCACACTAAAAAAAAAGACATGAACTAAAAATTAATCCAAAATTTCCTTTAAAAATTTTTTTTTTAAGTCAAAACTTCTTAAAAGTTTGAAAAATTTTCTTGAAATTAATAAAAATTCCTATGTTTGGGTGAAAACGAAATAGTTTATATACTCACAAATAGTCAATATCTTTCCTAAGTAATATTTTTTGGTTTAAGGAAAAAAAACAAGTATATTAAATAAAAATTTAACAATTTTTAAGAAAAACATCTTAATTTTAGGAAATTTGCTTACTTTTGTAGAATATAATAAAACTAAGTTTAGTTAAAAAAAAAATAGAACATGATTTACTCCCATTTAAGTCAAAAAATGTGTCTAGCTAAAACTGAGAAAGTACTTGAACTTAATGTGTGTTAATTTTTTTCTCGCGGGTAGTAAAATTAAATAATTTTAGAAAGCCATTTGCAAATTCAGTTTTCAAGTCTACCATTTTCTATTTTTTAAGAATTGTTTTCTAAAAATTAGTTAAGACAACTAAAAACAAAAAGTAAGAAATTTTTTCATATGTAATAATAAAAATTTATTTGATTTTAGAAACTGATGAACTACAGTCGTGATTACACAATAAAGTCATTGTACTAACATTTTTTTCAGAGTACATTAAGTTTTTCTGAGTACATGTAGTTTTTGTTGATTCCAAATATATCAAATATATACCCCTGTTAGTTTGCTTTTTAAGCACAAAAATAATTGAGCGCTTGATGTCGAAATGTTCAAACTAGCAATCAGTAAGTCTTAGAATATTGAGTCTTAAGTGGACTCATAATTAGGTCACTTAAGTTTAAGTAGGTAGCTAGGATCAGAAAAATAAATTTTTGATTACAACGGGCAAAAACAGAAGTACTTCCCCCGCAGGGAGGTAACTCATTTGGAAATGCTTCCAAAATTTTGGTTCAATGGCTAATGTGGTAAAATAATTTTCATTATCGCGTGAAAAATTAGTCAATGCAATTAAACATTATGAAAAATATAAGACATTCAATAATTTTTCAACAAAAAATATCGAAAATCGGGTTTTCCGCAGACAGGTTAATTACTAGCATGATAGTAATAAGTTCTACCAAGGAGTCAGAATACAACGTTAAAATATCAACAGGAACTGAAAGAATGTGTTTGGTCTAAAATAATTTTCATGATCGCATAGAAAGACGAAAACCGAATGTGCCGAAGAAAAATATTAAGCAGGGTCTTCACTGTGACCAACATTTTTGAAACTGGTTGTCTAAAGTGATGAATCTAAGTTTAATGTTCTTGGTAATGAAGGCAGACCGTATGGAAGATCTCCACAAAATGCTCAATTAAATCCCAAATATACAAAAAAAAACTACTGAAGCATGGTGGGTCGTCTGTGATGGTATCAGGATGCCTTACCTCATCTGGAGTTGGTTCGATAGTAAAAATTTACGGCAAAATGACAGGTCAAATGCATAGGCGTATCTTATAAAATAATCTGGATAGTGTTTATTATGACTTTTTGTTTATAAGAAATGTTACTGTGATATTTTTTATTTTTGTAGGCCGCTCAAGGAGTTTTAGAGTTTAAGTAAAACAAAAATTATCTATTGAACTTAAATAAAATAAATTTTTTCTTTAAACCAAGGAAACATTTCCTAACTAACAGTAAAATTGAAGATGATATATGAACTAATTACGAGCAAATTTTACTGTTTTTTAATAAAAATTTAGTTTTCCATAAAAATTTTTTTTATAATTTAGAAATTTTGAACAAATTTAAAGTAAAATTTGTTTCTTAATTTTAAGGAAATTTTTTTTTAAATATTGGTAAAAAGTGTCTGTGGTGCCGTTTTCATTTAAATTTGTCCTCCAAATAAGTGAATTTTCTAATTTTAATTACTTCTTCTTTTGATGCAGCATGATAACGAAACCAAACATACGGCAAGTATTGAGAATGTAAAGAAAAATATATTAATGTTATGTCGTGACCGCTCCGATCTCCCGAACTCAATCCGATTGAAAATATGTGGATGATTGCAAAATACAATAAAGTATTCCGAAATGGTTATGAACTTTTCGTTGAATTGGAGAAGCAAGGAATGCAATTTCTAACGATTATATTCAAAAGCTCATAGCCTTAATTGTATTTTTTTTATATATTGGCAAATGTTTTGAACACTTGAATTTTAACAAATTTTGTTAGTATATATTTTTATTATTTAAGTTGATCAATATTTTTAATTTGTTTTTATAAGATAATAACAATAAATTAATTTAGTAGAAAAAAAAAAAATAACAAATACTTGTGCTGAAAGTCTTTTGATAATAAACACTCATTTTTAGTTTTAATGTTCCGTTTTAAATGTTTTTACCACCACTGTATATGTAGCATAAAATGGTGTAAAAATAGATTATGCAAAGAAAATTCAATTACAACTTCTTTTCCTTCTTAGTATTCATAGCTGCCCAGTAGCGTTCAAGTTCATTGCCCTCCCAGTTGATTGACTTGGTAAAAACGCTTAAATTAGAGGAAGAAAAGAAAATTATGAAAAACAACAGCAACAATGTATAAGATAAATCATAATTATGTTTTTTTTTTATCGACAGTAATGAAAGATTATGAAATGAAAATCATACATTAATAAGTGTAAAGTGGCCTTTACACTTACGTCAAAATCTTGTTTAATGTTTTTAAAATTTGTGCAGATTTCAATCTCTGTTCAGTAACATGCTTTGCGGGAAAATCAATCCCATGTGAACCGGTCCAATGATAGTTGGTGTAAATTTCTCTTGGGGTTACTTTAAAACCGGTTTAAAGTCGCACCCCATAATTTTTTCATTAAATATGTGAAAATGTTCATTAATATCAAAAAATACATAATTTTGATTCATTGATTTTATGAAAAATTTCATAAAATTATCCCGTTTTTCTTTGTTATTATCGAAATACTAAACTTACAATCTGATAGATTAAAACATAAAATATATTTTTTTTAACAATTAAACATCAACAAATGATAATTAAGACATGTTTATAAGAGGTATGTACCTGCAATAATTACAATTATGATTCCCAGTTATAAAAAGAAATCACCAACAGCAGCATACATTCACTTTAAACCATTGCAATTTCAACGGCATACATTATGCAATAATAGTTAAACACTAGTAACATTGAAGTGACTAGTTCAACGATTTTATACTACATATTTATGTACAGTCGTTTATCTTCCTGTCAACACGTTTGCATGGTACCCGAATTGCACAATTTTTCATAAAACATTTTAAATGGTGTTTCTTTGTTTTTGTTTATGTAGTATGTATGTTATGGACAACAAATAACCGGGTTTATGATTATGGTCAATTATTATGGCAAATACTTACGTTTCTTTTAAAAGTTGTAAAACTTCCTGCTCCTTTTTAGTAAGGCCTTTGTAATATGCTTCCAGATTGATGTCTAACAGCTGACGAGTTTGCATACCAGTTAGGAAAGTAGTTGCACCATCAAATTGTATAAAATAATACATGGCTAGTTTGCCAAGTTCGATGTTAGCCTCTTTACAGATATTTGATGCCTTCCGGCATAACTGCTTTTGTTCATCATTACAAGGATGCCATGATTGTGGACCATTATTTGTAAGAAGGCCAAGTGCGTGCCCACTGGCGCATATAATACCCAAGTTTTCATTTTGAAAGAAATCAATGTAAGATTTTAAAGAGTCGTCACAAAGTGTGTTGCGGGCATATGTTAAAACAGTCTGTGGGAGAAAAGTTTATTAACCGTTATGTGTGAAGGTGGTGGTAAATTTTAACTTCTCATTAAATTTTTTTAAGTTATTGATGTAATTAAAAAAAAAAAGTTTGTAAAATAAAGTGCCAGTTTGTTTGAAATGAATAAAAAAAAATATTAAATTTTTTATTTAATTAAAATTATGAAGAAATGTTTTCATAAAAATTTTGTAGTAAAATTGAAAGCGGTAAAATTTACCACGACGTCACTGACTTAATTTCAAAAAATTCACCTCCATAGATAAGGCACATAATTTTAACAAAATTGCAAGTACTTCAAACTAACATTACTTATCAAACAAAAACTATTTGAGAGGCTGATCTAATACACTCAGAGAATTTTGCAAGATAAAAATTATATATTCGCAATATATATATATATACCTTTATAGGGAAAAGCAGTCAGTGATCATTTTACAATAGAAAATTTATGGGGATAAAAACCCTAATTCTGGGCATTATGTCCGTTTTATTTTGAGTACGCAGAGAAAAAACATAATTGGGGCAATCATATTCGAAGCACATCAAAACGTCGTACTATTATATAGTTATCATATTATAATAAAATTGCAATAATTTGAACATAATATAGTCCCTACAGTTTTAGTATGATTCGAAACTATAAAAACGTTCCTTAAATTTAAAAATATTTCTTTACAAAATGTTTTTCCTAAAGAAAAAATTTAATATTAAGGACTTTTTTAAAAAAACTTCTTTGATTCTTGAACTTGAAAGAAAAATACTTAAAAAAACATAGATTTAATGGACTTTTTCTAATAGGAAAATTCGTAGATTCTAAGGACACTTTTAAGATTTTTTAGATAGTCCTCAGACTCTCATCTTTCATTTAGAAAAAGCCCTTAGAATCTAAAAATATTTCTACTAATTATCAGTTCTTAGAATCTGAGTATTTTTCATGGTTAGAAGTTCTCAGAATCTAAGAATTTTTTAGAATCTAAGTTATTTGTTTAAGAATATATGAATTTTTATTTAAGAAACGGTTTGCAGAATCTGAAAATCTAAAAATGTTTCTATCAGAAAATTTTCTGAAAATCTGTTATTTTGTATAAGAAATCTTTTCGTACAAAACAACTCTTGGGTTCTACAGACTTTTTCTAATAATAAAAATAATTTTATTAATATTTTAGGTACTTTTTACACAAGAATGTCGTTATTTCACATGAAATAAGTTAAACATATTTTTTTTAAAATGGTTATTGTTTTTAATGAAAATAAAATTAAATTTTACGACAATGAATTGATTACTGTAAATTATAATGTTATATATATATAAGGCATTTTCGAAAAACCCCCCAGGTAAAAATGATCATATATTATTTATTTATTTATGTTTACATGTCTTTATAAAAACAAGACAGTATTATGACTGTAAATGTCAAAATCATGTCTTATTTGATGTATAATTATTCATTGATTGTTGTCAGCATTTTATGGTTCCATAATTATCATATTTTTTTCATAATCAGAATTTTTGTTACCACAGTTCGGTTACAGCCGATCATGTTATAAAATAGAAAGTGGTAATCATGAGATAATAAAATATTTACTATAATAATGATGGTTGCGACCATATTGATGATTAGAATTTATTTATAAACCAATAACTAGATTGTGACAACCATACCAGAAGGCAGCAAACATAATGTAGTAGCAGTGATGATATTGCAACCATGTTTTTCCTCTGCGTGCATGGTCCCAACTTACCGATTTGGGGTTTATGCCCGAAAATGTTTTTCAAAACCAAAACCGGAAATTGGTACAATGTCAATTGGCATTATGTCACCTAACAAACTAGTGATGATATTGCAACCATGTTTTTCCTCTGCGTGCATGGTCCCAACTTACCGATTTGGGGTTTATGCCCGAAAATGTTTTTCAAAACCAAAACCGGAAATTGGTACAATGTCAATTGGCATTATGTCACCTAACAAACCATACGAGTATTTAATTGGACAATATTTGAATTTTTAATTTGTATGTGTTATATAAAATGTATTAGAAGTTTTGTGTAAAATTTTTAAATTTTCATGTATTATATTATTATATTTTTTGCAGTGAAGCTATTTTCCGAAAAAAATGGTTTGAGAAAAATGTTACTCAAAATTTAAAAACTACACACTAATGCTTTTGTGTTCAAAAGACTATAATTTTGGAACTGCTATGAATTTCGTCCTGAATTTTCAGTAAGATTTTTTTTGAATACTATTCCATATCAACAAAATATATTCTCGATGTCAAAAAATATTTTCGAAACTTACAATCATAATAAAGACAAAAACTAATTTTCAAACTACAAAGAATTTTGATTCCAGAATCAAAAAATAAAAAGTCAATTCGATCCAGAGATAATTCGCGAATCAAAAACAAGTTTTATTGAATTGAATTATTACTTGTGATTGAATAATTTTGCTAGTGTTATATAATATGAAAATGGCGTAAACTAAATAATCAAATTAAAATTTAGTTTTGGTTTCCGTGTATGTTTTTGTTGTACCTTGAATATCACACAAAAATTGCGTATGCCTTCATTTGGTAAACTTTTTTGAACTACATTTCTTCCGTTAGAAGTTTGTCTAAAAAACCGACATAAAAGCGTGTGTACTTTGAAAAATAAAAACTTACATTAAACCTCCCAGGAGCCATTTTAATACATTCCTTAAGAGTTTTTAAGGGATAACCAGTTACTCCAATGAATTTTGCCTTGCCTTCTTTTACGATTTTCTCCAACTCTGGTAAGCATTCATTTATGACAATATTCAAATCTTCGGCAAATTCAATATCGTGTATCTAAATAAAATATGAATTACGTACTCAGCAAAACTTTTAATGGAATAATATACCCGGTAATGAGTTTTGTTTTTTATTACAAAACCTATTATTTAAGCAAAGACATGTCCATCTTATAAAAATCTTATTACCCCTAGGTTAAAAGTAACCGAAAAGTAATGAGATTTTTTTTTTTAATTTGATTTTTTTAATATTGAGTATTGAATTAGAATTTGCATATTTTTAATGAAAAAAAAAAGATATTATAAAGGACATTTTTCATAAGATTTGGTTAAAAAAATAAACGTTATTACCAAGGTTTTTATGGGTAGTATAAATTTAATTAACATCCAAATTCCCACATACCTGTATAACATCAACATAGTCCAAACCCAATAATTCCAAACTTTTTTCGACACTTTCACGAGTCTTTTTGGCGGAAAAGTCAAACATACCCTCAAAAGTGTTTTCATAGCGTCCTACTTTTGTGGCTACATAATAAGCTGATCGTGGTACACCTTTCAACGCCTTACCTAATACCTCTTCAGAACGCCCTTGACCATAAAAGGGTGCTGTATCTATATAATTAATACCAGCTTTAAGTGCTTTATGTATTGTTGCTATGGCCTCATCCACATCAAGGTCACTTTTGAATAGAATAAAGAATAGAGAGGCAAGTCAATAAAATAAATATTGAAAAGAGCAAGTTCTTAAACAATTAGACCCGCTACACACAACACTTACCCAAAAAGTGAACTTAAGGTACCACAACCGTAAGCAATTTTCGATATTTCTAAGCCGGTGCGTCCTAATAAACGATATTCCATTTTTCTACATAATTCTTCATCATGAAAGCCTTTGGTAAATGTGGGAGGAAGACAAGTAGAACACATTTTGCAATTAAAAAAAAAAAGAACTGTGCGAAATAACACCCTCTCTATTAGAAGTTCTTTAGTGAACTGATTATAAATATTTTAATTAGTTTCTAAAGTAGAATTATTCCATTGACGATAAGAATGAGTGGTAGTAACAAAGTTGCCAACTAAAGTGAAAAATGGCTAGATTTCGAAGGAAAAATTACTAAATTTGGATAATATGTAAATCATTACCCTGTAGGAAGCCTGCAAAGCAATGCTTCTTTTTGATTTTTTTATTAAAAATCATTCAACCACTTTTCATTACCAAATAAGTGGTTATATAATGAAACTAAAAATTTTTACTACTCATAATTCGGCGGGACTACTTCTTGAGTCACATAAATAATGTGGTATTGTTAACTTATTATTGTTTAACTACTAAAAATTAAATGAGTAAGCCTTGCTATTTACAAACCTGTAACCACTTAATTTTTAACTACTTATCAGCACACTTAATAACTATTTATATTGATAACTACTTATCTTTGAAATTTTTGTAATGTTCAGGTAAAAGCAGGTGCACAAATTTTGTTTGTTTTTTTTTAGCAGCGAATATGTACAAGTACTTACAAAAATTACGTTGTTCGACAAAAATAATGAGTTTTGACACTGATTTATATGCAGTGGACTATATTTCTACTGCTTTTTATTTACATATTAGTAATTAGCACTCATTACTGGGCGTTTGCTGGAAATTTACTGCTAAACGTTAATGAAAAAAATATGGCTGGGAAAAAATATAATGGCTACTTCTTCCGGTTAGACACAATATAGTAATTAAATTAATAAAGTACAATGACCAGATCTACCGAAAAATTGCTTAGTTGGCAGCCCTGGTTACTAAATGTGTGCAATTTTCTGGTTTTACTAAATGTGTGCAATATACCTAACCTGTCAAAGATGGGATTTATAGATGTGTGAAAATTTTTGTCACAAAAAGACTGCCATTAGTTCCGTTCGTTTACTGGATGTCATTCGTTTACACAAATATTTAGTAAACATAAAGAAAAAAGAGATAATAAAGTGACAGTTTGATGTTGAGAGTTCTGTTTCTTTCTCCAAATTTTTACTGAACACATTAATTCCAGCAAGAATTTACAAGCAGAAAAAACATATGATTGAAAAACAGGTGGTTAATTTTTGTAAATACAATTAAAAATGTTTTACAACTACGTTGTTTTATACAAATGCAAAGCTACAAATATTGTTCAATGAATTATAGAAAAGATAAGAAAACCTTTTAAAATGTTTCTGCTTAAGATTTTACAACAATAATCCTCTTTTTTCATATAGGCCGCTTATTATTTATTTTTGCATTTGATTTTACAATCAGCTGTTTAACAAACTTGTAAATTATTGCAAATTTTCCGTTCGCGTATTTTTTTTAGAAAATTTTAATTGTGAGAGTAAATTTGTCTAAATCTCTGTAAGTTTGTTACTGAGTAATTCTTACTGGACTTGACTGAGAAAAGTAAGCGAATGGACATATTGTGGCAAAAACAGATTTATTAAACATGTTTAAAAAATAACGATCTTTCCTAACCCTTTCACGTCGTTTAAGGGCGTTTTAAAGCAAAGTAAGTGAAAGCTTTAAATTCGGTTTTACTGAATTTATTTATACTCCTCTATACTAAACGACAATTTATTTAGTTACGAAATTACATGAAAGATAGTACTTTTTTAACCTCAAAATTATCAAAAATAGATATTTTTGTACATTTTGCAAAGAAGGTCATTTAAAAAATAACACCAAATTTTAATATAAAATATCAAACCGATTTGAAGAGGTACATACCAGAGAACTGCAAAATCAACTTTTTTCTTGATTTAATCATACGCAAACATTCTTCTTCACATTTAATAATTCAACAAAATTCTCTGTAGAATAAAATCAGCATCATGTTACTGAACGCGTAATTGGGATCAGTGTGAATCATCTGTCGACTAAGTTTTATGCAAATGTAAACACTCAACAAAAAGTCAGCGTTGAATAAATCAGAAAAAACAACAAACAACGCGTATGAGTGTAATCATAATCAAAACAAAATAGAAACACATTTCATAAATGTACATTAGGGTGGGACTTAAATCCGCTTTTTTAGAATTTTTATTAGTAATACAATACTAAAAATATTCTTCTTTGTGAAATAAAAATATTTTTTTGGAAAAAAAATTTAGGTCGATATCTCAGGCTTGCCTAATACGGAAAAATTTAAATGTTGTCTAATTTTTTTTTTCATCTATTTTGATTGGAAAATTAGGCAATATTTAACTTTAACCGGATTGGGAGAGCATGAGATATCGACCTAAATTAAAAAAAAAATTTCACAAAGAACAATATTTTTGGTATTACTAATAAAAATTCGAAAAAACGGATTTTAGACCCACCCTAATTTATTAAATGTGTTTCTACAAAACCACCCCCTTTTTATAGATAAGAAACTATTTTGTTTTAATTATGAATACACACATACGCTTTATTTATTGCTTTTTCTGATTTATTCTACATCAAAATAATTATTGTTGACTCAAACGAACAGAATAAAATCAAAGGTATAAAAACGACCGATGATTATTAATTAGTGACAACAATTTGCACGTCGTTTGATTGATTTAAAATCATCAACAAATATGTGTATTGAGTATATTCAACGTTTGAACGCAAAACACATATATATTCTTGTGTTGATTGCGTATGATCGTTTTGCAATCAGCATTTGCAGTTCTCTGGTACATACCCTAAAGAAAATGTCGATAGTAAAACTGTATTGATTCACTATTGACTTTGTCAATAGTGAGCAGAGACAACGGTCTCTGCTGTAGGCATTTAACATGTGCTTGTCATTGCGAATCTACACAACTATCGACTAGGTGTAAACATTGGAACCAGAGATTCACCAGCACATTTTAGTAATTCTAGTCTAAACTTTTAGAACTTTTTACTAGATTTCCACACTAGGAAGAAAAATAAGTTTAATCAGGTGCATTTAAATCAGAAAATTAGATATTTTATTAAAAAAATTTTTATAAATTATAAATTGATTGTTTTTTCACAAGTATTTTGTAATTGCTTTTGCTAATTATATATTTTATTTAAATTATATGTATATTTATCTTTGAAATTCACTATTCTTTATATTTTTATTAAAAACCAATTTTGCACATGTATTTTCAAAAAAATGAACTAAAAAGTCAAAAAGAAGCACAGCTTTGCAGTTGCCAAAAAAGGAGTGTAAAAAATGCAGTAGACACTTTGTTCACAATGTCACGAAAAAAAGGGAATTTAAAAGGTGTAGACGCTTTGTTGACTATGTCACCAAAAAGTCACCCAAAGTAGTCGACAAAAGTGCTGACTTGGAGACACTTGGCCCCAGGCTTCCTACAATTGATTAAACTGTGGTCCATTGCTGAAATCGATTAACAAGGATTTTTCTATGTAGCAGTATTTTGTCAAATTATGGTGTGTAAAAGCTACTTTTAAAACCACATATCCCTAAAAATTTCCAAAAATAAATTAAAAGCTTTAATATAGTATTAGAAAGGACATACCTTTATATAATAATTTTTTGGATTCTAATTGTGGCACATTAAGAGTACAACAGTACCAGCTTCATCATCAAGAATTTGTATCATAACTATGTCATAAAAATAAATAAAATATCTAATTTACTATAAAATTGTACTCAAATACACCAATATGTATGGAAAATTTAGAGGTGCCTTCACCTTTTTACTCACAAATTTTTGAACGGATTTTGATAATTTTTAATACCAAACTGCACTGGTGGATCGGCATTTTAACAGACAGACAAAGCTAGATTGGAGATTTATGAAGTCTTAGACCGATATTTCGACATTTCGGCATTTACAAACGGAATGGGAAACTTATATGTATGTATATACCCTAATCACTAATATGGTGGAGGGTAAAACAATGCGGGCAACTAGTAGATTTTACAGATAACCTACAATATATATGTATATTTACAGTTTCATTTGTTTGTTTAATAAAAATAAATTTTCCCAACAAATCCACACATAACCCCAGGCAAAGGCCATATTTAAAATGTACATCCCAAGAAACTTTTTTACGAACTTTCCGACACGTACAGATTCATGAATCCTGCTTCTACTATGCGTTTACGTAAATACATATCCATCAACGGAAGATTAATTGAAATTTCAAACACAATACGTTTTGACTCCGTTTAGGTTTTCATCAGTTTCTCTTCCATTACTTTTGCATTCGTTTTTTTGTCATGTATGTGATCATTATACGGACCGCGTGCTAAGGATAAAAAATAGATGTCTATTTAGAGTAAGCTTTCTTAGAGTCAAAGTCTTTAGCACCATCACACAGCAAAAAGTTTTTTTGTGATATCCATGAGGTAAATATTTATGAAATTTAAAAAAAAATTACGATTTTGTGTGCCAATTTATGCAGTTTTGCAAATAAAAATTTTGCCTGACGGTTTATAATAGACTTTCCGCATTTCCATCATATCGTAAATATCACCAATTAAACCTAAATTAAAACTCTTTTGTTTTTTCATTTTTAAAAGTTTTCTTATTTTATTTTTGTTTTTTCTTTTCAATATCTATGTAAATTTATTTAAATGAAAAAAAAAACTTAAATTTGTTATTTAAAAGGTTTGTTTTTTTTCGAATTTAATATAAATATTTAAATTTAAGGACATATATGCTTGCTAATTATATATATACATATAGCTAAGATAAAATAAAAATGCTGCCAAGTCTTGTAAGTTCTTGGTTTTTCTCCTTTAAATGTAATGTAATGTAATGTTCGTTTTTTTCGAATTTTATATCTATATCTAAAACTACTTGTAAAAAAACGATTATCTCTACTTACCTGACTTTTCCTTATTTTTTGTAAACAAATACAATTTGAAGATCTGGGACCGCCTTTGTACGAAAGCTGTTGGAGCAGCTTTATTGTTCGGTGCCAAGTAATTTTTTATTGTTTAATTGTGTTGGGCATTCTATTAGTGGTTGAAAAAACATATTACGGACCAAAATTTTAAATGGTCAATTAAATGGTGATTAATGAAATAAAAACACAGTTTATTTGAAACCTTTCTTTTTAATTTATGTATGTAATTTAAATAATCGTTTTTGATTTGTATGTATAAATAATATTTAAATGTATGTTTATATAGAAAAGATTCAAAACTGTCAGATCAAGTCGTATTTTGTGCTTAATAAATATATTTGTTAAATTAATATATGTATAGAACTTTAAAACGATTTATAATTTTAGTTCGTTTTATTTTAAAAGAAGAGATCGCCAAAAACATCATCGGGATTTGGGAAATTATGTTGAGGTCTGTGAGGTTGTGAAGGATATTGTGGTTGTTGTTGCTGTTGTCTACTGGCAGGAGCTATAATATCATTTATTTCGTGAATTATACCATTAGAAGCGATTGTATCACATTTGGTAACACCAGCGTTTTGTATCTTTGGACGACGATCACGGGTAATACGTAAATGATGACCATTTAATGATGCTATGGAACGTACAAAAGGCCAATTAGTGGGTATAATACCAGCACAGCAGACAACATCATCGACAATATGAGTCTTAATCAGATTTTCCAATTCATTTTGATCCTTGGTGATAGAATCTTCAAGTTCTTCGAAGACATCATTTTTGGGTACCAATAAAGTGTAATCACCTTCAGCATTGGCTAATAAATCAGTCAAATTAGCCATACGTACTAAATCCAAGAATTTACTATAGTTCGGATTTGATTCTAACAATTCCAAAAGATTTTGTTTTGCTGGTTGCAAGGGTTTATCAACTTGATGTAAAACAGAACCACAACTTTCATCATCGAAATGAACAAGACGGGCACAGTTAACAGTTGCACGATTCATAACATTTGAGAATAAAGCATGAGTGGAATATAAATTAATACGCACTCTATCTCCCCCAACTGTTGGCATTAGTTGCTCTTGAAGATCACAAGTTTTAATCATAGGCTGGGCAATGTGGTAATTAAGGAATTCATTTAATTCTTGATTATCTTTCAATTGTTCGGGATTTTCTTCCAACATTTTTGCCCATTTAGTACTTTGCATAGCTTTATCTGTGGGAGCAAATACAGTAACATTATCCATATCATCAAATTTATTATCTAGTCCGGTTGCTTCCAATAAACGTTTGAATATAGTAACATTTTTCTCTTGCATCAACGAGGATAATGGTAGAGCAGATTCTGTTGGCATAATAGTATCAATGACGTGCATAACACCATTAGAGCCCATAATATCAGCCTCCATGATCTTGGCCATGCCATTGATAATAACAGGTTGTTGTTTTGTTTCACCTTCAATAGCTTTGCTGCGATTGAAACGCATGGGTTCACCCAATAAGTTGTATGCGGTTGTTTTAGCACCAGCTACAGAAGCTACCGAACAGAAGGTCAAATCCAAGATATGATTTTTGAGTATGTCTGAAAATATAAACTAATTAAAATATTTGGAATATGAATTGTTTTCACATACATACATATAAATAGTATGTGCCTTAAAATCGACCCACTCAAAGATTGTTTAAATCTCTGAATAAATGACGCTATTCATAATCTACTAATGGAGTAGATATCTACTTAAGAGTAGATATTGTTGGATGGTTGCTGAAGAAGGTACATTCAAAAGGATAAGAAAAGGATATAGTAAAGAGCAGAGCCTTGCTTTATTAGTACATTTAGCTAAGACCGCATTTATGAGATGGAATCTCATATATTGAGAAAGATCGAAATGAATGCTAACAGGTCATTAAACCAGTTTTATGAGTGCCATACCGAAGCGACAATCAACAACATTAGAAAGGAATTGGGTAACCCCCTTCTAGATTAAAGAAAAATATCTTTGCTATAAGTTAAAACATCGGCAGACTAACGGCACACAATTGCTTATTGCCGAGCTTATGTTAAGGGTATTAAAACAATATCTACATATTTATGTTGACTCACATTTCAAAAAAATTCAATGAAAAAGTTTATTCTACAAATACACTTGTAAAGTTAAATAATTTTTTTATTTATTTTTTATACTTTGTTAAATATTATTTTATTCTTTTATATTTAAAGCAAAGCCCTCTACGTTGTTAGCATAGAAAAATGTTGCCCGGGCTAAAGCCCGGTATTGTCCGTACTCCGACGTACCCGGAGTCCCTGGGGTCCCCTATATTTATTATGTCCCTGGCAAAAATATACCGTATCAAGGAGTTAGCCCATACTCCAGGTAACACATATATCGAAATTCAGGTTTCTAGTTAAATCGGGAAGGCATTTTTGAGCCTTCTCTTGATCATTTTCAGAAATCCCGTCCGAGAGGAGGAACCTATTGATTTTCGCAGGCCGTCAAGGGAAAAGTTTTCCATTTTTTCTCCTCCTCGTTGGATTTTTCACTAAAAAAAATCACTCTGCTGATGTCTACACCGGAGGAGGAGACTTTTTACCAAATTTCAACTCTCTAGCTCAAAAGGTTTCGGGAGGCCGTCAGTTGGAGACTTCCGGTAGGTATTTTAAAAAAATCCCGTCTGTGTGGACGGAGATGAAAGCTATATAACGTATTTCAACTTCCTTCGGTCCGTCAAGGAGAAAGTTTCCACTTTTTTCGCCACTCCCCATGGTATTTTCAAAGATCCAATCTTAGCTGCTGGTTACGTCAGAGGGTGAATTTTCGTACTAAATTACACCTGCCTAGTTTCAGCGGTTTTGGCAGGCCTTCAGGGGGGATAATTTCTCATTTTTTCCCCTGACCCAAGGCTTTTATAATAAATTCAAACTTCCTATCTACAGCGGTTAGAGGAGGGTGATAAAGGGAAGACTTTTTCCTTTTGCCCCTCCCCGTAGTAACTTTAGAAAATATCTTCTGAAATATCGTCTTCATACCAAATTTCAACTTCCTAGATAATGCGGTTAGGGCAGGCCGTTAAAAGGAAGAATTTTCCCCTTTTTGTCCCTTCCCATAGGGTTTTTCAAAAATTTCGTCTTATATAATGTCTATGGAGGAGGAACCCTCATACCAATTTTTAACTTCCTTTTCCTTTATGCCCCTCCTTGTGCGAGTTTACGAAAATACCGTCTGGGCAGATGTCTACCTCCAAGGAGGAACCTTCATACCAAATTTCACTTTTCTAGCTCCACCAATTTTGTTAGACCGTAGGATTTTTTAAAAACTTCGTCTAAGCGGATGTCTAGGGCGGAGGAAGAACTTACATACCAAATTTCAGCTTCCTAGCGTCACCGGTTTGATCTGGACGATGTTGAATGAGTGAATAAGTGAGTCAGTTAGGAACGTTATTCCTATATTTATATTCTTTTGGTGGTCCCTTTATTTTTCTTTTGTGACGTTCTTTTTATAACGGCCAAACGAAAATATTGTCGAAGAATTATTGCGACATATTGCTGGCAATAAATTGTACAAAATTGCGTTAAATGGGTCAAGTAGTTTAAAACTTGTCAACGCTTGAAGAAATAAACTGTTGCCATTGAGCAAAATGTTAATAAATAATCATTCTATTTGTGAAGGAAGTGTTTTTGTTTTATAAATTACATTGCAGAACAATACAGTTTAAACTTTAAACAATTTGAATAATAGAAAATTTATAATAAATACTCATAAGTAATACATACTTGAGGCACATCCTTTTCCTTCCTTCAAAGCTCTTCGCAAATGAGGTTCCAATTTTTCAAAGGCATCATCGGTGGGTACAAAAATAGTTACAGGGTTTTCACCTTCCAACAATTCATTCAATTTAGTATTTTCCAAGACAGTACGCATAATTGACATATCACTACGATCACGTATTAGGTCCATAATACTCTTAGTTGTAGCTGGCATTACTCCAGCCAATGTATGCACCATACCTTGTTCAGATATTTTATCATGTTTTTCAATTGGCACACAGTTAGCAGTATAACGATATGGCTCCGGACTTAATGAAATAGGCATTTGATAACTGTTTATGCGAATTGTTTGGCCATCAATGTGAGTTTTTAATATCTGCTCATTACGGACATCATCTAAGCTAATTTCGCCATCGACGATATGACGTAAAAACAATTGTTTCATACCATCGTCCGATTTTACTTCAACCAAATTCTAGAAATCATAAAATAAAAAAATAAACAAATTTGAGTATACGTGATTTAGTTCATCTATGTGCATGTAAAAAAAAAAATATTTTAATTAATAATTTACTTACATTTTCACTTTGTACCGAATCGGTATAAGCATTGAATGCATCATCCAAAGGCAGGAAAATGGTAACGTTTTTACTTGTCTGTAACATATCAGTTAAACCGCTACTTTTAGCTTTAGCTACAAACTCTTTGGCACCCATATCAGCGGCTGTGGCTTCGATATCTTTAATTTCAATTTTTTCACAAGTTGTTGCATAAGCAGCATTACGTGGACGGCCATAGCCATGACAGCACTGACGTGAAATGGTCAAAGTTTTCTTTTTGCCATTTTTATTCACACTACAATTAAACAATAACAATAATAATTATTGGCAATTAGTTTTTACCTAGTAAGTCATTTAAATTACAATAAAAACTGGGCTAGTAGTACGTAACATAGCTAATAGATACTTACACTCGTGTACAGACATATTTATTAGGTTTTTCCACACATGAGTTTAAGCTAAATTGGAATTGTCCAAAACTGGGCTGCTTAATCGTTTCGGTACCCTCTGCTGTTTCAGCTTCCTCGTTTTCATCACCAGCTTCGATATCTTTTTCATCTTCTTCTTTTTCAGTGCATACATTCGGTCTAGAGAAATAATTTACGATGGAAAATTGATTAAAAATTTAAATAATAAATTAAATTAAGACAAATTTAATGTTTGCATAAAAGTTCATCTTAATGACTTTTTTTAAGTTCAATGATCTTTCAATGGTTCTTGTTTAAAAGTTTGAACTTGTAGTTTAAGTTAATGAAAACACGTTTTTCTTACATAGTTCAACTACATGCAGCGTTTAGTATAACACAGGTAACCAACACATTTGTTTTTTTATTATATACGAATAATCCACATCTCTATTAAAATATTCAATATTTTATGTTTTTAAAATAACAACAAATTAAAAAATATAGACGATTTTTTAACGAAAAAAATTTTAAAAATTGGTTATTAAAAAAAACCAAAAATCTGTTTTTTAAACGATCAAATTTAACAGACAATAATAATATAAAATATCTGAAACCAATGAATGAAATAATAAGAGAAAAGTATAAGATTTCCGACATATTTTAGTTTTTATAAAAATATTCAATACATACACAAAATGTATCTCTGAAATACCATCAATTAAATCATATACAGGTTGGTTGAAAAGTTCCTGCGCTCACCAAGAGATGGCACTGCTAGCTCCAAACTATTTTTTCTCAAGTTGGTATAACTATCCTGAGAACACATGCAAAGTTGCAAGTCATTCTGTCAATTCGTTCTTTGTTTACAAGCCATTTGAAGTTGACGTGTTATTGATTTTTTTTAATATGGAAAAAATTTAATATGGTGCAGTCATTAGATTCTTTGTTTTGAAGGGTTTAAAAGCAAAGGAAATTTATGAAGTGTATAAGGAGTCCCCACCTTCAAAACGCACTGTTGAACTTTGGCCTGGTGAGACGATCCACGCGAAGGACGACCAAAAACTGCAACCACAGCAGAAATCATTGAGCAGGTACATAATATGGTTAGTGAAGATCCAAGTTTGACTAAGTGTGAAATTGCTAATGCCATAGGCATCTCAGAGGAACGAGTACTCCATATTTTACATGAAGAATTACGTATGAAAAAGCTGTTTGGAAAGTTAGTGCCGCACACATTAACAATTTAACAAAAATTGGATCGGAAACAAATTTCTCAGCGTAATTTGGAGCGTTTTAAGCCGAATAAAGTCGGTTTTGCGTCGTTTTATAACTATGGATGAGACTTGGATCTACCACGATGATCTTTAATTGAAAAAAGAACGTTTACAGTGGACTGAAGCTGGTTGTTCAGCTCCAAAGCAGGTGAAGTCACAACGATCAGCAAAGAAGGTTATGGCATCAGTTTTTTGGGATGCAAAAGGAATTTTGTTGATTGATTATCTTCAGAAAGGTTAAACAATCAACTCTGAATATTATTGCAGCCTTTTGGATCAGCTGGATGAAAAAATTCGTGAGAAAAAACCTGGTTTAAAGAAGAAAAAAAATCATTTTTCATCAAGACAATGCACCTGCTCACAACAGTGTTTTGACGATGGCTAAATTCAAAGAATTAAAGTACCAATTGCTTGAACATCTACCGTATTCAACAGATTTTGCTCCCAGTGACTACTATCTATTCAAACAATTCCTTCGTGGAAAGCATTTTTCGTCGAATGAAGAGGCCATAGCAGCCGTAGACGGTTATTTTGCAGAGCTTCCGGAAAACCATTATAAGGATGGGATAAAATTATTGGAAGATCATTGGAACAAGTGTATTGAGCTTCTAGGAGATTATATTGAATAAAAAAATATATTTCGTAACAAAAACAGTATTCTTTCATTTCGAGCGCAGGAACTTTGCAACCAACCTGTAGTCTAATTCGATTATCTGTTATGATTATTTTTAGTTTATGCCTTCTTATTTTCCATTTGCTATCAAAATATATAATTTTTATTTAAATAGTGAAACAGTCAAAATCCGGTAACAAACGATATGAATACTTCATAGGAGTAAACATTTTGCTCGTTTTGCTTTATCTCGATAAGTTTGTGAGATATGGGAGATTGTCGAAAACTAAAAATATTATATTTTAACAATAAATTGTGTATAATTTAACAAATGTATTCTTAAAAATTATTTTTAAATAATGTCGAAAAATAACGTTTAAGATTTGTTAAAACACTAAAGATTTTTAGTATTTTGTTAAATGAAGATAACTAAAATCTTTGTTTAAATCAGTGTTTCAACAAAAAATTGTTAAAAATGAGTCAAATCGATTTGAAGCCCATTTGACAGATTTTTTTATAAGAAAGACACAATCGCAATTTACTCAAAGTGGTACTTTTTCACTAGAAACCCAACAATTTAGAATACATCAAAAAAAAAAAACGTCGTAATGAAAACTTTACAGCATACATGCTTAAAGTATAATAAGTTGCTTAGGTTTCCAGCGAAAAAAAACTGTTATACTCCTTATAAAAAACTGATTTTTTGATTTTGAAACCTTTTTTTTAGAAACAATTGGAAAATCTGCAAACAAAAAAAAGCAATTGAACTTGCAAAAAGAAAACAATTTGAACTGCAAAGAAAATCCATTAGAATTGCAAGAAAAACCATTACAAAAATGCTGAACCTTTGTAATCTGCACATATAAAAACCAAGAGTACGTGTTTTGCATGGTGAGCAACATCTTCATGGTGTGGCCTAACAATACAAAAATAATTTTGAAAAGCAAGTTCTAAAACTAAAAGCTTTGACATGGTAATTATATTTCCTGCTTTAGAATTTTACTAGTAGATGATAGTAAGAGGTTAACTCATTCCCAAACCAAATCATAGTTTTATAAGTAGTTGACACTATTACCATTAAAATGGCACTTAACATTTTAAATAACTAAATTAGTTTAAAAACACTTTATGTATTCTGTCGTGTATTATATTAATTTTTATTATTTTTAAATCGTTTTTTTTTTTTGGGGGGGGGGGGGGGATATATCACCCTCATCACCCCCTGGATCCGCAACCGATCTACTAACATTCAACAAAAAATTGTATTGGTTTTAGCAAAGATTTTTTTATTTACTCGTACAATCGACTACTAATCGACCAAAAAAAGTCTGTAATAGCAACTGAAAGTTTTGCTGTTAATACGGGAAATTTTGTTAATTTGAGCCCGGCGGTATTTTTTGCTAATCTTAGCAACACACGTCTGCTGACGTGTAGTACAATGAAATTAGTAGAAAAATTAGTAGCCGCTACTAAATTTTAGTAAACTTTTTGTAAAGCGGAATTTAAAACCGGTTTGCTAAAATCAGCAAAAAAATTTACTAAATATTGTAAATATTAGTACAAAATTTTAAATTTATTTTTTTATCGAGCATCAATTTTTTTTATTTTTTTTCAAAAAATATTTTATACAAAATTAAAAACAAAATCAAAGGGTTAAAAATCTTAAAAATTGTTAAAACATAAACGAATTAATCATTTTGTTTTAATTTGGTAATTTCTGTTTTGAAAAATTTTTTAGTCAATATTTTTTTACTTTTAAGGTCAAATTTTAATTGTTTTTAGGGCTGATTTTAAAACAAAAAAAACTTTTTAGTGTTATTTTAAGTGGTTGTCCTATTTTCAGACATGAGTCGGTATATTCACTTCCGATCTCTTCCCAGCAAAACTTTGGTGATGTGTGCAAAATTCTCATGCGTTACCTTGTGATGATAGCTCGTTGCCTGTTTCATTATTTGCAAGCATAAAGTAATAAGTTACTCATTATTGATTACGTAATATATGATTTATAAATGTAAAGTAATAATTGAAATATTTTTGAAAATAAATTTTTAGATACATTACTTTGTGTTTTTTTGTAAGCAAAAGGGTAATGTATGTTTGTTTTGATAACACTAGCGAAAAAACGAAGCGATACAATTCATTTAAGTTTAAAGCAATCAAATATTATATGCGTCGATAGCTCAGTGGGTAGAGTTCTTGGCTGGCAACCAGATTTCCTTGGTTTGATTCCCATCTTGACCACATTATTTTTAATTACAAAAATTTTAAATAAAATATTTGTAATAATTTTTTTTTAATAAAAATTCCCCTTTTTTAAAAATTTATTTTTAGACACATTACTTTTTCCATTCTCGCAACCATATACATAAGTAACCCCTTACATTATCACCCCTAAAGTAATGGGTATATACACTACTTTGAGGCTCATTGCCTGTAAAATTCATTAATGAAGTAAGGTGTAAAGTAATCCATCGGCCCCTATGGCTATACATTATTTTACCCATTATTTAGTAATGTGTGGTTTTGCTGGGTTTTTTAATCTATGCAACATTTTAAGGCAATTTAAGTTTGTAGGTGTAAGTTTTAATTAGAAACAACATTTCTTTCAGTATCCTCTTTTTTAAATTAGTATTTTTGTACCCTCCACCATATATGGTGAGGGTATATATCAGTTTGTCATTCCGTTTGTAACATGTCGAAATATAGTTTTAAGACCCCATAAAGTCGTGATCCTTATGCAATTTTAAGTCGATTTAGCAATGTCCGTCTGTCTGTCTGTTGAAATGGTGATCACGACGCGAAGACGCAAGCGGGGTTGCCTATTTTTACCCAGATTATTAAACATCCTCCCGAGCAGTTTGGTATTTAAAATGAGCTAAATCGGTCAAGCGGTTCAAAAGTTATGAGTGAAAATGTGAAGATACCTCTAAATTTTCCATACAAATTGGTACAATTTTTCTGTATCTATTTTTTTTTCTGTTAAGTAAGTAAAAATGTTAAAGTCGCTAACAGAGCAGACCTCTGTAAATAACATTACTAAAACTAAATAACAAAAGTTCTGTTACATAAATCAAAGACATTAATTTGTTAAAGAAAGAACATAAGTTGAAACTATTTCCCAATAGGTGGCGCATCTGAAAAAAATTCTCCCTATTAGGCATATTCTGCTACAATATACAACAGGGTATTATTGATTTTTTATTTCGTTCATAACATAAATGAATGTTTGCCAAAAGCTATGCAAAATATATGTTTTATGTGTATATTATACTTTAATTTTCTAAATCAATATTCATTTAGATGTTTAAGAGCACAGTATTGCAATTTTTCGTATGTGTATTTATTTTTTTGAAAGAAAGAATTAACATAAATATGGATTTTCCAATGCCTTAATACTTCAACATTATACAAATTTAACGAAAAAATACCATTTTGATCGATGAAAATTTGTTTTTTTACAGAAAATGTGAAACAAATGCTTTCATCACGTCGAACATTTCAAAAATTGACTTTAGTATTTTAAAATAAGTCTGCTAGTGACAGCTTAATGTACTAGAATTTTAAATATGTATTAAATCTCATATCTGTGGTTACTAAGACAATTGAAAGCCGAATCCAGGGCCATGCGACCATGGCGCAGGGTATTGTTATCTATTTACTTAAGCGCCATCTACTGCTAAGTATAGACACTAAAGCAATTATGCATTTAGCTCTATCTTTATGTATAAATGTCATGGCTAGATCCAAAGAAATTTATATATAAAGAAAGAGCAAAATGCATAATTGGTTTAGTGTCGCTACTTTTGAATAGGTGGCGCAAAATCACATTAAAACTATATCCTGCCCCATGGCGATATAGCCTTGGATTAGGCTTTCATTCAATTTATTTACCAAAAATATTAAATTAACTACATACTTAAAAATTATAATGCATTCAGATGTTGCTAGTAGACTTATAACATAATTTTAAAGTAAATTTTTCAAATATTTGACGTAATAAAAGCATTTGTTTCACATTTTTATGTCACTAAAGAAATTTTCATAGAGGAAAATAGTATTTTTTTAATTCCATTTGTATTTTTGAGAATTGAGGGATTGACAAATGTATATTTATGTTAATTTTTTCTTTTATAAAAAAATAGAGATGAATAAAGTGCGATATTGTGCTCTTAAACATCTAAATGAATATTGATTTAAAAAATTAAGGTATAATATGCACATAAAACATATATTTTTATAGTTTTTGGCAAATATTCATTTATGTTACAAAGAAAATAGAAAATCAATGATATTCTACTGCATATTGTAGCACAATATGGCTAATGGAGACTAGCTCTGCAGCAAAATATGCCTAATGGAGAGAATGCACATTCTGTTGGGCCATCTATTGACAAATGGTTACAACTCATGTTCTTTTTAACAAATAAATTTCTTTGCTGTATTCTCTCCATTAGACAAACACACTTCAATTTT
The DNA here is from genome assembly GCA_949748255.1 of Eustalomyia histrio. Lineage (NCBI taxonomy): Eukaryota > Metazoa > Arthropoda > Insecta > Diptera > Anthomyiidae > Eustalomyia > Eustalomyia histrio. The sequence continues at coordinate 190,997,136 of OX456523.1, forward strand.
TTAAAGAAAGAACATTCGTTGCAACTATTTACAAAATCAAGTATTTGACAAAAACTATGCTTTAAAATGTGTTTTTTGTGCAGTCCATGTTTAAAAAAACTAGTGAAAATGTAAAGGTGCCTCTAAATTGCCTATACAAATTTAGTACAATTTCATAGTACTAGTACATAACATATTTTCTCATATTTTTTCACCAGTCGCTTAGCAGTTAATATTTTGTATTCACCTCAAACATTTTTTGACCACTAAAATTGTTTTTCACCACAAAAAATTTTTTCACCTTAAAAAATGTTTTTTTCACCTCTAAATTTTTTTCCACCAAAAAAGTTCTTTTCACATCTAAAAAAGTTGTTCACCTCAAAAAATTTTTTCACCTACATAATTTTACTTTTAAAGTTTTTTTATATTATTTGTATCAAAAACAGAAGAGAACATCTTTTTAGGATATTGATGGAGGGTATTCAAAGATTCGGCACAGCCGAATTTAGCCCTTTTTTACTTGTTTTTTGCTAATTTTAGCAAATTGGTTCTCAAAAATTTGTAAAATGATTTCTGAAATTAGCAACAAAAATTTGTAAATATTCTGTAAAAACTCTGTAATTTGTAAAATGTAAATAGAAAAAAGATTTGCTAAATAATAATTCTTTTACTAAAAATCAGTACAAAAATAGTAAAGTGGGATTGAAAACCGTTTACAAATTTTTTTACTAACTTTTTTTTTTGAGTGTAGCACAACATTTGCTGAATTTACTATTTTTTTTTTTTTGCTAAAAATCAGCTCGATGATGTTTACCAACAAGATTGTGCTGACATTAGCAATTTTTCTGCAAGCACCCTCCTAACTAAAATTTTTTGTGTGTATTTTTCCAGTTAAACCGCGACATTTTGGGTTTATTTTAATTGTGTCTTTCTTATAAAATGAAAAATTAAATTACGCTTTGAGGTCATCAAAGTTCGAGTAAAATTTTTTTTCACGGGAAAAACAATTTACTATACTTATGCGGCAATTAGATTACACAAGTGACTTGCACAACATTGTTATAGTATTCGTAAATTTGAAGTGTATCTGCGTTAAGGTTTGTGTAAAAATTCAAAATTGTCTTGAGTTTTTTACAAACTTTTATCGTCGTGTGTGTTAGTTTGTGCAGGTGACTTGTGTTGTCTGTTTCCCGCATTAACAAGATAATTCTCTTCCGGGTGTCAAAAATCCGATTATGTTCAATTCACATCAAAATTATAAGAATATTTGTAAAATTTGATATCATTGAGCTCTACTTCGCTATCACAGGCTGTATGATGGAGACATGACAAATCAAAATAATTCCAGCAAAGTTTGCAGAATTTCTAAATAAAAATGAGTTACATTAAGGATATACAAGGAAACTCTCCAAAATCAGAAATTCGATTTCGTGAGATATTGAATATATGATCATAGAGACAAAATCAACGGAAGGTGTTTCTTTTTCTTTTCGGCCCAATGTTATAGTTAGGGTGTGAAAATGTTGTTACAAAATGGCTGATTTTTTTTATTTTGTACTTGATCCAAAGCAATTAAAGCTTATGAGTATCAAATCAATGGTGGTAAAAAACTATTCGAATTGTGTTTTTTGCCCTTAAATACTTTTATAGTCCTTAAAATATCTTTAAAATCAATTGTAGTCCACACAACTATGGTTACAGTGTCTAATACTGAGTGCGATTTATTTTTTCCTTCTCTAATCAAGGTAAAATTGTAAAAAAAAAATTCCATTACAAATTTGTTTAATGTAATAATTATACTCGAATTAAGTTTATATTACATCTATATTTCTAGCAGATGTTTAGTAAAAAAACAAATAATGTTTATTGTAAATACTATCAAACTAAATATGTAAATAATTTCAAACTCACATGCTTCTGGAACAAACACATGTCATATTTTATTATAGTAGCATTTGTTGTTGTACAACTATACGAGTATATTCAAAAAGATTAGAAATTTTGATATGTGTTTGCGGTCAGTGGCTTTAGTGAGGGGTTGATAATTGTTTATCTACACAATAAAATAATATTCAATTCCGCGCAAATTTATTTTATTGTTCAGTGCGGTTTAAAATAAGTGTATACTCTTTAATTTGTATCGTATTTAATTGAATTGAAGGAAACTATTCAATTTGAATGATTTGTACACATAGAGAAAAAACTCAAAGTTCAATTAATAAACATTTATGATTCTTGTAAAAATAGTGTTTCCAATTCGGTTAATTTATTAACCGATTTCTCGATTAATCGCCCCTATTTCTATGTCGAAACAAATAATTTAAAACTCAAATATTTATCCGACCCGAATAATCGATTAAAATAGGTTGATTAACCGGTTAAATTTTTATTATGAATTTTTCTGTTATTTTTTTTAAAACTTCCTAATTTTCTGAACTTTGGCAAGAAAATCGTAAAAAAAAACATCAACCAAAATACAAATTTTTTCAAATATAAGTTGTATAGGCTTTAGGAAAAATGATAAACAATTTTTTTTGTTTAAATTTTAAATAATAAAAAATTAAATTTTCATGTCCAAAAAATTTAATTAGATCTCATAAGAACGCGAAGTTTTAGAAAAGCTAGAGCCTCTAAACAAAGCTTTAATAAAAATCCTATTAAAATATATATTTTTCTCCTTAGCAATGAAACACGTGACTAGGTAGCACTATGACGTTACTTTTGTTATAAAATAACAATTTAAAATTGCTTTAAATTCGAAAACCGTATTTGCTAAAAAACAGTTTCATTAAAAATTCTATGAAAAAATTCATAAAAACTAAAAATAACATTTAATTTTGTTTCTTATTTGGTTACAACAAATTTTGATGACATAGGAACTTCAGTAGAATTAAGTTGTTTTGTCAAAAATATTTAAGAATTCGCTTATTTGAATTCTTAATTGCACAACACAGAAAAATCGATGAGGACTTGTTAGGAATATGCGTGATTTTATATATTTTCTAATAGATAACCTCTTAAACTCTAAAGATAAAGTGAAAGAGTCAGGGAACAGTGACAGTTCTATCAAACTTTGTTTGTGAATTTCGCAAAAACTTCCATTGAACACTCTGACATTTTCTTTTTAAAGATTCGTCTGACTTACTTGATATTTCAGCAAAAAGCAGCTCTTTGTGTTCTTATTGATGAAAGAAATACATTTATTTTGCATTAAACATTTAATCGATTAATCGTCAATTTTCCGATTAATCGACCCGAATAAACGATTAATCAATTTTCTTCATTTTTCGAATAATGACCTAACCGATTAACCGGCAGGGTCGAATAATTGGAAACACTACGAGCTAGTTTTTTGGATGTGAGTTAAATTTGGTTTAATGGCTAATTAGTTAAACTGAATATAAATTTTAACTGGCTTTGATCCCACTTGTTGTTTTTCAGTAGTAACTTAAGACTTGACAGATAAGGTAATGCTGCCATATTTTATTCCAACAAAATTTTACATTTTATAGCCAAGCATATGGTAGCATTGAAAATAGTAAAAATCAAAACAAATATATTTTCAAACAAAAGCGCGTGTTCATGAATATAAATAAATTATTTGGACGAGTTATAACATAATTGCCTTAGGCTTTCTTGTTATGGTCTTATTTAAATTGCATGTGTTTAGAATTGCTGAAATCTTCATAATATGAGGAATAATTCATTTTTATTTTTTTTTTTAATTTGTAAACAACTTTTTAGTATTTACGAAACCGCTGATTTATTTAGAGACGCTTTTCATCAGCTGTGTGTTTTGACGTCTCTAACTTAGGTTTAACTGGCCAATCTTGTCCAGTTAAACTCAAATTAAAACAAAATAATCTGGATCTCAAAAACAGCATTCCAAGTTTAAACCAAGTTAAATCAATAAACAAGGTTGAACTACATCCAAAAAATAAACATTTTCGAATTTAAATATCATCATCATAAATATCACATTTTTTTTAGAAAAATATATAGAAATATAATTAACTTAAAAAGAAAGCAAACTTAGTTTAATTTCAAAACTGTTTTTATTTAATTTAATGTTGTTTTTGCTTGATTTTAAAATCTTTTTGCTGTCTGTAGCCATACGATCATCTTCATAATGATGATAGTCTATACAAAAAAAGCTGATACAATTTTCTATGTACAATATGTAGACTTTCACAGTGAAAATGTGTGAATTAATGAAAGTTAGCAAACTTTTGTTTGAACATATTTTTCTTACTTTAAAAAATGTATTGTGCGATTGAACTTAGATCAATGTTTTAGATAGAATTATATGGGATTAAATTTAATGTGGCCTTCATTTGATTAATAATCAACTGAACCATTCGATGGGCAATATTCGTGCTGACAACCAAATTTGTTGGCAATCATATGATTCGGTCGTGATAATCGAACTTTTCGGTTTTGATATATTCATGTATTTCCTCATTTATATATGGAGTATAAACACACATTGCGTATTTGATTAAATATATGAAACATTTTAAAAATTGTTGCAGTATTATTAAAATTATTTGTCTGTTCCTCATAAGTAAATTTTCTTTATTTAGAAATATTATATAGGAATATTTTATGATATGCAAAAACAATAAATAACAAAATATTTATTTATTTTATTTTCTGAAAGTGTTTGAAACATACAATCAAAAACTGAAAGAAATTGTTAAATAAATTTGCTATGGTTGCAACAAAGGGTAATGTAATAAATAAAACTACCCAGCAAAAATGAAGCTGCCAAAGAAGCAATAAAAGCATCACTACTATGGCAAAGGCATCACTTATTTTCTGATGGTTTCATCCATAGCTGTTAAGTAATGATTACTAATCATAATAATTAGTAATTAGATTACTTTTTTTCGAAAGGTGAAGTAATGATTAAATTACGATTATATTTAGTTTAGCATGATTACTAATTGATTACGATTACAAATAATCCAAAAATAATCAGGATTACTAATGATAACGAGAAAATAATCAAAAAGAATCAAAAGTAATTAAAAAATAATTCGACTACTTTTAAAGATTACTTTTGAATATATTTGATTATTTCCAAAGTCATTTTGTCTTTTTCTTGAACAAATGTAGTCACGAACACTTTTGTTTACATGAAATTCAACCTGTATTGAATTTTATGGCGTTTTTGTTTCTAAAAAAAGTGTTCCATTTCAAAAATGTTGCACTAGCCCTTTTAAGATGTTACTTTTTTATATTCAGAAACGAACATAACAGTCTGCTCTGTACCTTCATATTTTCTAAATGTAACAAATACTATTTTAATCACCAATGAAATTCGGCGTCCAAGGTTCAAATCCCGACGAGAACGACATTTTATTTTATTGTTTTTTGGAAAATAATCTAAAATAATCAAAAATAATCTTTGAAAGTAATCAGATTACTTTTTGATTACTTTTGATTACTTTTGATTATTTTATCGTAATCGCAAGTAATCTTGATTAATTTGAGATTATTTGTAATCGTAATCAATTAGTAATCAGAAATTTTTCAAAAGAGAATTATATAATCAATTAAATTATTTTTAAAATGTAATCTAATTGATTACTAATCGTAATCCAAAATTAACAGCTATGGTTTCATCGATGAATTTAACATTAGCGTGTCATAGAATGGAAGTATTGAAATGTAGCTAATAGCATTACTCATACTTTACTCTAAGGAAGCAATGATAATACAGTGATTATATATTTTGATGCATGAGTGGAAAATGTTCATATAGTTTGTAATATTTAAGCTTTGATGAAAATTGAATTCATAAGAATGCAGAAAAATAAGTTAAAAAAAGGGAAATTTATGCATTTATATACAAATACTCTTTATTAAAACAAATAAATAATTATGCATTAGTGAAAAAGCATTTTTGAAACATTTTTCAAAAATTTTAATGAATTTTTAGACAAATTTTAAAAAATTTTTGAATAATTTAAAAACTGATTGTACAACATTTGAAACAACTGGTTGAACAACATTTGAAATCTTTTTAGCAAATTTGAACAATTTTAAATACTTTTTGCACAATTTTAAAATATTTTTGGTCAATTTGAAATAATTTTTACACAATTTTAAAATTATTTTGGTAAATTCTGAATTAAAACTGGAAATGGTGTTGTGTTAAATAATATACATAATGCAAAAATGCACAGATTGCGTCGTCATAAATATTCAAGGCTGAAAAAATGCAAATGACCGGCCAGCTAGTTTCAATTAATGATGAAAAAAATCTGTTTTTCTTGATTTTTCAAAACTTTTATAAAAATTGCAAAACTGCATAAATTCTAACCCTAATGAAATTTTAAACTAAAATATAAAAAATGATTTAATAAAAAAATTAAAAAAGTTCATCAGAATTATTTTCTTAATTTGAATAAATGCTTTAGATTCAAAAAAAATATACGATATTCCATAACTTATGCTTTAGAAGTAATGAAGAGGGATATATTCAGATATGCATCGGGTTTATATCCAGATCACTGCATTTGAAATATGAACATATGAATTCTTTTGGAAGTGCCTTAGAATAAAACCAAAAAATCATAAAAGAATGTCAACTGAAGTTTAGGAAGCAATGAAAGCAGTTATAGTCACAGAATGACTATCATTTTTTTGCTGGGTATGTTTATGCTGTATGTCATAATTTGAATCCGCTAACAGATTGTGATTAACGCAATTAAGCCATACACACAGAAAAAAGACTGAACTAAAACTAACAAAATTGTAGTAAAAAACGAACTTGAAAAAATTTCATTGAATTAAGTAAAATTTTAGCAAAAAATAACTAAAACGAGAAAGTTTATTATGAATTTTACTATTATATAAATTTTTATAAACTAAAAACGTTTTTTATGCAAATATATCCTTAAGTTAAGTGCAATGTACTTAGCCCTTGTACCATTTTTTTTTTTAATTTTGGGAAGATGAATTAATGGGAAGTTCGATTTTTTTGAATTTAGTTCAAATGTATACCATAATAAACTAAAAAAGGGAGATGTAACCTAGAGTTTAATAAAACTCACTAACTTGTAGTAATTTTGTATTTCCTCGAAGTTATATTTTAACTGAATGTTAGTAATGTGTGTTATTTTCCAGTAATTCTTGAACTAAATATTTGTACTTTGAACTTGAAAATAAAAAAATGGCAACACATAGTTAACTAAAAATTAGTACAAAGAAACGTCTTTTTAGAAAAATTACGCTTATATATACTAAATATAATGCAATATTTCTTTGAAATTTTTTGTCAACGCCCTAAACTAAATTTTTGAAACAAATAAACCTCTTTTTGATAAAAGTACGTTTGACTTAAGTATTTAAATATACTAAATATAATTTAAAATTTCATTAAACTAAACTAAAAAATTTCATTAAACGCACTAAACTAAATATTTCCCATTTTTTTTAATTTGTTTAGTTAAATTTTATTTCTTTATAATAAATTTTTTACTTAGCTTAACGAATCTTATGTCAGTTACAAATTTAGAAAGTCCTGAAGATGCTGCACAATGGAGTAGGGAAATATTGAAAAATAAATAATAATAAATTTATTTATAAAAAAACCAACCTTAAGCTCAAAAAAAATTTCAGAAGTTTAGAAAGTTTCCTTATAGTGAGTAAATTCATGTACTTGTTCGGAGTGAAAATGGCTTTTTCACTAAATCATTATCATTTTTCATAATTTTTAGTTAATTTTCGTAATTTTTATTTAATTTTTTTTTTAGTGTGTAAATTTAATAATGGTATTCATTAAGCGTCTCGTAAAATATATAAAACGAGTAGAGCGCCCCGGTAGGATAGTTGGTAGCGTGCTAGCCTATCAGTGCGCGGGTCGTGGGTTCAATTCCTACCAGAGACACTGGTCTGTTTTCGCTACAACGAGCCGGTAGCCTTTGTTGCTAGTGCTCGGTTAGGGTATTAGGATATAATTTGTAATTATCCGATTAATATAAATAAATAAAATAAATAAATAAATAAATTTACAAAACATGTTCGGACGTGGTTGTATGTCCATATTGCAGAAAGAGCTTGAAAGTTTTTCATCAACATTCCCACCAACCTTTCCCAACCAAAAAATCAAAAAAAATTTTTACCATTATAAGTTAGTATATTTACAAACTTTGTGCGTAATATTTTTATTCAACGAAATAATACTAATTTTAGGCATAATGTGTTTAACTGTAAACACATAGTGTCTGAAAATACTTTGTGTGTGTGTTATTGTATATGAAAATGTGCGCAAAAAAGTTTTACGCATTTGGTGTTTATATTTATTAACCATTTCATAGTAGTAAATTTACAATTATTTTCTAGAGTGCATCATTTAAAAAATTTGTATTTCGATGTCTAACTTACCCCTTCCACCAAGGTTCTTGTTGAGTACCAATACCAAAACCTCCAAATGTATTAAACAAATTGTTACCAAAGAAAGGGAATGCCTGCTGGAAAAATAATCCAGGATGTTGTTCATTTCCTCCATTTACATCACTGGTTACAACATCAACTTCTACAAACACCAAAAAAAAAAAAGTACAAATATAAATTAAATAATCTAATTCCCACCATTCCTAAATCTACATCCAATACATACCAAATGGTTTCTCATCATTGGTACGACTATGTTGACCCGACTGTTGGCTTTGCTGTTGAGCTTCTAAGGGCACAAATTCCGCTTCTGGTTCATAACTATTAAATGGCGTATTAAAGTTTAAAGGATTAATAAAATGTGGCCAAATATAATTTTGTTGTCTTGAAGCCTGAGCCTGGTGTGGTGCAATATGTCGTTGTGTTGGTTGTGTATAAAATGTTATTGGTGATATGGGTTCGAAAAGGTGACGTTGTGGCGTTGTTAGATGAGACATAAAACTACTAAAAATAAAAACGAAAAACAAAATTTTGCCAGCATGCAACAAAACAAGCGAATGAGTACTTTTTGTTTCAATTCAAAGCCAAAACAATTAATTTTATTTTTTTTTGCATTAGTGCCATCATTTAACAAAAAAAAAACTCAATTTTATGTTAAAAATTTGTAGTACACAGTTTTTTGTTTCAAATGTGGATTTAAATTTAGAATTTTGAAAATAATGAAGTGATAAATATGTTAATGAAGTTATTATGAACAAAAAGTAAATATAACTGCGCCCACAAAAACTAGAATTTATAGATGTCCATAAAATGATAATAAATTTTATTTAAAATATTTAAGGAGTTCACAAGGTATACTATGTATTGTATCGTCGCATTAAAAAAATAAATAGGGTTGTTAAAATTTTCATTTCTCTATAACGATAATTTTCTGTTGGATTTACTTCTTTTTGTTAGCACACTTACACACAGAAAAATATATTTTAAAATCAAATAGAAACATCATTAAATTAAATCCAAACAGCCTCAAATCAAACTAAGTTTGTTTTCTTTTTTATTTAAATATATTTTTACTTGTTTTTAAAATGCACAAACGAAATCTAAAATATTGACAAATTAATTAAAATACGAAAAAGATTTTTTTTACTAGAAACATATTTGTTTTAATAACATTCATATTTAATTTAATGAATTGCAAAAAAAATAAGATGCTAATTCAAATATGATATAATAATTAATTTAATTATGATTTTTCCTCTCTCTTTATAGCACACTAAACATAGGTACAAATGTTGTATCGTACTATCATGTATTGTTGAATTTTTTTCAAATTAAATTTTAACAACACACAACAAATAGTACACTCCTTATGAACAACCTATTTATTATTAAGCAGTATATATATATATATATATTTTTTTTTCATATTATAACTCAGATAATACAACTTATGAATACTAAAATATATAATTCATTAACAAATTAAATTTTATAAAAACTTAAATTGAATAACAAATAAAATTCTAATTTATTCCAAAATTTCAACCAAATAAATAACAATTAATTTTTCATAAAAATACGTAAGTACATTTACAAAAAAAAAATAATTATATAATTCTCATATACGAATAAATTATTTTTGGCTACCTCGCAAAGGGCCTTACTTTGCGAGGTGGCTAAATAAATTCTAAACTAAATACAAATAGACAATTTTGTAAACCAGATTTTAGTTTAGAATGTATTTAACCAGTTCGCAACCACCCGAATTTTTAATTTTAATTTAATTTTAATATTTGCAGGAATTCCTCCTGTTATACATATTTTCTAAAAAAAATAAATATTCTGGAAGTCAATTGTTGGTCTTGTTTAAAATAATTCAATTTAACCATTTTATTAATATTTAATATAAAATTTAATTCCGGCATGTTCTGGATTCCACTTTTAGGTGAATGTGAAAATGTCATTACTTTTTTCGTTCATTTTTTTTTAGTTTTGTTAAAAATTTAAGTGAATTATGATCATACAGTGATCATTTAAGGCAGTAAATGGGCCATAAATTTTAATTTCTTGTTTTTAAATTTTAGCAAACAAATTCTGATTATTTAACAATTTGTTAAGGATTTTTGGATATTTTAAGTTTGAAAAAGGGAACATGAGAACAAACTTTTTTTTGCAACACTGCGGAAACGCATGCACCTGTTATGATAAAGTTAGTATCATAGTATTTTTTGTGGTGCTATTGGAACCTCAAAAGTACTATGGTACTCCTATGAAAAATTTGGTACAAACTATTTAGAAATTTTCATGCGTAGATGAATTAGACAAAAACATATGTATATTTGATAAAAAAAAATATTCAAAATATTCATAAAAAATTTTATTAATATTTTAATTGGTTTGATGCTGGAATTTCAATTTGAATTGATTTTTGGTTAGAACTTTAATTAAAGTTTTAATTAATATAACTAAAGTTTTGTTGTATATAATTAAAGTTTTAATTAATATAATTAAAACTTTAATTGAGAGTGTTGAAGATTTTTGATTAAAAATTGAATTGACATGATTAAAAAATAATTGAAAAATTTCAATTAATTTTAACAAAAAAAAATTAATATAACAAATTCTTTTGCTGGTCCAAATTCAATTAAATTTTTAATTGTATTTACAAATATTTTAATTGAATCTCGATTTTAGTTTTTTCTGTGTATAGATTTATTATATTTATGATTGTTAAGTCCATAGCTAAAAATTTAAGCAAAAAGTTGTAAAAAAACTGAGTATCCACCAAAAATATGAAAACCGATTTTTTTTCGATAACGGTCTCCTAAAAGTTTTTTCTTGCCAGATTTGGATTCAGCACATCAAAGTTTATTTGATATACCGGATATTTCCTAAGGTATTTTATTAGTTTAGCTTTTATAAATAGCTAACAAAAATATTTAAATTTCCTTAAGTTTTTTGTCAATGGTTTAATGGACTTCTTAACTAATTAAAATTCTTTTAATTTAAAATTTAATGTGCCATAACAAGTAATATATTCCAAGTTTTTGTTTTTAATAAACATTTGCTTAAAATTTAAAACAACTTTCAAAATAAATAAATCAAGATAAGTAATTTCATATTTTTCAACAATCCCAGACAGAAAAATATAAACGGAAAAGCACTGGCGTGGCACTTTAAGAGGTAGTGCAAATGATAACATCATTAGACAAAGGAGTCGATTGTTCAAAAGCGAATTTTTAGTGTTGCAAAAACGATGGTATAATCAAAAATTAGGTGGTCTAAGAATACATTCAAACCCTGGCTGTCAGTCGGTAGTTCTACCCACTAAGTTAACGAGAATTATTATAGCTAAGCAAACACCTAAATGAATGATATTTGCAGGCTAACCATTTGTTGCGTTTCTATGATGGCACTGGCATAAATTTCATTACAATTCAATGCTGTGACTTTTTTTAACTGGCATTAATGAAAATTATACCAATTATAATTGGCAAAAAATAATGTTTAACTAAAAAGGGAAATTACAATTTTTAGTTTGAGAACTACTTCAGAGTCCACAGGTTGGATTCCAATCATGACCACGTTATACACCAAAAAAAGGTCATGAACTAAATATTAATCCAAAATTTTCTTTCAAATAGCTTAAAAATTTTCCACAATTTAAGTCAAATTTTATTAAAACTTAGAAAAATTTTCTTAAAAAGAATAAAAATTCCAAATTTTGAGTAAAACGAAATAGTTTAAATACTCAGTAATATTTCTTGATTTTAGGAAAAAAAGAAGTATATTAAATAAAAATTTACCAATTTATAAGAAAAACATTTTAGTTTTAAGAAATCAGCATACTTAAATATATTAAAACTAGGTTTAGTTAAAAAGAAAATTGAGAACATAATTTACTCCCGTTTAGTTCAAAAAATAAAAAAGTACTTAACGAAATTTTAGAAAGATATTTATAAATTCAGTTTTTGAGTCTTCTAGTTTTTAAGATTTTTTTCTAAAAATTAGTTCAGGCAATTAAAAACAAAAAATAGTAAATTTTTCCTATGTAATAATAAAAATTTATTTGATTTTAGAAACTAATGAACTTTTTCTAGGGAAAATTTTCATGCAACTTAGTTCACATAAATTTTAAAAAAATATTAATAATATATTATTTTCTCCAAGTAAAAGTTTTCTAATTTTTGGAGAATAATAAACTAAGGTATAGATTTTTTTTCGTTAAAATTGCTTCAGATGAATTAAAAAAAAACGAGTAATTTTTTTTTAAATCGAGGAAAAATTTAGTTTTTGTGCGAAAACGTTTAACTTGTTTTCAATATTTTGTTCAAAAAAAAAAAAAAACATAAATTAAAAACGAACTAGTTATTTGTTCTATTTTAAAGAAAAAAATATTATTTCAGGAAATAAATTAAAGGACCCACTATAAAAAATTATCGTGCATATTGAAATTTTTGGTTCCTGATCGTGCGTGAGCGTGGGTCAAAAGTTGCTCATGTGACCATCCCTAATCATAATAATCTTAAATCTTTGGTAAAAAAATCCAATTTGCGCTTTAAGTAATAATTTTGTTTGCTCACTGCAAATACAAAATATCGCAAGCATATTTTGTACATTACGGCATAATAACTTTCCTATAATTGACGTTGCACCTATTAAAAAAATTTGTATATGTCAATTAAAGATTAATCTAAAAATGCCATAAAATAAACATGTGACCTGTTTCCATTTTCCAATAACAACAAGAAATATAGCTTTGATATTTTGTATTTTTGCAACAATTTTTTTAAATTAGTTAATTTAAGAAGACAAAGGACCCCCAGTGTTCCTTAGCCACAGATAACGTGTATCACTTAGAGCGTCCCTTTTGTAGTTTTCTCAAAGATAACCATTAATCTGACTTTGACACAATTTATTACGTTTCAAAATATCCTGCAGTACATTTTTTTTAATTTGTTTATCTTTTTGCTTATGGAATTTAATTAATATTTAAAATACATGAGTTTAGTATAATTAATGATAAAAATGTGTAGCAAAAAGACTGTTTAAAGCAGGGTCCTCACAAAGCGGAAGTCCTCCGAAAATGGAAAATATATTCTTATTTTAAGGGAGTTAAGTCCTAGTTTTTATTAAAAAAATTATCCAATAAACTTAATTGAAATAAAATTTTTCTTAAAACCAAGGAAACATTTCCTAACTAAAAGTAAAGTTTAAGAGGAAATTTTGCTGTAAAATGTTTGTATAATTTAGAAATTTTTACCAAATTTTAAGTAAAATTTGTTTTTTTTTAATTTGAAGGAAAATATTATTAAATTTTGTTAAAAAGTGTCTTTCCTTCAAATAAGTTAATTTTTCTTTGTTCAGTTAATTTTTTTTTTGTGTACTTAGTAACGTTCGAAATATTTGTAATATTGTTTTTATAATAAAACATTTTTTTAGACACAATAACACTTACTTAATCACCTCTAAAGTAATGGATCGCCTGTAAAATTGATCAATGAAGTAAGGTGTAAAGACCGTATGGATATACATTACTTTACAAATTTTTTGTTTACTCATCTTGGATGGAAGTAAGCAAATTTTGAACTTTTTCTAAAATTTATTTTTGAAAGAATGGCCAATAATAACAATTAAAGGAAAATTTCATTGTCATTGATGACAAAAAAAATCATTAGCATTGCCATCAAATATTGCCAATGAAATCGTAAATAAATTGGTCCATTCAATTAACTGGTACCAAGTATGGAATGCGTAGTAAATGCTTTTTAAATCAATATTCTCTAGTTATTTAAAGTGTTTGGGATTTCACAAACTTTTTCATTTGCCGAGAAAAGGAAATGAATAAAGGTTAATTTTGAGTCATCCTCTTTGTGGTGAAATAAATAGGCTAGGTGATTAATTTTTTGGCTCCGGAGGTTCTAAAGAATCTCCCTTCATATGGGCTTAAACATTTTTAAATCGGTTAAAATTAAATAGTTGCTTTTTGGTCAATTCTCCAAATGTGCCGCTCTGCGGCAGTCATACAAATTCTATTTCAAATTTTAAATCTTCATTAAGATTCACAGAGTATGATGAATATTTTTATATAATAATCAATATTACTAATACGCACCCATATCGAATGTACTTAATGAGTTCATAATATAAAATTACAAAATATCCAGTTAAAATTAAACAAAAAGTTAAATTAAAATTTTATACGGAAAACAACAACGGTTCCAGTTAATATGTAACTGTACATTGTGAAAAGAAGCTAGGTACCTAGTACAACACATTTTAAGATGTGAAAAAACATAATATCAAAGTCCAAATATTAACCAAATATCGTTTTTCATACAGAAAGCCCATATTCGAAGCCTTTCATCTGGCCTCTAACTCCTTCCAAAGAAAGCAATACATAACTTAGTAGGAAGAATTTCCAGTGTTGCTTCTCTTTTTTAAAAAAAAAGGAACTAAGCCTAGACTGTTAAATTTGAATGAATCATTCAGTAATCGGGCCTACCATTGATTTTTGTTCGTCTAAACGGTAGGTATCTAAGCACTCGCAGGTATCTATTGCTTGAAATTACGGGCATTAGACTTAAATATTAACATGATAGTGCATAGGTAAGATAAAAACTATGACAATAACCGTAACGGTGCAGTTATCCGATAACTTTATTTTAAAGTGTTTCGGTTGCGATATTTTTAGGTTAACAGTATTTCAGTTTTCGGAGCAAGCCGATCATTTTACAAAAACTCAAAACGAAATTATTAATTTTAAATTAATGTAAAATACATAAAGTTAACAATACGACTTGCAGATAGCAACAACAAAAGACATGACGGTAACGGTATTTTAAGGTTATCGGGTTTCTATATTTTCAGACAAGGTATTTTAGAAGTAGCGACATTTCTGTTCACTCACCAAAAAATGTCTGTAATGGCAACTAAAAATGTTGCTGTTATTACGGGAAATTTTTCTAATTTGAGCCCAGCGGTATTTTTTGCTAATCTTAGCAACACATTTTTGTTGACGTGTAGTACAATGAAATTAGTAGAAGAGTTAGTAGCCGCAACTAAATTTTAGTAAATTTTTGTAAAGTGAAATTAAGATTCAGTTTGCTAAAATCAGCAAAAAAAAATTACTAATTATTATTAATATAAGTACAACCAAATATAGCAAAATTTTATTTATAAACAATATTATTAAAATGCACAAATTAACTTAATTGATTTTAGATCCACTTGTTACACTTTAAAGCTACTAATTTCTTTTGAAATTGCCTTACGAATTCGAATATACAAATTTATATTTTTTTTATTGAACAATATTTTTTAATTAATTTATTTTTTTAATATATTTTAGACAAAATTAAAAAAAAATCAGAGGCTTAAAAAATAGTTAAAACATAACGAATTTATCATTTTGTTTAATTTTGCTAATTTTTGTTTTGAAAAATATTTTTAGTAAATTTTTTGGACTTAAAGTTCAAGTTTTAATCAACCCTCAAGATTTTTACAAATAAAAAAAATTTTTAATGCTGTTTTAAATGGATGTCCTATTTTTGGACATGAGTCTTGTGAAAAGTATTTTCAATTCAGATCCCTTTTTTCAGCCTACGTAGCATTTTAAGGCATTCTAAGTTTGTAAGTATAAATTTTAATTATTAGAAATACAAATGTCCTTGAATTTCCACTTTTTAAAATTAGTAATTTTTTTGTTAATTTTAGCAAATCGGTTTTTCAAATTTTGTAAAATAATTTCTAAAGTTAGCAACAAAAATTTGTAAATATTTTGTAAAAATTCTGTAATTTGTAAAATGTAAATAGCAAAAAAGTTTACTAAATAATATTTTTTTTTATATAAAAATCAGTGCAAAAATAGTAAAGTGGGATGGAAAACCGTTTACAAATTTTTCTACTGTCTTTTTTTTCTGAGTGTTGTATTGGTAACTGTATTTCACGAGTAACCGTATTTCAATATTTCGTTAACGAATTTTAAGGTGTATCGACTGACAGTCAGTTGAAAGAGATTTTAATCGGTAACATTATTTTAGCGGTTTTACCTGCCAACCCTGTAAATAAAATATAAACGTGATGAGATAAATAAATTTTATTCACAATATTTGATTGACTTTCTCTCAATGCAAAATGCAATATCATAGTTGAACTGTGTAATTTAACAAATGTTTTATTTATAAATTTAAAATTTTCCTTAGGATATTAAAACTAGAAAGTAGATATTGATGAGATATTTAATGAGAATTACTTGCAAAAAAAAAAAAACAAATATGTTGAAAATTTCTTAAACCAACCTTTAGTTAATAACAATTTTTTTACGTACCTAATTGTAGTAACCAACAAACTTTCTTTTCTGTTGAAATGTTATTTTTTATGATTTTACAAATTTGTTTATTTTCTCATTTTTTATGTTTGGTGAAATTACCAATATTGACTTAAAGAAAAAGACAAATAAATATAATAAAATTTATAGCTTTGTGATCTTAGTGACCTTAATTGATAATTATCAAAAATACTTGAAACAAAAATGAGGAAGAATTTCGAAATATATATTGTTAATTTTTTTTGTTTGTTTTTAAAGAACATTAAACTTATCATACCTACAAGGAAACTACACAGTGATGCAAACCGCAAATCTTAATAAAATTTGGATATGTTGTAGAGGACAAAATATTGGTAAACATGTATTTTTTATGTGTACAATCTTACGATTAAGGGTTAAAGTGAGTGGTTAAAAGTAACAGGGTCACTTTTGACCCCGAACTTGTCTGATATAAATGAAATTTAGATTTATTTGTACACAGCAATAAAATGCTCGAGAAAATAAAAAATGTTGATACCAATATTGTGTATGTGTTGGAGCCAGGGTTGCCACTTATTTAAAATATTTAAAATATAGGTTTAAAACCTCTTCGGATAAACTCTCAATTCTAAACGATGACGAATATTTAAAAATCCCAGACATTCCGTTGATTAAATTAAATAAGGATTATTGTTTGTTAATTTCCAACAACAATTTTCTATACAAAATTGCTATTTTAAAAATATATATTTTTAAATAACAAAATTGCATGGATCTTTTTTATATACCGGTGGCTGCATTTGTTCATTGATACTGGTATTTGTCTATAGCTTTATTTAATTAAATGAGAAATAATTTAAAAATCAAAAAATTAAGACACTTTAAAACCTCTAAACATTAGATTATGCACCTAAAAAAATTATATACTTTTTCAAAGCATATCCAAGTTTCATTAATTAAATAAATATTAAAGAAAAAATGATTACAAATAAATCTTAATATGATATTTAAGGATATAACCCTTAAATGCATGACTTCTTCTTTTAAAACCATTTTTTATGATTAATTATATTCCGAGAAAAATATTAACATTACCAAAAAAAAGTGATTTTTATTGAAAAATAGAGTTTGGCTACAAAGAGTAATTACGAATTATTTACACTTTTTAATAATTTTTTTATAAGTTTTATTATTGGTATAAATAAAAAAATACCTTGGTTAAATACAATATAAATTTTTTTTTTGGAAAATTGCACTTTTTGGAAAAAAAGTACTATATAAGAATTTCAAGGAATAGAAACAGAAACACCACTATTTTTCTTAAGTTGTCAAAACCAGTTTTGCAAAAATATTAGAACAGTGTGTATACAAGAGGTCCTAATGCATGAAATTATGTTCCTGTGTCCCAAAGGTGGTTTTTTAATGCAAAATACGGTTTGTTGGCAAATAGCAACACTATGCATTTAAGGGTGCCAATTTGACCCAACAATCATAACGAGTGTGGTAAAATTTTAAACGATAGAAGGTTTGAGATCTGCGGGTTACACCACTGTGTAGTTTCTTTGTTGGATTAAGATTAAAAATCTAAAATTTAAAATGTTGCAACTTGATTTTAAAAAAATATATATACATATATATATAATTCTCAAAGTTTATATGAGTTGCTGTTTTATTGTATAGTTAGTTATAAGGTTACTTCAATGTAACGGCTTCAAAATCGTGCAAATCTTAGCATTTTTCTTCGAAAAAAATTTAAATGCTGAAGTCGAGATTTTTTTTTGTTTTGTAAAAAATTAATTTTTTATTTTTTCTTTCCACTGCTGGTATAGTATTTTACTGTTTTCATCTTCACGCCATGATGATTTTAACTGACGTTGCATAAAATACCTCGGAAAGAAGACAGTTACTAACATTTAAGTAGGTTAAACATATTGTTGTTATAGTATATGGAATCTACCGATCTAACAGAGCTTTAAAAGAATTAATTTATTCAACATATTATTTTTAAAAACAGTAATTCTAAAGAAAAGTCAATTCTATTGCAAATTAAATTTTTATTTAGGTATATATCCAAGAATTTATAATATTAAAATTCTGCCAACTAACTATACAACTAAATATATACTTTGTATTTATAAGTTATTTACAAGAAGTTATTATCATGTTAGGGGTTTTTATTTCCGCCTTATAAAAAATATTCTCAAAATAATTTTTAATTTTTGTGTTAAAAAAATAAACTTAGCTATAAATTTAAATGTTCATACTTATTTTAATGAATATTTTTGCATTTTTTTTTTTAATTATTATTATTTTTTTGTTTGTCAAGCTTCATAAATTAAAAAATAAATTCAAAGACTTCACTTTAGTTTGAAATATTGTTATTATCCACATATTGTGAGTCATTTAAGGTTTTTGTTTATGTTTTTTTTTTCTTCTTCTAAAGACACGTTAGCAGTTAAGCTTATGCATATTAATGACTTTTACACACAAAAAGTGTCACACCAGTCTGTCAATGATTATTTTTAAAAAGCTGGTATTACTTATTGTAAAATGAAAGTTTTCTTTTTCGAGAAAAAAAAAACTAAAAACTTAAAATTATAAATATATGTAAAACTAATCAAGTTTTTTATCAAAAAACAAAAATGTTTTTAACCCTATACTGCGTGAAATTTTATATTCTTTAGATTTTATTTAAGAAAGAGCAAAAATGGCTAAAATTTCGGATCACCGAAAAGATGGCTAAAAACAAACTATGTGTATTGAAAGCTTATACTTTTGTCTTAATATTTTATATATTTATTTAATAATTTTTAAATTATTATTATTATACCCTCCACCATATATGGTGAGGGTATATATCAGTTTGTCATTCCGTTTGTAACATGTCGAAATATAGGTTTAAGACCCCATAAAGTATATATATTCGTGATCCTTATGCAATTTTAAGTCAATTTAGCGATGTCCGTCTGTCTGTCTGTCTGTCTGTCCGTCTGTCTGTCTGTTGAAATGGCGATCACGACGCGAAGACGCAAGCGGGGGTGCCTATTTTTACCCAGATTATTGAACATCCTCCCGAGCAGTTTTGTATTTAAAATCAAAATCGGTTAAGCGGTTCAAAAGTTATGAGTGAAAATGTGAAGGTACCTCTAAATTTTCCATACAAATTTGTACAATTTTTCTGTATCTATTTTTTTTTTCTGTTAAGTAAGTAAAAATGTTATTAAGTCTTCTTATTGTTCGATTAACATTCTTAGAGCTTATATGTGTGTTACTCTGATAGCTAAGTTAACGTAAAAATCAACAATGTTAAAGTCGCTAACAGAGCAGACCTCTGTAAATAACATTGCTAAAACTAAATAAATAACATTACTATAACTAAATAACAAAAGTTCGTTACATAAATTGACAAAACATATTCATATTACAGTTCATGCAAAATTTAGTATATACGTATATCATCTTCAGCCCGCCCCTATGGTGGAGGGTATTCAAAGATTCGGCACAGCCGAATTTAGCCCTTTTTTACTTGTTTTTTAATTTTAATTCTTCAAATATTAAATTAATTTTGTTTGAATCACTAATTTTTTCAATTTTTTCAAATTTACCATTATTTTGAAGAAAAAAAAATAAACTATGGGAATGAAAATTTTTGGCTTACGGTAAAAGTGTCTTACATTTAAATTAAATTATCAAATTCAAACCCTTACGAAATTAATAAAATTTAAAAATTTTTTCTTTAGCATTTATTTATAAATAGTCAGACAGAAAATATTGTCTTCTAGGATCTCGCTCACGCGTTCGAACTTCAGCCGAAATTAAGCCATAAATTTGCCATAGTTCTCAAAACAACATTATCAAATTTTAAAAAATTTTATTTAAATTTTTTTACGATTATATTGAGAACATCTTAAAGAATTGGAATAAAATATTTTTTAGGTATTTCTTTATCCAGATAGCATGTGTAGCCCTTTATATGTATTTGAAATGGACGTCTGTTAATCAAACTATGGTTTTAAAATTAAGCTGTTTTTTTAATAACGCTGTTGTTTAAACTATTTATTTAAAAATACATTTTAGAAATAAGTATCCAATATTCTATGTTGTGCCGCAGTTACTCAGCAAGAAGTATTATGTTTTTCTTGCATCATTTTAAGTTTTTTCTGCCATATTGGAGGGGAAACCCAAAATTTGAACTTCTCATTGTGTGCGTTCATTAGGTAAAAATTAATCCATACTCAAATCTTACACAACAGTTGGACATCTATCTGGTGAACGACTTGATCTTTAAGCGCTCATCCAACGTGTTGGGTATTTTGGAAGCGTCAAATTTTGATGATACTTTTGATCGAACATTAGATGTCTATTAACATTTCTAGCAAAACTAGAAAAAAGAAAACAAATTTAAAAAGTTGCCAAAATAGGCAAAAATATTCGAACAAAAAATGGTAAAAATAGTAAACAAACAAAAAAATTACAAAAGTTAATTTATTTAATATTGATTCGCATAAAAATGTGTTTAACTTTATTATTTGTTAAACTAAACAACTATTTTGCTTGACTTCTTGACGAAGATGTTGAGTTGGAGTAATTACTCAATGAAGATTGTTGTCAAACTCAAGAAGAACTTTCAAAATCATCAAACAACAATTTCAAAATGTTTGCAAGCAGCAAAGCATGAAGCCGAGAGACATTGAAAGAGGATTTTTAATGTCTGTAATCCTGCCATAAAAAGAAGTAATTTTTCCATCGATAAAAACAACCTGGGAAGTTTTGCCACCTTATAGACCAGGCCTTGCCTTAGTTAAATATCACAAATTTGCTTGATTCGTTCTTGGCCTCAAAAAAAAGAGCAGTTCTGTTGACGGCGAACCCATATTTTGTCAGAAAGATGTTTTTTTCATCATAGCTAACGATGGTCATTACTTTGAATAAATTTACAATAAAGCTGGGAGAAATTTTTCGAGTAAAACTGGTCAAATTTCCCCTTAAATTGTTTTTATTTATTAGTTTTTACTGTCCTCAAATGGATTTTTGAGTGAAATGAGTAAAAATGGTAGCGCCAGTTAAAAATATCATGTCCTTTTTACATTATAACACTTTGTTTAAGTATCAGAGTTAAATATTCCTTTTAAATACAAATACACAAAAAAAACTTTTTGGTAAATAATTGATATTATAAAGGTTTTTCTTTTTTTCTACTTAATGTTTTTATTATTTATGCGAAACATCTTCATTAGTAGAGGTGGGATTCTACCTTGTATTTACCCGATGAATGAGTAAATACCAATTATTCCCATTTGAAATGTTGCATCTGAAAATCTCTGGTTATCAATCAGCTGTAACGTCATTTTAAATTAGTCATATGTTTTATTGTTTTCAACAACGCGTGTATTGTTAAATATCAAAAAGCGGATTAAATTTAGTAAAAAACTGTACTTAATTGAATTAACATTGTGGAGATGGTTTTTATTTATTAGTGAAACTAATATTGATGAAATGCAACAATAAACATAAATTGTTTTTGCTTCAGACATGGGAAGACCAAAAAATTTAAAAAAAAAATATTAAAGTATTTTGTAAAAAGTGCAAGCAACACTAAATCAGTTGTGTGCAGATATTGTGACACGGTTTATATGTTGGCAAATGTTAATAAAATGACAAGCATATAAAGACATATGAATAGTCTTAAATGTCCAGTCATGGTGAAATGAGAAATTGTTAAAACGAATGACAACAATTTAGTTTCTCAATTCTACTCTGTCCACTGATGTTTTAAGCTCATCGAATTTCCTCCAAGCATTTAAATCATGCCAAATAATATCTGATGAGTGTAAAGAGAACTGTCTAAGGCTGTTATTTTAAATGGTGCTCCATTTGCAATGGTGGAACATTCGCTCTGGATACAGTTCTTTGAAGAATTGCAAACTCATATTAATTGCCAAACAGAAAGGCAATTTCCAAAAACTATTTATTGGTGGAACACATTCAACTTCTACTGGTACCACTCATTCGACACCTTATTCTTCATTTAATTATTTTTAGAGTTAAACTTGCGAATGGAGCATTCAGCGACAGTGATTTCGATAATGTAATGTAATTTAATACATAATGTAATGTAATATGACAAAAGGAAATAGGTTTTAACAATATATATTTATTTTCTTATGTAAGTTGTTATTTTTTAACTGCCCTGTGAGTATTTTTATGTGGGAAAGAAAAAGCAACTATAATACTTAAACAAAATTTGATAATCATGGTGCAGAGATAGAACTTTCAAATATCTTTATTCTATACCCAGTTAGTCATAGTTGTTTTGGAAAATCTCAAAAAGCCGGTTTATACCCCCTTTTTCCACCTTTCTTATTATACCCGATTACTGATTGACCAGAGAAATTTAAATGTTAAATAAGATACAACAACAAATGTTGCAGTTCAAATTAGCAGCTAACGGGCATTATAAAAATGAGGCTAAATAGACAGAAATTAAAGTTACGCATACGCCGTAAGGCAAAATAAATTTTAAATGTTTCAAGATACAATACTCTTCCCCTAAAACAAATACTGTAAAATAGGATATATTGTTATATGGTTTGGGTCTAGGCAATTTATATCACAAATTTATTAAATAATTTAAATACCAAAAATGATCTGTATGGTGCTTCTTTATTGGGAGAGTTTTTACTGTAGTTTATTAAATTTGTAGAGAAAAACATGTGTAAATACCGTCAAATATAACTACCGTTTACTACACTAATAATTGACATTGGGTAACAAAACTTTGTTCAGTGTAATCCCTTTACCATTTAAATATTAACACGTGAATAATTTTTGTTATTAGGAAATTAAAGGATATAACAAATGCATTAACAAAATAATGATAGTACATATATAATTAGTTATTATTATTAGGGATAGGAAGTTAATGAATTTATATTCGTGTTTTAGGTTAATACAATTTGTGCTTAAAACGGAAAAAAATTCATTTAAAGTTTAAAAAATATGTTTTTACTACTGATTAATATTATTTAATAATGGTTTAAAGTTCTGAAATTAGCTTTTATGCCTTTATTGCAAAATACATATAAATCGATGAAAATTGTTGTTATTTGCAAAGATATTTTGTTAACGTTGTTTACCAGCCAAAGAAAACAAACATGTGTTTACATGAACTTCCCAGACCTAGTTATTATATTAGTTTACTTAAAATAAAGACCTTAAATTAAGTTAAATTAAAATTTACAAAAAGTTTATGGCGTATAATTTTTGTATGTAATTACAAATCAAAGCAAATTAACAGCACTTTGATACAAGCGTATTGCAATAGTTATAAAATAAATATAAAAATTAAACATTTAATGCAATTTTTTTGATTACTTACTCTCCAAAATATTGTGCACTTATATTGCTGGCACATAAAAGCGACAGCACTAATGGTAACATAACCCCATTCATGGCGTTAAGAATTTTCAATTTAACAGAAATTTCTGGAATTCCGTTGACTTGAACAAAAATTAATATAAAAAAAGGATAAATTATATAGTTTTTAAATACTTTTTAGCACAAAACCACTTGGGCAAAATTTATGCAAGTATTGAAATTATTTGAAATTTGTATCTTCTTGCAAAATAAGTTCGTTATGAAATGATGTACACTTTTTTCGATTTTCTTTTAAGACACTCACAGTATGTTCAAAAACTAATTACACCTTTGTTGTATTTTTTTCTTTTAGTTTTGCAGGTAACAGAAAATATTACTTAAAGAAGAGCTGGATTTTTTTAGCCCAGTTTAAATATTTTGTTAATAAAGCGTTCGTTCTTATTCACAGCACAGTTTAAATCTTACTGAAGCAAGAACTTGTTTGTGCCGATATTTATAATGTCTCATCTATGTCTCACTACAAGTCCCTCTACAAAAAGTATATACTACATAGTACATATATTTGTGAATACATATACATTTATTTTATAGTGCTATACAAACTGTTTACTTTTTGTTTATGTTTTTTTTTCTTCTTGCTGTGTCTCAATTAATAGATACACCAACTCAGCGTTATTTGTGGATGTTGTGCACATAACAATGTACTCGAATTTTTAGTCTCTGATCATCAAAATATTTCTTAACACTATTACTACCTTCCGTACATCAGCTGGATTTTATATTATTTACATAACCTAACAACATTCTGCGATCTGCAATTTAGTTTTGCTACAGTAAATTATGGTTAACTACGAAAGTAACTAACTAAAATAACTGAGACTACAGGCTCGATTTCCATCTCGGGCTACTTAAACAATTTTCAGAAATTGAATATTTTTGCAACAGTCTTACATTTTCCAATTAATAGCAAACCTTCTAAAAAAAAGTTTGTTTTAAATCAAGAAATCATTAAGGGTACGTTCCGCAGATATGTGAAATAGATGCCCAATGCAGTCGCGGACAGTCAGCGGTTACAAGGGGAGAGTATTGGAGGGTCTTTTGACCTTCGACTATATCCTGAGATCCTTGCAACGTCGTGGCGAGCAACTGGCGGTATAACCCTATTAGCCACATGGACTAAATCCATGCGCAACCACTGGACGTTCTGGCCTAATCAGTCATTCGCCTTAAATGAAACATTATTACCATGATTAAAAAATGGTCGGAATTTTCGGCGCCTAACCATTAGTTACCCATTGTATTTTGTATTTTATTTATGGCATAGGTATAAAAACAAACGTTTTTGAATTTTTTGGAATACCGTTACTTAAAATGTCGTATTTTTAAAAAATTTCATGGAAAAACATAAAAAATTATGTTATTAAAAAATATTCAGAAATACATTTCCATACATCCCAAGTATGGCAGATCAAAAAAATGTGTACCATGAATACTGACTGTGTGAAATTTCGTCAAATTTTCAGAAATCGACGGTCAGTTGATTTTTCTTTTATGGATGAAATTTTTTTTACAGTCCGCGGTGCTCCCAAGTATGTTTTAATATAATATTTTGAAATAACCAATTGGTTCTAAAGGGTATTAAAAAAAGAAAAAAAAATAGAAACGCTTATGTTTTGAGACAAAATACGTCTTAATACTTCAAAATTAAATTAAAATTTTTCCCTGAGCACCATGTACAGTGGAATAAAATCGGTCTTCATGAACATCATTAATATCTTGTCATATTTTATAAACAAATTTGTAGCCACGAAGCAAGGAATTTTATTTTGTACAATAAAAAAAATATGGAGAAGTAGCGCCATCTACAGGCAGTTCACAAGGACTGTGATAAGTGACGTATGGGTTGTTTATTACAATTTAATTTTAAAATATTCAGCAATAGATGATAATAGTTTGCTAGCAAAGAGAAAACCCAAAAAATCGACGTTAATATGTTCAAATAAATAATATATATATATAAATATAGAAAAAAGAAAAAAATATAAATATAGCAATTGTGCTGTCTTAAGGTGTGGTAACAGAGAGATAACCCAACAGAAATTCGTAGTCAAAGTAAAACTAAAGTGTCAAACAGCGTTGCCAAGTTAGCCCTTTTCAGACTATATTTAGCCCTTTTTAATTGCTTTTAACGAGTATTTTTTTACTTTGCACCTTTATTTTTTAAGGGCTAACACAACTCTTTTTGTTACTTTTTTTAGCCCTTTTAGCTTTTTTTAGTTTTGTTCATAATATGAAAACTTTATTTTGGTACTTTACAAAATGTTTTTGCCAACGTTTGAATTTTTTCATAAATTTCTAGTGAAACTAATACATTTTTTTCACAGCAACTTGTGAAAAACTATTTTTGCAGAAATCCCCTTTACATTTACAACCAAAAATATGGAAAAGCCTGGGGAACTAATCCGACGAGGCATTGAGGTTGTACAAAAAATTACATCGTTTGTGTGCAAAACGCCCAACTCGATTACCAAGCGAGTTGTACCAACAGTTGTAACGTGTATAGCTTGCATTAAATACATCAAATTGTTTAATACATAGGCTTAAAAAGATGTAATACATGTTGCCCAAATTACAAAATACAGTTAAGTATTTTTGCAAAAATTAATTCAAACCAAACTTACGAAAAGTGCAAGTTTATATAAAGAACATTTTATATCCCTAAGATGGAGAAGAAAATTCGATTTTGTTGAAAAACGAACATTTTAGCGATATCTTTTAAATTCTACATTTTTAATTTAAAAATTTTAATAAATTTTTTTAAATATGTATTTTTTACATTAAAACGTA
Source organism: Eustalomyia histrio (assembly GCA_949748255.1). Lineage (NCBI taxonomy): Eukaryota > Metazoa > Arthropoda > Insecta > Diptera > Anthomyiidae > Eustalomyia > Eustalomyia histrio. The sequence goes on from OX456523.1 coordinate 191,024,050, forward strand.
AGATCAATATCTAAAAAGTACAAATTTAAAAAAAAACTGGTAAATTTTTGAATTTAGCCCTTTTTGGCTGATCGGCCGACGCTTTTTGCTTTTTAAAAGTTGGCATCGCTGGTATCAAAACTGTATGTTTAATTAGGTCGATACTTGTTGTCGAAAACTAAGACATCATGAGATAAACAAGTTAAAATTATTAAAGATTTTCCAAACCCTCTTCTGTTCGAATAGTGTTTATCTTTTTATGGTATTCTGCCTATTTCAAATATATAATGAAGACATTTTGGCGTCTATGATCTCACTGAAAAAATCCTAAATAAACATATAATGCAATTTTTAAAATGCAATTTAAATTTTAGCTAAGTTTGTAATAGTTTATAGTCTAAGTGATATAAAGAGAAAAAAGAGAAGAGATCTGAACAGAAAAGAGAAGACATATGATTACACATAACGAGAGAAATGTTCAGTGAAAGTACTAATCCAATAGGTTTGTGTTTTTTATAATATTATCATAATTTTCTCGACACTTCTGTAGTTTTTATACCAGAGCTTTAAAATTTAGTTTTAATCATTTAGTTTAAAAATTTAGTTTTAATAATAGTTCAATTAATATATTTTGCTCTCGAACTAAACCTTTCGCGTGATTTTTCTTTTTGAGGTACAAGGAAATCTGTTTGCTGTTTTTCAACACTAAGGCTGGAGCCGCGCATGATTTATGACATTTATTTACCCAAAAATTAAGAAAAAAATTGCAGTTTATATTATTTAATATTGCGTATATGCCTTAGACCAGCAGTTCCCACTAACTTTCACTTCACGGACCCCTTGAGACATTTTTACTGGCTGACGGACCCCCAAAATTTTTAATATTTAAATAAAAAACATTTAAAACCGAAGATTTTCAGAAAAAAATAGTAGTAGTAAAAGATTTTACAGGTGGAGTTGTAGAATTTAAGAGATTTACCAGATATTTTTTTGGAAGAATCTTTAAATTAAAAAACTCTAGAAAGACTTAAAAACTCTAATAAAAAGCTTCTTAGCATCTGTGATTTTTTAATAGGAAAAATTGATTCTTAAACACATTCTGATAATTTTTTTCGCATAAGAGAACGTTTTCCATAAAAACAATAAAAAAAACTGCCATTATTACCTTCTTATTTTTAAATTATTTTTTCCGAACTCTTCCCGGACCCCTTTGTATGCAGTATGCATCCCCAAAGGGTCGCGACCCCTATTTGGGAACCGTTGCCTTAGACGGGTGAACATCTAAATATATGCAGCATTATCTAATTATATATAAAAATGAAGCCTGTAAGTAGCAATGACAAAACAACTCCAAAATCTACCCAAATTGGTTTAGATAGATATATTACGGTGATAAAGCGAAAACGCAGTACTAGATGTTCAAAAAGGGCCCCATCAGCTAAGCAAATCAGGGAGCAGAATACTGAAAAATCAGGTAATCGATTTGCCCTTCTAGATAATGGCTCAGATGATCCAGCACCATCAGGTAAGAGCTTTAGACCACCCCCGGTATATTTTAGGGAGCAAAACTCAAACGATTTAATAAAGAATCTGATTGATATTATCGGCGAAAAATTGTTTCACGTTATCCCCCTTAAAATAGGTAATATCCCAGAAACGAAAATCTAGATAAATAGTGCAGATAACTTCCGAAAATTGATGTTATTTTAAAACCCGTTAAAAAAACTATTACACTTATCAATTGAAGAGCAGTTAAGGTCTGCAAGTAGTGATTAAAGGTATTGACTCTAGTGTTGACCCATCAGAGATAAAAGAGGCTCTGGAAAATGACGGCTTTAAAATAAAGTCTGTTGTAAATATAAAAAATGGGGAAAAATACCCTAGCCTTTATTTCGTATTGAGCTAGAGCCCGAAAGTGTAAACTTGAGAAAGGGCCAGAGTCGCCCAATATATGCAATTGGGTACCTTCTGTGTAGAAGAGTTTCTATTGTAGAACCCCACAAGCGTTCAGGCCCCGTTTAATGTTATTGGTAATATTAGGGCATATTGTAAGCTTCCATCGGTATGCGTGGTATGCGGCGAATTTCATTGCACTAGTGATTGCAAAAAGCCTAGATCCGATACGACCGACAAAAAATTTAGCAATTGTGGCGGAGGCCACACAGCTAATTTTAGAGGCTGTCCTGTATACTCTTTGGATAGACAGTTTTTCGTTAATAGAAAAGAAGTTGCACAGATGCAGACGCCGACTTTACTTACGCACTTCATACAGTCTAATGCCGGGCAGTATCATTCGCAGACGTTCTACGACCCCGTCAACAACCCTTTACTCAATCCACCCAGCAAAACTCAAACCCTGTTAAAGATTATCAGTCTTACGCAAGTGTTGTGAACCCTAAAGCACTACGACAAGCTCATAATGTTAATTTTAGTGGACTCGAATTACTATTAATTCTCTTGTGCAAACTATAAACAACTTTACGAACTCTATGAACAACATGATGTAGGAGATGATACGAATGCAGTCTACTTTATTGCAGGCTGTGTTAGGCAAACCATTAACTGTCTAAAAATATGTTATTGGAACGCGAACGGCATTCGCCAAAAGAAAAAAAATTTAGAAAATCTCGAGCCTACAGCCAAATCAGACTACTCGTTATGGCATGGAAATGATGCTGAAAAAGGAGATCTGTTTGTTAAACACTTGAGAAATGTATTCACGCAAAATGATTCAAGTGCTATAGTTGGGTTGCCACCAATTTTACCCCAGCGCAGAGCAGTACCCGTTCGGTTTCAAATGCAAGAGGTCGAAAAGTCAATTTTTGATTTAAACCCCAAAAAAGCATCTGGCATTAATAATATCAGTAATAAAATGCTCTTGGAGTTACCCTGGATAGCTGTAAAAATAATTTTGTTTATTTTTAATGCTATATTACGCCTTGAATATTATCCCCCAGAACGGAATATTTCGCTCGTTAAAATGATACCCAAGCCAGGTAAAGATCACACGAAAGTTGAATCGTATAGGCCTATCAGTCTGTTATCAAATCTATCAAAACTTTTCGAAAAGCTACTAGTGAATCGATTAAATGTAGCTGTTGCTGAAAACAATTTAATACCCGCACACCAGTTTGGTTTCAGGAAGAAACATGGCACAATTGAGCAAGTTCACAGACTGGTAAGTGAAATTAGAAAGGCTTATGAAGAGAAGGAATACTGTTCTGCATTTTTCATTGATGTCTCACAAGCTTTTGATAAAGTTTGGAATGAAGGACTACTCTTTAAAATCAAGAATATATTGCCATCTAATACACACAATTTACTCGAAAGCTATATAACAAATAGAAAATTTATAGTTAAGGAAAGCGATGTTATAAGCACTCCACAAAATATACATGCCGGTGTTCCACAAGGTAGTATATTGGGACCACTTTTGTTTATCCTATATACCTCTGACATGCCAACAAATACTGACACACATACTTCTACATTTGCCGATGATACGGCGATCCTAAGTTGCTACAGTTACCCACTCGAGGCTTCTCGAATTTTACAGAATGACGTTTGTCAATTAGAAGTGTGGCTAAATCAGTGGAAAATAAAGGTGAATGAACAAAAATGTGTTCATATTACTTTTACGTTAAGAAGAGAAACTTGCCCTTTGATCCGAATAAATAATCAAAACATACCCCAACATACAAGTGTCAAATATTTACGCATTCATCATGATCGTCGACTCACGTGGAAGAATCATATAGATGCAAAATTAACTCAAATAAAATTAAAAATCATTGAAATCAATTGGTTAATCGGAAGAAACTCCAGACTCAGCCTCGATTGTAAACTCTTGCTATACAACTCGATAATAAAACCCATATGGTGTTATGGAATTCAAAGAAAGCAGAACAACATTTTACGATTAATAACAGGCGCTCCCTGGTGTGTAAGAAATTCAAATATACACTCAGATTTGAATGTTCCTCTAGTAAAAGATGAGGCCGTGAAATCTACCCAAAGCTATTTAGGTAAACTGGGAACTCGTCCAAACGAACTAGCGCATAACATACTTAGAAATCGCGGCCACCAGCGTCTGAGATATTTAACCTGGCACTGGCTGGACTAAGTAACTTAATTTTTAGCTTTTAAGATTTGTAATACTTATTGTTAGTTCACTATTTTTATGTGAAGATTCGAAAAAAAAAATCTAATTATATCTATTTCCATAAGATTGGATTAATTACACTTAAAATAATACGTCAGTAAAAATATCTGTCAAACGGGTTTCAAATAGATTCAACTGATTTTTAACAAATCTAGTTATCTTCACTTAACGGAATACTAAAAATCGTCAGTGATTTATATATTTATAAAAAAGTTTTTAATTTTACACAATTTATTGTTAAATTACATCACTGCGCTTTATCTGGTGTGAATTTGTGATTAGTTTGCGATGTCCGTACAAATAAGCTGATACCGAAGCTTGTTTCTTGCGCAGTTTGGTTTACATTTTCAAACATAATAGAATTAAAAATGGAAAACTTAATAAAAAGTTTGATTTCTGAGTTGGATTTTGGATTGCACCAATCTCGACACTGAAACAACCGGCAAATTATTTTGAATTTAAATATAATAATATGCGACTAAATCTCCGATATAATTAAATCAAATAATATGGCTGACTTTATAAACGCAGTATGCAAAGCAATATTGCATTACAGAGTTCATAAACGTCATTGCCTTTTTTTTTGCAATGCCGTGAGTTCATTAATGCATGGTAACCCTTTTGAATGAGCATCATTTGTCAAATTTGTGCAGTATTTTTATTTGTGATGCTTTGTAATTTTTGGCGATTGAAATGACAGACATATTATCATAAGGTAAAATTTAACATATTTTTTATACAAATAAACTTCATCTAGGATTTCCTTCAGTGATTATATATGATATTATGGATTTATTTTGTTAAAAAAGTGGAATCACGAGACGAAGAAACGAAAAGAAGTATAAGCTTTCATAAATGTTTTAAAATGTCATCGCATTATTTGACCAAGCAGTGTTGCCGAAAGTATTGCTTTGCATTGTAAAGGCATAAGTTTGCAGTGTTGATTTGCATACTGCGTTTATGAAGTCAAAATATATTTTTATATCTTATATCAGTATCTAAGGGAATCTGATTCAAAAATTATTTTTAACCGGGTATTAATGAATTCTTTTAAGGTTTGACTGAATATACATACACAATTTTATTATTAAATTGAAAAATTGATTTATAGTATATACACTTTGCGAATACGCATTTACTAAAGATATATTTTTTCTAGTAGTTGCTCTACTTGAGTCTGGATTTAATACACTCATTAAAAAAAGTTGGTAAAAAAAAGTCTGTTAAACGTGTTCTATTTTGGTTATTTTAAACATTTTTCACGTTATTTGTTATTTCGGTACTCCGTACCTATAAATTTTTATAAACTATGTTATACTCCCAATAATAAATATGAGTCAAAAAACACACATTTAGAAAATTTTTTGTTTAATTTAGCTAATTTATGTATTTTGAAGTATGCTAAAACTTAGTTAACCCAAATTTAGCAGTACATGATTCTAAACATCGATTAAAAATTCTATATATCTTAGCAGAATTTTAAACCATTTGTACGCAATTTTTTTATGAGTATATTAAATGATACAGAATTGTGTTCAATTAAAACAACTGTGATATTATTTAAATATTATCATTTAAAATTTTCTTAGAAATAATAAAAAGAAACGTCTCTTTGTTTTATGATTATTTTAATAATGAGTAATTTAAAAAATTCATTTTAAGAAAACATGGTTTTTTTTTTTTGTTTCATTTAAAAAATTATTCATTCACAGCTTCTTCCACCTCTTATTATTCTGATTATTCTGGAAAATAAATTGTTTATTGATAAGTGTTTTTGTTTTATAGAAACTACCGTTATCAATATTTTAAGTTCAATTAAAAAGTCACAAATGAATTTATATCGTATATACATAGGGTACAGTGGAAAAAGCCCTGCTGGAAATATAAGTTCGTTGGTAATATACATATTTTTTGTAAACTCTGTAAAATATATTTTGCCCTGATTTTAATACAATATATTTGACTGCAAAATAATATATTCGCCTGTAAATATATACATATATATATTGATTATGTTTGCCTGCAAATATGCAAATATGCACAATGTACTTTGTTCATCATTATTATGTTTGAATCATATAATTAGGTTACAATGTTTGCCCGGTAACATATCCTTGGTGCGCCGTCGTTAACACCTAAGAGTTTTTTTTTTTTTGTTTTTTATTTTAGCATTAAGAAGCCTATTTGGTGATGAATTTATCCATTAAATGGCGGCCAAAAGTGTTTTGTATTTTAAATAGAAGTTAGGCTAAATTTAAAACTTTAAATTCAATTAAAACGAAATCTTCTCGCAAATTAGCGATATGTGTTTTACTACACATAACTGTTTTTGATAAAATTTAAAATCTATCTATACATTTGCCTATGATTTTATATCAAAATAAAATTCTACGAGTTTTCTTAACAGTTTTTAGTAATATTTCGATACTCAATTGCAAAATAATTATCCGTATCGGAATTAGACCACATATGTAAATTCCTGTTCTTTCCGGATTCACGAAATATTTAAATAAGTGATGGGCACGTGAGGGATTTTTGACTCACGCACCAAAAATTACAATCACGCACGAAGATTTTTTTTTATATTTACGCTCACGCACGAGTAATTTAAATTTTTGCTCAGGCTCACGAAATTAAAAATATAATATAATTAAAAATTAAAAATATTTCGAAAACTAAACATAAAGGAATTTATTTTAACATATTGCTTGAATCACTTGAATGAAGTGTTACCATACTTAATACTAGACTTTGCATTTAAACGCAATTTTCCTTAACCGCGGTTACGGTTCAAAAGAATGTGGTTAATCGCGGTTAACGGTTAATCACACCCACTATAAACTACACTCACAATATATTTTCCGTTGCAGTGTTGCATTTCATATAACAACGATGGAAGTTCACAAAGTCACGGACTTATTGATCCGCCCTCGTACATCTGTGTGTGTTGTGTTTTGTAAATTTATATACAAATATAAAAAATTTCAATTTAAAAAACAAACCACAAAAATTGTTTTTTTTCTACGTTTTGTCAGTTAAAAATTTATGCTTATTTCAAACGACTTTCAATTGCTTTTACTGCTTTTGTCGATTATTAAACAATGATTAAAAATATACAACAAAATGGGATGAATATAATGAAAAATCAGTAGTCCCCTTTTTGATTGTATTTTAGATTAATTTAATATGTATTTTAGATTATTTTTAACGAATTAATATTGTGAGTGTATTTTTCAACCTGTTTTTTTATAAAATTAATAAGAAATTTAAATGTTAACGTTAAAAAAAGCAAAGTATAACCGGAAAATATTTCAAAACCCGTTCAAAGTAACTAGTTCTAGAACTACTTCTCAGGGAATAACTCCAACACATATTATTTAAAAGCATCCCTGGAAATACTGGTGGTGTAACTACTTCTAAAAACCATGCAAATGAGTCATGCTTGCATTATAACTACATATTTGATATGTTTTCGGAACAACTGATTTAGAACAAGTTATACATGACTTCCGCATCGGTTGCCAGATCCTGATACTAAGCTTCAAAACGGCTCAATAGAGCTATTAAAAAACGTTAAAATTTTTGAATAATAAATTAACAAAAAAAATGTCATACAAATTTTTCATATAAAAGTAGAAAACAGCATTTATGAAAATAAACGTTATCAAAAGGCAGAAAGGAAGGACAACATAACATAAATTAAATAACTATCTCCTCAAAATCTCTTTCGTTTCAATTTTCGTAATGAAGATTGTTTCCTCCAGGGTTTGGAATATTTTTTCCTCGAATACTATTAACTAACAAATCAATGCACACGAATTTTTTTAAAAATTCATTTAAAAAAAAATATTTTAGACGAATCCTTTTTTAGTCTAAAACTCAAAGATTGCTTAAAACATTTTGAAATTTATCCTCGTGGGAGGCCTTGCTTGCTACAACCGAGTAAAAATCCAATTAGAAGACCCCAAAGTTGGGGACTTTTGAATTCTGTCTTTAAACAAAACTTCTTATATTCTTATAATATCAGAACATTAGAGCTCGCAAAAAAATAATTTCAACTAATGAAGTATTTCCTTAATTTCAACAGAACTATTATGAAATAAATATACATTTTAAAGATTTTTCTTCGTAGGGTCATATAAATCCCAACAGCACATAATGGCTAATTTTCTCGTATTAAATTAAGAATATTATTTTAAACCTAGAAAATTAATACTAAGTACTTTCATTTATCGCACTTAAAAGTGCGATTCTTTAACTTTCTTAATAATTTTATCGATCTTATTAACTTATAAAATTTTATAAAGTAACGACAAAAATTTTTAAATTGAACTTCAAAAAAAATTCTCTCTATAAGTTTAAATAAGGGCCATTCCATGTCAAACCGCACATAAAACTGTAATTTTCGGATTTGTCATCTCCGATTTTAATGAAATTCGCCACAGATATTTAAAATGGGTAGTGTTTATCAAATCATTAACCTTTCGACCCCGAACCCTTTCGGTTTTCGAAATATGCCGTCATAAAAATTGGCAAAAACGTCAAAATATCGAAAATGTGTCCATACAAAGTCGTCCATTACTTCTTAACTATACAACATAACATTACCTTCAAAATGGTGTCCCAAAAGTTTTTTTTTTGTTTTAAAAGGTTAAAGGTAATTTTTTTAAGTTTAATCTTCAAAAACCCATATCTCAAAATCGAATATTTTTAATATATGTTAAAAACTAAGGCCTCTCTACATTTATGGCAAAATTATGAAGGAATTGTGGTCGTAATGTTTTTACCTTTAAAATGGTACCAATAGAAAAATTTTGGATTGTATAGTTTACAAGTTATGGGCGACTTTGTATGGACACTTTTTCGATATTTTGACATTTTTGCCAATTTTCATGACGGCATATTTCAAAAACCAAAAGGGTTTGGGAACGAAAGGATAATTATTTGATAAACACTCAATAATTATTTTACCATGTCCCAGACAAAAACTCTAAGATGTACCTCAATAACGAGTTAGCCCATACTCCAGGTAACACATATTTCAAATTTCAGGTTTCTAGCTAAATCGGTGTGGACAGCCCGTTAAGGGGGACTCTTCACATGTTTGCCCCTCTTCGTAGACATTTACAAAAATCCGACCTAGGTGAATGTCTACACCGGACGAGGAACATATGAACCAAATTTCAACTTCCCAGCTCCAGCGTTTTTGGCAGGACGTCAAGGGTTAGAATTTTTCCCTTTTCTGCCCCTCCTCTTTGGATTTTAACTTTATAGGTCCAGCAGTTTGTGCGGGCTGTTAAAGCATATTTCAAATTTCCGGTTTCTAGCTATAGGGTATGGGCAGGCCCTGAAAGGGGAGTTTTTCCCCATTTTGCTCTTCTCCGAAGAAGTTTCCAAGAACCTCGTCTTAGCGAATGTCTACGCCGTAGGGAAAACCTACATACAAAATGTCAGCGTCCTACCCCTGTGGTTTGGCTGGGCACTGTTAAATGAAATAAAGAAATAAATATTTACATATATACACAGTTACACATTTTCACATTTGCCTATTTGCACATGTGCACATTTACACATTTTCATATTCGCACATTTACATATGAACATTTGCACTTCTGCAAATTTGCACACTTTCACATTTGCACATTTATAAATTTGCACCTTTGCACATCTGCACATTTAGATTGGATGAGGAATCTATGTACCGTCAAGGGGGTGAATTTCCCGCTTGTTTACCCCTCCTCTTTGGATTTTCCAAAAGTCACGCCATAGCTGTTATCTACACTGGAGCAGGAACCTGCATACCATATTTCAACTTTCTAGTTTCAGCATTTGAAAATACAACAATTATTAAAATACAAAACAATAACGAACTTAAATATAAGAACTCGAAATCGTAGGGTGTACTGTTTTTTTATTTCTGAAATAAAATTGACTATTTCTGAAATGCAATTGACTATTTCTGAAATACAATTGACTATTTCTGAAATACAATTGACTATTTCCGAAATACAATTGACAATTTCTGAAATACAATTGACTATTTCTGAAATACAATTAACTATTTCTGAAATACAATTGACTATTTCTGAAATACAATTGACTATTTCTGAAATACAATCAACAATTTCTGAAATAAAATTGACTATTTCTGAAATACAATTGACAATTTCTGAAATACAATTGACTATTTCTGAAATACAATTAACTATTTCTGAAATACAATTGACTATTTCTGAAATACAATTGACTATTTCTGAAATACAATTAACTATTTCTGAAATACAATTGACTATTTCTGAAATAAAATTGACTATTTCAGAAATGCAATTGACTATTTCTGAAATACAATTGACTATTTCTGAAATAAAATTTACTATTTCTGAAATGCAATTGACAATTTCTGAAATACAATTGACTATTTCTAAAATCCAATTGACTATTTCTGAAATACAATTGATAATTTCTAAAATACAATCAACAATTTCTGAAATTAAATTGACTATTTCTGAAATACAATTGACAATTTCTGAAATACAATTGACTATTTCTGAAATACAATTAACTATTTCTGAAATACAATTGACTATTTCTGAAATAAAATTGACTATTTCAGAAATGCAATTGACTATTTCTGAAATACAATTGACTATTTCTGAAATAAAATTGACTATTTCTGAAATGCAATTGACAATTTCTGAAATACAATTGACTATTTCTAAAATCCAATTGACTATTTCTGAAATACAATTGATAATTTCTAAAATACAATTGACTATTTCTGAAATAAAATTGACTATTTCGAAATACAATCAATTATTTTTGAAATACAATTTACCATTTTGAAGTACAATTGACTATTTCTGAAATACAATTGACTATTCTGAAATACAATTTATTATTTCTGAAATACAATTGAGTATTCTAAAATACAATTCACAATTTCTGAAATACAATTGTCTATTTCTGAAATACAATTGGAAAAGGGGTAGTTTTCGTGTATATTATATTGTTGGATCTAATCTGATACAATTCGATCTGACTTTTTTCGGATAAATTTGGATATTACTTTATATATATATTGTTGGGTCTAATTTAATCTGCCATTTTTCGGATCAATTCAGATCCATCTAAATCCTCAAATATATTTCTGGATCTAATTTGATCTGCCCTTTTTCGGATCAAATAAGATATTAAGGAATATAAAATTGGAAATGATTAAATATTGTGTCAGATTAATTTTTTTACTCGGACCTATGTTACTTACTTTTTGCCAATTAATTTCAAATCCTCTGTGGTTCATTATGTAAAAATGTTTAAGTTAGTTATAGATATTTTTGCAAGGGGCCGCTGTAAAGTAACAAGATTTAAAAATATATTCTCTGTACATACATACCCAGCAAAAAAAGGGTAGTCATTCTGTGACTATAACTTCTTTCATTGCTTCCTAAACTTCAGTTGGCGTTCTTTTATGATTTTTTGGTGTTATTCAAAGGCACTTCCAAAAAAATTCATGTGTTCATATTTGAAATGCAGTGATCTGGATATAAACCTGATGTATATCTTAAAATATCACTCTTCATTACTTCTAAAGCATAAGTTATAGTATATCGTATATTTTTTTTTTTTTTTTGAGTCTAAAGCATTTATTCAAATTGAGAAAATAGTACTGAAGAACTTTTTTAATGGTTTTATTAAATCATTTTTTATATTTTAGTTTAAAATTTCATGAGGCTTAGAATTTATGCAGTTTTGCAATTTTTAGAAGTTTTAAAAAATCAAGAAAAACTGATTTTTTTTGACCTTTGAATAGAGTATTCAAAAAATCGGTCTTTTGAAAAAACCGGTTTCGGGTTTCTTCGAAAAATCGAATTTAAGAAAAACCGGTTTCGGTTTCGGTTTTTGCAGAAAAAACCGGTCAACCGGTTTTTTTTTAATTTGAATAAAAACACACCATGACGATGTCTCTCACGTCGTAAAAAACGTTCTCTTTCTTTTGTATGTGCAGATTTCAAAGGTTCAGCATCTTTTCAAATTGGTTTTTTTTGCGATTCCAATTGCATTTCTTTGCAAATCCAATTAGTTTTATCAGATTTCCCAATTGGATTTAAAAAAAAGGTTTAAAAACAGGGAAATTTACTCAAATTTTTGCAGAAATCAGGGAAATTTGCTCAATTTTCCCCTGTTTTCTCAAAGTTTCTGAACCTTTGTATTCTGTATAAAATTTTATTTGGCCGCTGACGGCGTTGCATCCTCTACACTATTCTTCCTCTATGATAAAAATCTTAAATAATTTGTTAATTGTTTTTATTACAAACAAAAAAAAGATATATGAAATCATCATATGTGACCTTCCCCGAGAAAAGGGACCTAGTGTGTCAAAAAACGGTTTTGGACTTAAGAGTGAATTCTGGTACCTAAAAGGGTGTAGAATAAGATAAAATGAGTTAGATTTCTGATAAAAATTTATTTACCCCATAAAAACGTACACAACGAACTTGGGAAAATCAATAAAAATGAGAAAAACATTAAAATTTCATAACTTACCATACCAAATCGCATCTCCCAACTGAAGGTGTGTTCACAGTGATAATGCGTTATGAAACTTTAAATGCGTTTTTTTCAAAACTTCATTTTCACACACTAGGTTCCTTTTCTCGGAGAAGGTCACATATAATGATAAATAATTTTTAGGATTTTGAATACTGTTTATTGTGTTATTTACATCAGAAATTAAATTATTTGAATTTGGAATATCCAAAGTTAAGTCTTCATCGGAATCTATCAGACTTACATCTAAATCTTCATAACCAACCAAACGATTATAAAAGTGTTCGGAAAAAATAAAAGAGACCAAGTAACCCAGTTGGTGATGTAATTAACAAAAACCGGTTAACCGAACAAAAAAAAATTACAAAATATTCGAAGCCGATCGGTTTTAAAAAAAGAAACCGGTTGACCAGTTTTCGGTTTCGGTTTTTGAATACTCTACCTTTGAAACTAGCTGGCCTGTCATATGCATTTTTTCAGCCTTAAATATTTATGACTATGCAATCTGTGCATTTTTGCATTATGTATTTTATTTAACACTACATCATTTCCAGTTTTAATTCAGAATTTACCAAAATAATTTTAAAATTGTGTAAAGATTATTTCAAATTGCCCAAAAATGATTTAAAATTGTGCAAAAATTATTTAAAATTGTTCAAAAATATTTTAAAATTGTCTAAAAATGCTTCCAAATAGTACAACTAGTTTTTAAATTACCCAAAAATATTTTAAAATATGTCTAAAAATTCATCAAAATTTTTGAAAAATGTTTCAAAAATGCTTTTTCAATAATGCAGAATTATTTATTTGTTTTAATAAAAAGTATCTGTATATCAATGTATAAATTTCGCTTGTTTAAACTAATTTTTCTGCATTCTTATGAATTAAATTTTCATCAAAGCTTAAATATTATATGAACATTTTCCACTCATGCATCAGAATAGCTAATCATTGTATTATCATTGCTTCCTTAGAGTAAAGTATGAGTAATGCTAGTAGCTACATTTGAATACTTTCATCCTATGATACGCTAATGTTAAATTCATCAATGAAACCATCAGAAAAGAAGTGACGCCTTTGCCATAGTAGTGATGCTTTTATTGCTTCTTTGGCAGCTTCATTTTTTGCTGGGTATATCTATCTTCCAAAAGTCTGAACATGATGGGGTTAAAAACCGATACCGCAATAACAAAAATAACGTTACCCTTAAAATATCGTTACCGAAATAAGTAAAATAACGTTATCGCTAAAATACCGTTACCGAAATAATGGAAAATACCGTTATCGCTAAAATACCGATACCGAAATAACTGAAAAAATCGTTATCCCTAAAATACCGTTACCGAAATAACTGAAAAAGTCGTTATCCCTAAAATACCGTAACCGAAATAACTGAAAATAGCTTTACCCTTAAAATAACGTTACCGAAATAGTAGAAAATAGCGTTACTCTTACCGATAACCGCATTTGTTTCGGTTACCATCCATGGTTTTCATGCATTTTTTCATAGAATTTGAAATGAAACTGTTTTTTAGAAAATACAGTTTTCGAATTTAAAGCAATTTTATATTATTTTATAACATAAGTAAGGTCTTAGTGCTTGTTAGGAATATACCTAGTCACGTGGTTCATTGCTAAGGAGAAAAATATATATTTTAATAGGGTTTTTGTTAAAGCTCTGCTTAGAGGATTTAGCTTTTCTAAAACTTCGCGTTCTGATGAGATCTTTTGTCAGCTCTATTTCAATTTTTTGGACATGAAACTATAATTTTATATTATTTAAAATTTATTTTTTAAAGGAAAGTTGTCTATCATATTCCCTAAGCATTTACTTTGATTCAGTGGATTTGAAAATAATTTGAGTTGATATTTTTTTCAACGATTTTTTTGCCAAAATTAAGAAAATTAGGAAGTTTTAAGAAAAATAACAGACCTATTTTAATCGATTTTTCGGATCGAATAATTGTTTTGACGCTAACCAAAATAGAGATGATTAACCGAGGAATCGATTAACCGAATTGGAAACTCTAGTTATTTTTCAAATAAAACTACTCCCAAATTGATTGAAACATTTTTGGGAGATGTTTTATTTTGGTGCCATATTACTTTGGGCGATTTTGCCTACAGCCATTTACAACTGTCTTTAAAAATAATTGAACCCGTCATTTCGAAAAGGGCATGAATCCATACATTAAAACTTTTCAGGATTAACAAAAAACGTATTTGTTCTGAAAAAGTCTATGGTGGTTAAGAAACTGAATATAGAAGTTAATGAACAAAAACATATATAAGTTTTGGTCCATTTATTTATTTTAAAAAAGCATGTATCATACAGTTTTTGGTGGTTGAAATTTTTGGGCTTATGCCCTTTTCGAAATGACCTCTTAGATATAATCGCAAAATAAAAGATTTTTCGAAGAAGTGACATTTAATCATCATTATTTTCTTCATATTATTTATTAGCTGAAGTTGTTGGCCTTGCAAATATCTTTGTATAAAAATTTTGGTACTTTTCTGGAATGTATTTTTCTAGTTTTTTTTCTAAAATTTGGTATTTGCTTTTCATTGATTGACACTTTGCCAGCATACGTAGGAGTATCATTTGATGGTTAAGACGGGCTGGTGCCCATTCTCTGTAAAAGCTGGAGTTCATAACTGATTAAACAATTTATAGATTCACGTGTTGTAACAAGACCTGGTGGAGACTTGGAAAATATGAAGTGCGTCACTTGGGAAAGGTCAAGTTTTTTTGGTTTGATCATTTGATTCGATTTAAAAATTAGTCGATATATATCAGCATTGTGTTTCTCTTGAAAAGGGCATAAGTCCAGGACTCATGACCTTTTTATACAGACTTTAGATTTCGAGGGCCATATAAGGTAGTTTGTTGCACTTGAAGCTCTACCATTTTCACAGAGAATACGTAAAACCCTTAAAAGAATTAAATGGCGTCAAAAAGTGATATTGAAATGACAAATTCAATTGTATTATTATCCAAAAAACAAATTTATTTATTTACTCTCTGGAATCAGTGTATATTTGCATTTTCCTGAAGCATTCCGTTTGCACATCACATTGCTCTTGGAGAGGTTAATCCATTAAATAAATATACATAATATATTCTTGCAGAATTTAATAACGAATAATTAGATATACGTAGCTCTTGTACACAAATAATTGTATTAAATATATGAAATAAAATAAGATTGATAATTTAAACTAATTTAATAAACGTCATAAACTGGCAAAAAAAAGTACAGGCACAGCAACTTTTGAATAGTACTGGCAAAATAAAAAATACAGTGCTCTCCTACTACTGTTTTTTCGCACCGTCGGAAATTTTCACATGGGGATCCTTATTCCCCAATGAGAATAAAACATTAAAATCGTGGGGAATATCACAAATAAATTCTTCTGGCTAACTCCGGCTTAATACATTTTATATATAAAAAATGTTTTAAGACGTCATTTGTAATGTAATTTAACTTTTTTATAAATCTGTTTACAAGTGGCGCATAGTATTGTAAAAGATTATATTGAAATAAAGAGACATTTTATATACAATTTTTTTTTTTTTTTTATTTACCACAATTTCTTATGAACGTAAAAATTATTTTTTCATTTAATCCAAATTCCAAAATTAGTCAGAGTGGGTGGTTGATTATTTTTTAAAAGTCAAAATTATTGAAAAGAAATTAACTTAAAATTTAATGCAAAACTAAAGTAAAAGGAAATAATAAAAAAAATGTTTGTAATTAATACAAATGTGTATATAATTTAAATTAAATTAGAGTACGATAAAATTGATAAAGTACATCAATATTATAACTAAAAAATCATTCTAAAGTTTCATATCATTGACATAAGCATCCAATTCAGCATCAAGTTCTTCCGCTGTAGGGGCAGGTTTTTTACTATTACGACCACCAGCAGCTGCGGCTCCAGTAGCTCTGTTACGATTTTGAGGTGGACCACCACGACGATTGCCACCACCAACAGCTGCTGAAAAGAAAAATGTTGCAAGAGTTTTGAAAACCATATTTAGTTTAGTTTTTAAATTCTTATTTAATACCTCCTCCTCTTCGATTACCGCCACCACCACCACCACCAACTTGTGGTCTACGCTTTTGAGGACTAATACCACCACCGCCAGTACGTATTGGTCTGGTTATATTTGCGGCATCTGTTAAGAATTGTATATTCATAGGTCTACCATCCAAAGGAACACCATTGTATTGTTTAATGGCTTTTAAAGCATCTGGTCTTCTTTCGAATACTACATCAGCAGTACCTGAAAATAAGAAAAAAAAATACGAATTTTTAATTTGTTTTCTTGTAATTTATCATCCATCAACTTCTTTTGAAATAAACTGTAAGATTTTTTCATTTAAACTAAATGAAATATTACTTTTCTTGATTTGGCTTAAAATTATTTTATATAAAAATTCAGATATATGTATGTTTAATACAAAAATGCTTAGCTTAAAAAAAATCAGTGTGTAAATATCAGTACCCGGTAAAATTTTCATTAGTATCAGTACACCTAAAGAGCCATCCCAAAAGTTTAAGTAATGAAAAATATTTGTTGAAATTCAAAATCGATTGTAACATGTATGTATTATATGAAGTGTTTGTAATTCTTTATTGATCATATAAAAATTCTATAAAATTAAAAAGGGAAGTCACAAAAAAATAACAAAAGTTGTTTGTATTTACAATTTCATTGTTGGTGCCGATTTAAGAATTTTTAGTTTGTACTTAAGATGGTGTTTTGCACACCAAGCAAAAGAACTCAGTTTGCATCGTCAGTCATAACTACTCTAGACCTAGAAAATGTAAAAAACAAGTTTGAGCTTTTTTGCATCGTGTGCAAATTAAAATCGTTAATACCCACAGAATTTTATGTTTAAATGCAATAAAATTAATAAAAAGTTCTGTAAGTAGTTTGGTATGGAATTCCAGATTTTTGCCGTACGCATACGAAACGATCCTTCAAATATGGAATTAGAAAAATAGAGTTCAATAATTTGCAAAAAGAAAATATGTATGTTAAACAAATAACTAGCACCTATAGGCTAGTTGGTTGGTAGCGTGTACCATATCAGTGCGGTGGTCGAGTATTTGATTCCCACCAGAGGCTCTGATCTGTTAAGACTCCAACAAGCCGATAGCCTTTGTAACTATGTATGTACATATATGATTAATATTAATAAAAAATATATAAAATGTACAACCAAAAAAAGTTTTAACAGCTGTTGAGACATGATCACGCGATGACCAATACCATAGACAAATCGAACAATAATATAAGTAGCCTAATTGGCCTATAAAATTATATTAAATGTACTTTTAAAAGTATGAGAATGGAAATACTTAATGCCGCAAATAGACTACACAAGCCACACACAACGATAAAACTTTGTTGTGTAAAAATCAAAATAGTTTTGATTTTTTACACAAACCTTAACGCACACATATATACATATTTTCCAATTTCAAGTCTTGATTTATACTTGAATTACACTTTAATTTAATAGCATATTTCATCAAATGGGAGACTGGAATTTCAAGCCTTAAATCTCAGTTCAATTGAAATTCAAGCAACATAAATATAACACTTGTTTTTAAGCCTTAACTTCAAGTTTAAACCAAGCCATAAAAACATGGTAACGATTGGTTATATTACAATTTATTAATATTCGCATAATCTTTTTAAGATTTATAAACATTTATAATTTTCTTACCTACAAGCTTAGAAATTTGTAGAATCTTTCTGATATTAGAAAAAAGTTAATGGAAGGACAGAGTTTAGCTCCAAAAAAACGTAGCTTACATTTTCATTAAAATCCATGGAAGGAATTCAGATTTTATAAAAAGCTTAACAGAAAAATTTTTAATTTAAAGATAAGTTTTAATTTTATTTTAAAATTTTGACAAAAAAAATGCGAAAAATATGAATATTTTTACTTGTATGAATTTGATTTGGGCTGTAAAAAACACTTTATATAAAGCACAAGCAATATTGTGGTGTGAATATTTTGGAAGTAAATAAAATTATTTAAAAAAAAGTGAATTGAAAAATTATAGTTAAAAAAAGGGAAATAAATAAGAATTTAACTACTGCAGTGTTTTAATAATTAATAAATTTAATTTGTGAAAATTTGTATCTAATTTAATTTAAAAAGTAGCGCTGTTGTCTCGGATTTTCACTCAGGAATAAAATTTTAGAATAACATACAATGACAAATATATGTATTTGGTTTCTATATATAACATTCAAGTATACAATAGTGTTTTGGGGTTTTTTTCGAGGATAGTTTTGAACAAAACCCTTGAATTTACAAATTTTTAATGTTTTTTGGGTTATGTAGTCTATTTGCCCTATAAATCAAGTAAAAAAATCCCTACGACTTCCCATCTATCAAGTGTTTAAAAATAGTATGAAGAAATTAAATAATCACGTATCTTCGTTGACATAGGTCCATTTATTTCATTCCATTTATTTCCCCTTGTCTAGTGTTTCAATTCTACTCGTTCCCCATAGACCCCAACGGAGAAAATATCAGTATATTTTCATCATAGGGTCATATAGACCCCAACAGCACTTAAGGGTTAATTTTCTAAAATAAAATAAGAAAAAAATTTTCTAAAATAAAATAAGAAAATTATTATCTAGGACCTACTTACGCTCACGCACGATCACGTGAGCAATTTAAATTTTTAATTTTATCACTTGAACCACCTACTTCACTATGGGAAATTTTGCGGAATTTTTCGGCCAAACCCCTAAATGACAATATCGTCTCGAAATTTGGCAAGGTTATTTGGCGTGAAGTTTTCTGGCTCAGTAGAAAAAGTTGACATGAACGGACATGATTACGGCTGCTTTTAACGAATGTAAAAATAAAATATATCTTCTAGATATAAAAAATTGTTGATGCGTATAAATCTTGAACCATTGAACCATGTATTCGATTGTTTCTCCGATTTGCAAAAATGGTTAAAGCTAATAATGGTTAAAGCTAATAATCGGGAACACTCTCTAATTTCAAAAAACGCCTTAAAGTTGTCATCTTCGAAAACTTACGAGGAAGTTGATGCATCTACTTAAAATCTTGCAAAACGTTAGATCATATTTTATCTCATTCATGAAACGTAGTTTTTTTCTGTAATTTCTTCGAAATTTATTGAAAATTATCAAAATAAGCTTAAGTAAGCTTAATTTATATAAAAACAACAAACTTACAATTAATCATTATTCCACAATTTTTGTTATAAATAAAAAAATATATATCGAAAAAATTTTAATCCAAAATTATTAAAATTTAAAAACTAAAAAAATTCAATTAATAATAAAAAATAAGAATCTGCATTTTAAAATTTTGCATAATATATTTATACACGCTATTGCTAATTTAAATTAATTATAAATGATTTTACAATAGTATTTTAAGTACATACTTTAATATTGAATTTAAGTTTTGCCCTCCAAAATACAATTTTCACAGTTTCTAAATTTTCAATTTCCCGGAAAATGGCTAAAAACAATTATTATAATGTTGATAATGTAAGACCTATTAGCATTTTACCTGCGATGTCAAAAATTGTTAAGAATATTATGAAGTCACAAATTATATCTCACTGTCAACAATTTTCATTATTTCAATATGCGTTTCGTCGTAATCACTACACAAATTTGTCACTTCTTGTTCTTACTGACTCAATAAGGAAACACCTTGATAAGCATAAAAATTGTTCTGTGACACGTGTGTAGACCATAATATTTTTATAGGCAAGCTTAAAGATAAATTTAACTTTTCTAAATCCGCGTGTAAGTTAGTATATTCGTACTTAAATAATACATCACAATTAATTACACAAAATGACTTTAATTCTAGCGTTGTTCATGTTACATCAGGTGTCCCTAAAGGGTCACTACTATTTTTAACATAAATTGTTTTTGCTGATGATATTTTTCTTTTGTATAGTACTGATTATAAGAATACTCGTTTTTGTTTACTTTTTAGTTGGATGCATTTGAGTTATTTTGAGATTAATTTAAATAAAACTAAGGCACTGGAATTTTACCTACCAAATCAAGATTCTTTTCATCCATCAATTTTTAGTAATGCCTTGGTTTTATTGTTCACTCCAACCTTAATTTTAGTAATCATATTGACTTGCTGACAAATAGATTCTGCTTCACTTTAGGAAGGCTATTTTATTTAAAAGCATATATACCTAAGTATGTAAGTTTGGCTCATGCATTATTAATGTCACAGTTTAACAACTGTCTTGAAGTTTATTCTGGTACCTCTTTTGGAAATTTATACCGCCTTGAAAGAATAATAAGAAAAGTTATTCGTTAGGTGCTTGAGATAGGAGTACGTGATCATGAACGTGTTACTGCGCTTGTAGCCGATTTCTTAAGCTGTACATTTCATCTTCATTTACGTTTACTACTACATTTTCATAAAATCGTGAAATCGAGACAGCCGCCTTCGTATTGACCTTTCAGTTCTTGAACGTTTTTTTAAAGTAAGAATTTGTCGTATTTGAAATAAATTACCATCTTCTCTAAGAATGTTTTCATATTCCACTTTTTTTTAAGAGAAGCAACACTCAGAAAATTCTTCCTACTTATTACTCGCAATGTGTTGCTTTCTTTGGATAGGGGATAGAGGAGAGATGAAAGTTGGTGAAAGATGAAAGACTTCAAATACGACAACTCTGTAATTACGCGAGATGATTAATCTTAGAACAGTTGTTGCTCGCGAAAATTGTTGAAGCTTTTTTTTTAGTTAATAGCCCTGTTTTTTGTTATTTACTTTGGTGGGGTTAAGTGCTATTAAAACACAGAAAGAGGACGTTTCAATAACCATTACACCACAACGCCCACAAAAATAAAGTATTAATTTTTTTAACCCTGAAAATGATTAATTGTGTTTATATATATTCTGTTTTTTAGGATCTTTATTTATAATACGATAACTTTAGGTAATATTTATGTGGCTGGGGAGCCATCTGGAAGCTATAATATATACTTTTTTTTTAATTAGTTTTAAGTTGAATTATATATTTTTTTTATTTAATGCCTAATTGTTATTATTATTAGACTTGGATATTGATCTCACAGTACATACATTTGAAGGCTTCTATGTATTGATATTAATAAATAAATAATCTCGAAATCCGCTGATATAAAAACGACGCGGAAAAAACAATACCTACAATTTTTGCCATTTAAAATCCCTTAAATGTCCCAAGAAATATTTTTACGGACTCTCCGACACGTACGGATTCATGAATCCGGCTCAGCTACATGTTTACAGACCGTAAATACGTATCCGTCAAAGCTTGTACGTAAACGGAACATTAACGGACCGTATAATTGAATTTTCGAAGACAATACGTTTTGACTCCGTTTTGGAACATCCGTTTCTGTATTGTCAAATACAGACTTCCTCGGATTTCATTAGTTTTTCTTTCGCTGCTTTTGAATTCGTTTTGTTGTCAAACGCGAATAATAAAAACATGTATCTGATCATTATACGGGTCGCGCGCTTAAGTTTAGTAAAACAGATGCTCTCTTACATCTCACACCGATAATAAATTTAAGTGACATCTATGAGGTAAATATTTATGGAATTTAGAACATGTTTTACGGTGATGAGCAAAAATTTATGCAATTTTGCAAATAAAAATATTGTCTGCCAATAGATTTTGTTAAAAAAATGTGCAAATTTGATTTGTATGCTACATCATTTCGTAAACGCCATTAATTAAACCTTACTTAAAATTCTGTTCAATTTTTCATGATATTCAATGGGCCATAACCGCAGCGATGGATAGAGATGCTAGTTATGCTGGAGAGGAATATTTCATTTAATTAAATTTGTAATTTTTTTTTCTTATTTTATTTTATTACATATCCTTATAAATAAATTAAAAGAAAAAAGAACTATAATTCAAATTAAAAAGTTTAGTCATTTACATAAATCCGTTTTTTGTTGAAAAAACGGTACGAATACAAGTCCGTAAACGGTCCGTCATTGACGGACTTTTAGCGGACAACTCCTTTTTTCATCCGATATATCCGGTACGTAAACGGTCCGTCATTGACGGTATTTAAACGGATTCGTCTGTACAAGGATCCAGAAAACGATACGTAAATGGAGTTGGATTCCGTTTATGACGGACCAAAAACGGTACGTAAACGGAACGTATTGTTTGTTGGGGTGCTTAATAATACCTTAAACTCCAATCGTTGACTTATTGAAATTTCTTTAAACAAATTTTTTTATATTTAAAATTGGAGATTTTAAGCCAGTGTATAAAAATTCTGATTAATTTAAAACAAGTTAGCAAAACACAAGATAAAAAATACTTCTCACCTGAGTACATTAGAATTAAAAGAATACAAAAATAATGTTGTAGTATGTAGTTTCAATAAATTTTAAAATATGTGATCGAATTTGTTGATCAAGTGGTATGTGACGCACTAATTGGCCTGTGACGTTATAATTGATTTTTATTGCCTTATTAAAAAGATAATTAACTGCAAATTATAATTATTTAATAATTTTAATTAAAACTCGTTTAAAAATATAAAAATTATGGAGAAAATCAATAAAGTCATATTTTTCCCTTGTAACCCCTTTTCAAGCTTTAGGGCTGATGCGGCACCTCTACCTGTTGACGATTATTCCAATTTTTTGCAAGACGTAGTTTTACACCCATACAAGCTCTAATGAACATTAGAGCGACTCGCCAAAAAAAGTGCTCGATGTACCCTCCCAAATATTAATCTTGGCCTTTTTAAAGTGACATATAAAATATTACGGCTCTAGCTTTGACCTCTCGTGAGCTGGACCGTTTTGAAAAAGGGTAAATTTTTGCATGTTTTGTTAATTTAGGAATCTGTTTCCTTATCAACATATACAATATGAGTATTATAAGAAAGGTTTTTTTAAGGCGCGTCCAACTGTATATACAATTTGTCCAAGGGCGATCATCCATGCCTTTTTTGGGATATTCTGTAAAAAAAAACGGTTTTTGAATTTTTTGTTCGGGGTTGTTTGTAGTAAAAATGCCAAATTAACATATTTTAATCTTTACTCGATTTAATTAAATACGGGTCTAAGCTTTTTTTGAAATTCATGCTAGTTCGCAATTTGACAAAAATGCAATGGGGTGGTAACCCTTCATTTTAATAAGGCAATATGGGTATCAAATTTTTTCTTTTGCCAAGTACATCATCTTTGTATGTAAATAATTTATATGTCATCATAAAAAATACCCATGTTCATTTTGAGGAGGGTACACCTTGCACGAATTTCGCTTCCATACAACTTGAGTCGCTCTAATGTAATATAAGTGATCAGTACATAGAAATATCTTAAAGTACATGTATATCACAATCTGTAATGGAGCAATGCTTGCAATAATGCTTTATTATCTTAGTAACTCCGCATTCTATAGTACACTGAGATAAGCATTTTTTTCCTTGACTGAATCAAGTCCAGTAAGAATTCCTCAGTAACAAACTTATAGGGAGTAAGACAATATTACTCTCAAAATTAAATTTTCTAAAAAGTACGCGAACGGAAAATTTGCAATAATTTACAAGTTTCTTAAACAGCCGATTGTTGAAAAATATTAAGCAGAAACACTTTAGGAGGATTTCTTATCTTTTCCATAATTCATTTTAGAATATTTGTTGCTTTGCATTTGCATACAACGTAGTTGTAAAACATTTTTATTTGTATTTACAAAAATTTCTCACGTTTTTCAATCATATGTTTTTTCTGCTTGAAAATTCATGAGACATAAATTTGCAAACTCTCAATATAGAACTATCATTTGTTTCTCTCTTTTTTCTTTCTGTTTACTGAGTATTTCTGTAAACAAATGCCATCCATCGAAAATTTGTACAAATTTGTACAATTTAATGAGTAAACGAACGGAACTAATGCAAAGCAATATTTCATGACAACACTGCTTTGTTAAATAATAGTTTTGTTCGTTCATTTATTAATTTATTCATTCATTCATTTATCTAGAAAAATAAAATAATTTCTTACGGTGTAAAACACCAATACATTCATATTCTCTCTTTCTGCCGACCACTGGTTTACGCAAATAGTCAGTAAACATAAAGAAAAGATAGAGAATAAAGTGACAGTTTGATGTTGAGAGTTCTTCTTCTTTCTGCAAATTTTTACTGGACAAATTATTACCAGCAAGAATTTACAAGCAGAAAAAACATATGATTGAAAAAAATGTGTTTAAATTTTTGTAAAAAAAAAAAAAAATGTTTTACAACTACGTTGTTTTATGCAAAGCAACAAATATTGTTAAATGAATTGTAGAAAATATAAGAAAACCTTCTTTAATGTTTCTGCTTAAGATTTTACAACAATAATCCTTTTTTTCATATCGACCTGTTATAATTTATTTTTGCATTTGGTTTTATCAGCTGTTTAACAAACTTGTAAATTATTGCAAATTTTCCGTTCGCGTACATTTTTAGAAAATTTTCATTTTGATAGTAAATTGGTCTTACTCTCTGTAAGTTTGTTACTGAGTAAATTTACTGGACTTGACTGAGAAAAGTAAACGAATGAACCTAATGCAATGACTTTTTAAAACGTTTTGGAACGCTTATAATGCTTGTTATGTTATGTTAAATTTTAAAATTTCCGTCATTTCAATTGCCAATAATCTCAAAGCATCACAATTAACAACACATTACAAATTCGACAAATGTTGCGCATTCATAAGGTTTACCATGCATTAATGAGCTCACACACGCCAATGACGTAATTGAATTCTATGCAATGAAATACTGCGTTTATAAAGTCAGCCGGTTTTTTGTATTACATTTTGACTCGCGATGAAAATTGGATTCATTACGAAAGCCCCAAGCGCAAAAAGTCTTGGGTCTTGCCAAGACAGCCATCAACATCCTTCACAGCTAAATATTCATGGCATTAAATATATAATTTGTATTTGTTGAGATAAGCGAAGCGTAATCTACTACGAGCTGCTCAATTCGGAATCAACTCATGCGTTTGAGATCCAGACTGAAGCAAACACCACTAGAGTATGAAAAAACAAACCACAACGTTCGGCAACATGTTGCAAGACCTACTTGGAAACGCTAAAATTTGAAGTCCTTCCCCACCAGCTGAAATCTCCACTTATCGCTCCTTCCGAATACTACTTGTTCTGGTCGATGACACATAGCCTTTTCCAGCAGAAGTTCACTTCATATAAACTATGCAAAAAATTGGTCAATAATTGGATTAAAAAGAGAATAATATATTTGTAACCATTTTTGCAAAAAAATTCTTAAATTTCGACAAATTATTAAGGAGTTAGCACATACTCCCAGGTAGGCATATTACAAATTTCTAGTTTTTAGCTAAAAGAGATTGGGCATGCCGCGAAAGGGAAGTTTTCCTCTTCTTTCCCCACCCCGAAGGAATTTCCAAAACCCCGTCTTATTCGACTTCTACGCTGTAGGGGAAACCTACATACCAAATTTCAGCCTCCTACCTCTTGCTGTTTGGGCTGGGCGAGGTTGAATGGGTGAGTGAGTCCGTCAGTTACTTTATTCCTTTATAGAGAATATAATTATACTGCAATTTTTTATAAAGACTTAAATTTAGCTTTATTATTTTAAATTATTATTTTGTAGTAGTGCTTGTTAGCCATATATGTATGTATGGTCCTTTGGGCTCGATTTTTTTTTTCACAGCCTCAGAGAAGAAGCTTTCATATTTTGGTTTGCCTATTCCCACATATTTATTTTGATACATTTTTATATATGCTTTCATTACCCTACTCAATAATGTATAAGTATTTCGTCTAAAAAATATTTGACGAGATAAAATTTTTATTTAACTTACCTAGTGATCTACCAGAACGATCATAGTGTACGGCCGCCTTCTTCAACGGTCCAAATTCTGTAAAAAGCTCTCTAATATCAGAGTCCGACACACCATAATCCAAATTTGATACCAAGAGTTTGGCTGAGTCCGTCGATTTCAAATTATTACGTTTGGGACCATCATACATGTCATGCTTCCAAGCGCTGTTCACATCACCCTAGAGAAGTAGGTACAAGTTGAAACAGAAGTTCGTTTTTGTTGTTTTTTTTTTTTTTTTGTTTGTTCAAAAGAATCCGAGTCTTGTGTTCAAAACTTAATTTTGTAGTTGTTGATTTAAAGTAATGTCACCAGTTGTAGCTAGCTTCACAGGAAGACTTATTGAGCCGTACTCTCCTGAATTAAGAAATCGTGCTAATCGACCATTGGTACATCCAAAGACTTGTGTCCAAATAAGACTTTTCTTTAGCGGATATTTGCAACCAATGTCGAAACGTTGAGTCTGAAATTCTTCAATGGTTCAAGATTTTTTCAAAATTAAATTTTTAATGTTCTCATATTATAATCTTTGTAAATAATCAAGAATTTTTTTATTTTTAAATTTCAGGCATTGAAATTTATAAACCAATTTTTGGCAACCCTGAAGATAATTAAAATTTTAAATTGTTGTTTAGCTAAACTTTTATACTGTGTTGCTTCTTACTGCATTATTATATGAATTTTGGATAAGAATATATCGTTTCTAGAATTTGTGCGGTCATATGACGACGCTAGAAAATAAGGGTTAATGGAAGTTTGATTATATTTTTATGTATTCATAAACAAACGGTATTTTTTTAAAACAGTTTCAAAAATAAATTTTAGAAAATATTTCTAAAACGGAAATTTCACTATAACTGCTGTTAACATTATTTTTACAAAATGTAGAAATTTTGTGATTTTATTTATTTTTAAACAAAGTTTTTAATCAAAAATCAGAAAATTTTTCTAATTCTAGACCACGCACCATAACGCTATCAAAAGCAGTGTATTTTACTAATGTTACTTTTTGCACCGACATTTTCACTTTGTTGTTTTTACTGATATACCGTTATGAGGCTATTTTTCATTTATAAAACCTATTTTGTTGTTTTTATGAAAAAAATTGTACATCTGCTGCTGGAGACAATCCATTTTGATTTTTGGTTATTTAAGTAAACCAATTGCAACAAGCTCTTGTGTTCTTTTTATAATTTCATCATATTATTACCCTTGAGAATCTGGCTTTTTGTATTCCTCCAAAGCCACGTCCTTTTAATATACTTCCGCCGGGTTTACGTGGAGACGATGGTTGAACTCTACGTGCTCCTTGACGTTGTGGTCCTTTATTGGCTACACCACCACGTTTATTAAGGCCACCACGATTACCTCCTTGAGTTTTTCTATTTTGACCACGATTAGATTTGATAATATCATCTAAACTCATTTCAATTTTATCCACCATTTTAGTATTTTGTGTAGTTAAAAACAAATTAAGAATATATGAAATTGTCTTTCTTTTTTTTAATAAATTCCTCACAAAAAACTTCTGCAACACTAAATCAATCACGTATGAAATCAAAAATAAGAATAAAGTATGCTTACGAAGATATACGATTGCCGCTTTGTTGGAAAATTTACTGCAGCCAACTTAACCTTATAAAAAATAAAGATGCCATATATTTTTTTTAACAATTCTCCAGTGAAATTGATGAAATGTATATATAATATTGCCAGATAAAAAATTGTTATAAACAGTGTTGTCATTTTAGGGGATTTAGATATAAAGATATAAATTTATTAGTATTTTAAATACTTTTAAAATTCTCACAATATTTACATTTCATTTTTACAATATTTATTGTTTTGCTCTATATATATAATTACATTAATTTAACAAAGTTTGTACATTATTTTCTAAATAAATATTCATTTCTCTCATTCTTTATATTAATTTATAGTGAGTTAAACAATTTAAGTCCTTTGTAAAAAAGAGATAGTTGCATTGCCGTTGTGGTAGCTTGTTGCAGTCTAAAATCATCAGAGTTTCTGAGTCTATATGGCTGTACATCAGCTACATATCTTATTTGCTTGCAAAGGTACTCAGGCGCATTTCCTTGTTTCATTTTTTTGATAAACAGTAGTGTATTTAGTTCCAAACGTTGCCTTATATTTAACCATTTAAGGCCCAATATTATAACTTGCCTTTAAGGTGCGTGTAAGTTAAATGTAACTTTAGCTAAAGTGAGGATTAAAGTGACCTTTAACTTTTTTTGGTTATTACAACTTCCTTATAAAATAAAATTAAGTTTTTTGAAAATATGGCATTACCAGAACAAAAATAGATTACTTTTGACAAATTAAAATGGTTCTTAAAAATACGTAGTGGCAACGAGTACTTTTATTTATTTATTTATTTACTTACAACAAACAAAAAATACAAACGAAAAACAAAATTTCTTCGATTTTTGTAAAAAATAAAAATGTTTGTTATAAAAAATTTACATTGTCGACGCCGAACACAGCAATAAACCAAACAGCAAAGATACGGTCTAAAAACTACAACTTCAAATGCTTAAACCTTACGTTAAAAGTTAAAGGTAAGATGAACTTACCTTTAGCTTAAGTTAAAGGTAAGATGAACTTAACTTTAGCTTATCGGTCACTTTTAGGTTAAAGTATACTTATAATAACGAAAAACTAATAATCTGTCCGTTAACATCCTCACTTTAGCTATCGGCCATATTTTCCTTTTGCATCCAATTTGTTTCCAACGATTTATTACAAAATTAACTGCTGTTTCGCACGAAAATTTTTTATTGTATCCAGATTGATATTTCTATATTAATGAGTTGTTCTTCATATACTTTTCCAATTGATCTTTCACAACTTTTTCTAAAATTTTCTCACATGGCTTTAAAGAGTTTATAGGACGAAATTCTTCACATTTTTTTGTGTTGATCACTTTTTCAATCGGTGTTACCATTGTTACTTTCCAAACTTCAGGAAAAATTCCATTTTCTAGAGATTTATTTACTATATCCAACAATATTTTTCCAGTTATGTTCCAATTATCGATTATTATTTTATTTGATATTTTACCGTAGTCAGGTTTTTCGTTTATATGCTTTATGATATTCTTAAGTTCTAAAATTGATATTGCACGAAAATTAAATTTTTTATTTACATCTAATACATTGTCTACATATTGCACTTGTTCGATCGAGTCCCTTATATACTTAATACTGCTTACAAAATAATTATTAAAATTACTGGCTATTTTTTTATTATCCTTATATTCTACTTCACTAAATATCACATTTGTTATCACAGATTGTTTCTTTTTTAGATCTAAGTGTTTAATTTCTTTCCACATTTGCTTTTGGTCTTTGGCATTATTTATTTTATTGTCAATATATTTATTTTTCTCATTTTCAATTTATATAAATTTCTGATCGATCTATAATTTGACCATGCATCATATGTATTTTCAAATCTTGCAACTTGGTGTGTCATAATATTATTTCTTTTTAATAATCGCAGTTCATTATTGTGTAGTGTATTTTTATATTGTAGTGTATTTTTATAATGTAACGCACTGTATATTTTAATTGCATATTCTTCATTCGTAAAGTACAGTTCTACTTTACTCACTATTAATGTTATGTCAAGTTGTTTTTAATGCATATACATGCGTATGTACATATGTTTACTATTATTATGTACTCTTCCTTATTGCAATTAGTATATTAGATTACTCTTGCTTATTCCAATTTATTTTACATTACTAACATTAGTAACATAATTTAGGATAAGTCTCTCATTTGATTTACTATAAGTTTCTCAATTTTGTTTTAATAGTTATTTTGGAAAACTACCGTTATTTTTATTTATAAGGAATGAATTTTTCAAAATAAATTATCACTTTTGATCTTGCCTTCAAATCGGCATTTTTATTTTTTTTAGAAAGCATTCACCTGCTTTCTAACACTAGCATTCATTTGCTAAACATTTATTATTAAGCCAGTGGCGCGTATTGGAACCCTTTTTTTTTATTTTTTGAATTTTTGTTATTGTGCTTTTAATTATGAATTTGTTGACAGTTTCTTCAAAACATTTATCAAGCATTAATGCATTTTCATTTACATCATTGAATTGTTCATAGTTTAAAAAAGATCACAAATGACCATAAAATAAATTTTGATTGTATTTAAATATCTCCAGAGATTGTATGTTTTTTTCACTTTGATTATTTTGCCCACTCCTTATGTCTATATTTAATGCTTCATGATCCGCTATTTTACCCGTGTAACTATATTCTACTGATATTTTTTGGCTATTTGTTATAACATAGTCAATTAGAGTTTTTGAGTTATTTATAATACGTGTGTCATCATTTACAATTTGTTTTAGACCATTATCATTTAAACTGCTTTCAATTTTATTTTTATAAAAACTGTTTTGTGTCCAATCTATATTAAAATCTCCACATATCAAAATATCACAGCTGTAATCACAGATTTCATCCAAAATTTCATCAAAAACCATACAAAATTCGGCCTCCCTACAGCTGGGTGATCTATATACTGTAGCCATAATCATACGTGTACTATCATGTTCAACTATGCAAGCTATGATCCAATATTTTGATGATACTACTTTTTCCAATTTTTTTTTTTCATTTTCCAAGTTTTCTTATAGTATATTATAACACCTCCAGTTCTTGTTGAGTTTGAAAACGATATTATCTGATTATAGCCGGGTAAAATTAGTTCACTTTCTTCGATGTTCTCAGTTAGATGTGCTTCCGAGAGTAACATAAAATCCATATTTTCTGTTGCTGCAATAACTTCTAACTGATTAAAATTGTTAATTAATCCTTGTACGTTTGTATATAGAGCCCGTATAATTTTTAATTGTTACATTGCTAGGCCCATTCTTCTTTTTTTCATATTAAATTTGTTTTGATACACTTGGCATTCCTCATTATTTGTTGTATTATTTTCATCTAATCCCAAATTAAGTTTGATATTCATTCTAAAACAATTAATGTATTTAACAATTTGTTTCTTATTACACTCCTTTGTTTTGTGATAGCCATGACATTACAATGGTGTACTTAATTTTTCGATCTAAGGTACAGATTTTCCGAGAAATGCCTATAAAGTTTAGCGGTTTTCTATTTAGTTTTTAACATACCAAATTTTTAAAATGCAAAAAATATGAACTCTTTTTTATTAAAATGCAAGCCGAGACCTGTGGCCTTATTTACATTATGGTTTCTTAGCATAAAACCTGATATTAACTACTGTTTCGCGTTTTAAGTTGGTTTTTACGGGTTTTTACGACTTTAACGAATACAATCGCTGAAACTAGAGTCGAGCTTAATAAAGGTTATGCCATAGTAAATATTCAATTAGAAGGAAAATATTTCAATATTTAAATTCGATCACAAACCTACAACAATTTCTTTTATGCATGAAAATTTAATTGAAAAAAATTGAACTTACTCGAATGCGGTGATGCGTCTCTGAAAACCCCATACCCATATTGACTACATTTTCTTCTTGGTAAAACGAAAACTGCAAAATTTACTTGTAAGCCCAATCGATTCAAGAAGAACAATATATGTACGTTTCTTAATATCTCTTTTAATTTATAGTATTTTATACAATTTAAGAAAAATTAATTTCTACCTCACGGAATCATGGTAAGGTTGAGGCCCAATGATACAATAATTTGCTTGATAATTAAAAATCGAAAAACAAAAAAGTTCTCATGTCAGGACACATATCGCTTTTAAAACACTGGTTTTGCTTCCATATTTTCATTGATAAATAAATATATATATATGTTTAAATTAATGATAATGATTTAAGGATCTGATTTCATTGATTAACGACAATGTTTTTGAATTTCATTAGCTTTACCAATGCACCAATTAAAGGATAAAATTAGCATTATTAACCGTCATTTTACATATTAATATTTATGTTAATATATGTATATTTATGCGGGTTATAATTTTTTTTTGTAAGCAAATGATTTTTCAATCAATTAAAATTAATTTTTTATGCATTTGTCCTTTTTCATTACCATTAGTAATGAAGTTTTTAATGGAAAAAATTTCATTACCATTAAATTTTTTTCATTTGCATTAGTGTCAAGTAATGGTAATGAAATTTCAATGGTAATGAAAAATTATCATAAACTTTTTTATACTGCGTTGTTATATCGCTTGCTTTTCTAACGAAAAATTGTACTTTTACTAAATTGTTAAATTCCCAAAGTATACTACACAATTTGTATAGTACGAGTATTTACTAATATTCCTATTTTAATTGTTTTATTAGAGTGTTAATATTAAAAATGAATGTATTTATTACAATTTCTTTTACAAAAGGAAACTTTGAATTTTTGCAAGAACAGTTTTTATAGGTATCCGGATATTATACTAAAAGTTAGACTACGGAACAACTCGGAAAGCTATGCTGCCATATAATATTTTCGAAAAAGCGCGAATTAAACGTATATATGCAAATACATTGTTTTTATTGAAATATTTTCCTTACTAAGGCATAACCTTCATTAAGCTCGATTGTGTTTCAGCGATTGAATTCGTTAAAATCGTAAAAAACTACTTAAAACGCGAAACAGTAGTTTTAATGAAAGGTTTTGTGCCAACAATTTATAACGGAAATATGGCCACAGGTCTTGTGATTTTCTTTTAATAAAAGGAATTCATATTTATTGCATTTTAAAAATTTGGTATGTTAAAAACTAAATACAAAACCGCCAAACTTTAAAGGCATTTCAAGGAAAATCTGTACCTTAGATCGAAAAATAAAGTACACCATTGTAATCAGCATGGCTGAGATATACATAATTGATGATCAGAACTCTATAATTTTTTCTGTCTTTTTGTCTCTCCTAAAAAGTAGTAGCTTTGAGATACGAGTTAACCTACAATATTAACCCATTTCCAGCCAGTGATGCCGTAAGGCATCACACGAATTCTGTGAAAGAATTAGTGTTACAAACACACGTAACAACCAAAAAATAAAAAAAAACAGATTTGGATTTGTGGCTTCCCATCAATCTTCTGCACCAAAATATTATTGGATTAAAAAAATTGGTTCTCTTTATCTTAAATTTGTCATAAGTAAATACAAATAAATAAATTACCGCTGCGAATGGTTTTACGTTACAAAAATATGTTTTATTTTTTTATTAATTTAAAAACAGTTAATTTTGTTTAAAAACATTTTTGAGATTTTTGGAGACCAGAAAATTACAATTTGGGGATTTTTGGCGATGAAAACACAATATTTGGGGATATGTCCTATAAACAAACTGACAATACTAGCTAAAAATTTGAATTTTAAAATTATTATACACGTAAAGAAAAAAGTGAATATCCGAGTGAAAAAGTTTAGATATAATCATATGTGGCCTTATGTATATATAATTATATATTCCATTAATTTTTTAAAAATTACCTTATATTTTGTTATATATAACCATATATGGATATATATATATTGATACAGTGGTTTCCCGATTTAAAGAACAATTAATTGTCAGCCCTATTCGTTAAATCGAAAAGTTCGTTAAATCCAGTACTAAACAAACAAATATTTATTCATGTAATAATAATTTAAAAGGATAATTCATATCACATCTTATTAACCCCGTGTGACATTTGCTAGATTTCGTATTGACTAAAAATTGATGAATTTTCTTATGGGAAAATAATGAGTGTGTGAAGTTCAACTATAGAGAACAAATGAGTATCTGTCAAATGGATATCAGCAACGCAGCGCTCCCATTTAATTTACATTGCTGTCAATATAAATCCAATACAAAATAAATGTAGTCATAGGGGTTTTACTTAAAAATTAATTTTATAAAAAAATAATCAAAAAGTAATTATTAAAAAAATTAAAGAAAAAAGTATTTATTTAAAGAACTTGTTATTGACGTTTGCTTTTGAAGATCTCGTAAAATTAATGTTTTCGAATGCTTTGAAAAAAATCCAAACTTTTATTTAACGATGTGTTCATCACAAATTAAAAGATAAAAACTCAAAGCTATATGGCAATACATATTTTTTTATATGTATTTTTTTAAGTGTTCGTTAAATCGAGTACTATATTGGATTTTAATTCGTTATACACAGTACCTAATGTAAAAATCTTGCCTGTTCGTTAAATCGCGAATTCGTTATATCGAGAGTTCGTTAAATCGGGATTCCACTGTATTTATAAAATTATGTATGATTTATATATTATATCATATAAAATTGTATATAACACTATATATAATTAGATATGGGTTACACGGGACTGTATATATTTATATATGACATACGGAACTAAATATACATATATATATAGCTTATACAGAACCATTTGTAATTATATATGCTATTTAATATTTGAGATATAATAATATGGGCCATTATCAAAAATATTTTTCGATATGATATGATATATTTTCCAATATAAGAAATATATTTTTTGGTATGGTATAAGATATAATTATATATGATGCAATATGTGAAAACAAATTTGAGATATTGTTATATATAGTTTTTGATATGGTATATAGTTTTATATAATAATGTGTGGTCCCATGTCATTAGTTTCGAATACCAGTCAGGGAGATAAATTTTTTGTTGCTTTTAATTTATTTTTATTTCCTTATTAATATTTTTACAAAACTTTCAAATTTTATACCCTTTCTCCGCATTTTTTCTTAGTCAATAAGATATGATTATAAATATTTATATATAATATTATATATAGTTATTAAATAAGGAATAATATATATATATTTATATATATTAATTTTTTTTATACGGTTTTTAATAAACTAGTTTCCATGTATATTATATTGTTGGATATAATCTTACAATTCGATATGAAATTTTTCGGATAAATTTTGATATTCCTTTATTCCCAAATATATTGCTGGATCTAATTTGATCTGCAATTTTCCAGATTAAATAAAATATAAAGGAATATAAAATTGAATATGATTAAGTATTGTGCTAGATTACTCGGGTAATAAATATATACGTATAATTTGCCTAATTTTGTATGTATTATAAAACCACAAAAATTAATGGACTCATTATTTTTTCATTTGATTTATTCATTTTTTTTTTAATATATATAATAATATTATTACTAATATACCTTTAACAATGAAAAATATTTGTATTAATGAGAGGCAAGAAAGTTCAAAAACAATAATTTAGCTTTTGGTAAAATCATATAGGTATGGTGGTGGTTACTTATGTCAAATTTGTATGGGAATGACAGATGCCAAAGTTGATAGCTTGCCGCACAAACAATGCTAATAAGCGAAATGGAGTGTTATATTCTGTTTTGCGAGATTTTTATGAAATTTTACAATTCTCGTGAATTTTACGGAATTTCATTTGAATGGGCATATATTAGTGAAAATCTCGAGGTTAGAACGCATGTATACGAGAAATTAAATGATTTAAATTTCCAAAATGGGGTAAAATGTTTAAAGTATTCTGGTAGCACTGTAATATTTTTAAACACGATTATTAAGATATTTAACGCTTTTATGCTTTATTCATAGTGAGCATCACTCGTAGTTTAGTATATTTTCTTGCTTTTAATTAAGGGAGTTTAAAATTTATTATTTTTTAAAAAATTATTGTAAAATTATGTTTATAGTAGCTGTAACAGGAGGTATTGCCTCTGGTAAAAGTACGGTTAGTAAAGTGTTCGAAAGAAATGGGATTCCAGTAGTAGATGCCGATAAAATTGCCAGGCAAAGTAAGTTGTCACGGGCTGAAATTATCACTATTTTGTGATGTTAATTAATGACCTAATTTTCTAATTATTCTTAATTACATTTAAAGTTGTGCAGCCTGGAAAACCTTGTTGGCAAAAAATTAAAGATGCTTTTGGTGATGGCATACTATTACCAACTAAAGAAATCAATAGGGAAGCTTTGGGCAAGGCCATATTTGCTGATAAGGAATTAAGAGGAAAACTAAATAAAATTACCCATCCTGTAATACATCGTACAATATTTAAAGAAGTTTTTAAACATTTTGTTACGGGTAAAGCATGGATTGTTTTGGATTTACCATTGCTCTTCGAAACAGGATTATTAATGGATTTTATATACAAAATAGTTTGTGTGTCATGGTAAATTTAAAAGTCTCATACAAAAAAATATGTACAACATTCTCATAATTTCTGTTCCAGTGATTCCGAAGTACAATTAACGCGTTTGATAGCCCGTAATGAGCTGTCAGCAGCAGATGCTCGTAAACGCATTGAAGCTCAAATGCCTTTGGATAAAAAATGTGAACAGTCACACTTTGTTATTGATAACAATGGTACAATAGAAGCTGCTGAAGAGGCTGCCTTACGTATTTGTAACATGATGAATGAGAGCAAACATCATTGGAGTAATCGCCTAACACTTTTGGGAATCATTTGTGCCATTTTGTTTGTCTTTTATTACTTGGATAAGATATTCAATTTTCTTCCGGATTTAAGTAAAGGCATTAATTGGTGGAATTAATATAGACAATTACTCAAAAGCAGCAACTAGACAACTGAAATCCAAAAATAGCATTTAAACCCTAACCATCTACGTAGAAATATTTTAAAAATTTGTAGTAATCTATCAATTAAACGATAATAAAAAAAACATACAAAACATAAATTTTATTTACTAAAAAGTATTTTTTTTTTATGAATGTATGGAGAGAGATAAATACTACAATTTTATTCTTAGATTACTTTGTTGGATCTTCTACCGTTAATTCCTTTTCCATTTCTTCCTTCTTCTTTAATTGTAACTTTTCCTCTACTGCCTCTAAACGTTTGTTCATATTGCCTAATGACTCCAATAAACCAGTTTGTATTTCACCATAACGCTTCATGGCCAAAATTAAACTTTTTTCTATTAACTCAGCTTGTTGTGCAAATTCCCCATTATCTTGGCTCACTTGTTTTAATTTATCCATACATTCTCCCGGTATATTACGAAAATACTCGGCACCTAATGTAGGTTCCAATTCTTTTATTGTATCCAACTGTTGGAATTGAGTGTGCAAATCGTGGCCAACAGCGTTTAAATATACTTCCTTAGCTCTAACTTGCTGATTTTCTTCTAGAAAATTAGGATCCAAATATTTTTCCAATTCCTCAGATCTGTCCACAATCTTTTTGATTTGTTCACGCCCTGAAATGGCTTCATTCATAATATTGTTGGCCGATATCAAAGAGTCTACAACATTTTCCCCTACTGCCAATTTTGTTGAGTCACCTGAAGTATTAGAAGATGTTATATTTTGTTCAGGTACATTGCCTAAAATGCGTGACAATGTGTCTATGCGTTTTTCTAAGATATCCAATGATTCCATTACAATAATATTTTGCAGTAATAACAACTTTTAATAATTTGTAAAAAGAACTACTTGGAAATGATGTCAACAAAAACACTTTTTTTCACTCTCTTTTTCTTCGTAAAAGTGCTGCCAGATATTAGATCTTTTAAAATAAAACTACACATAAAAAAATAAAGTTTATTTTATGGCATACATCAGCGTTTTGAATGACATGTCAAATAAAAATTAAAAATAATGTGAACAAACTATTAAGCTGAAAGTCCATACCACGCATGCTGCGCTTCTTCGCGTCATACGCGGTTGTCAAAAAAGTAGAATCAGTGTAATTGTATGCTGCAAGTTACATAGTACCAAAGCGTAGAATGCCTTGACGCGTATGACGCGTAAAGTAGGTCTACTTTTGTAAGCGTCATAAGCAGCGTATGAACAGATCAGCTGATTTTGATAGGTTATTTTTATTTTAAAAACTACACAATGGAGGAAAAACTAATTGAAGCTATAAGAAACACGAAGTTCTTATTTTAATTTTATTTTATTCAACCAATTTACGCTAAAGCTGATCAAAACAAAAGCGTTAAAATCGTCGTATGTAACTTAAATTTCAGTAAAGCGTTCAAAGCGTTGACGCGTAAACGCGTGGTATGGACTTTCAGCTTTACTTTCTTCGAAAAGATGATAGAGGAGAGTAAAAAGGTGGTGAAACATGAAGAGCTTTAAGTATGGCAACGCTGTAATTGCGCAAGATATTAGAACATTTGTTGCTCGCCATCTTATCGAGAGTTGTTAAGCATTTTAGTTCATAGATCTGTAATTTTACTTCGGTGGAGTTAAGTGCTATAGGAACATTGAACGAGGACGTTGCAATATGTATGATTGATAGAAATCTCATACATATTAGGTCTGTTCGAGGTAATTTGGGTAAAGTCTGGTAAAATGAGAGTAAGCAAAAAATTCACTTACAAAACCATAAAAATGCCCATAATACTGCGAACGTACAAAACCACATTTCATACCCAAAAGTAAACGTCAAATTTATTCATATTAAAAAACAGCTTAAATAATGAATATATTTGAAATAACAAATATCTATTTACATTTTCAAATGTATTTTGCATTAAGAAGGAAAAGTTCTTTATAGTAAATTTTTATTTAACTTTAATTTTTCTCAAAAATGCAAAACAGCTAATTTATTAGCAATAGCTGATGGTTTGACAATTTTACCATTTTACCCAAACAAAAAGTACGGGTAACTTGTGGTAAAATGAGAAACACAATTACTCTCTCATAAACGCTCTCATTTACCCAATTTTTGTTACAAGAAACGCTTTCTGGTAAGATTGGGTTCCCGCGGGCACCCGCGGTAAGATACGTCAAACACACCTATTATATATCTAAATTGATTTCGGCGGGGATCCTACTCGCAATCTTCTGTTTAACAGTCCAACTCTATAGGATTCCTATGGGATACTTTTTGGTGATAGGGCTACTTTAGGAAGTTTATTGGATATTTTAAGAATTTTTAAAAATTACCCACTGTATCAATATTTTAAGGGTAAAGCTATTTTCCACTTTCGGTAACGGTATTTTAATTATTATTATTTATAATTATTTCGGTAGTGGTATTTTTATTTTATTTTATTTATTTATTTATAATAAAATGCCGCAAGCCCATAGGGCCAGAGTTGGCAGTACTACAATACAATTACAACAATTCATAAAATAACTTAAAATCATAATTATTATAAAAAACACATGTATGAAGTCCCTGATATTTGCACAAACCAAACCCTAATATTGAAAAAAAAAAGAATTGAATGATACCAGCCTGCAATAGCAAATCTACAAACTCGACAAGAAAATGGCTTTAAAAGTCGATAAAGAGTGTGAAAATTTACGATCCTGGTAAGGTATCGTAGAATTCCACAATCTAGTGGTATTAACACAAAATGACCGTCTCATACTGAGTGAGAAATGTCTGGGGAAAATTAAACTATGCGTTCTAGTAGAAGCACTAAAATGGAACTTGTCCAACAAATATGGCGGATTACTATATTTTACAGCTTTATAGAAAAAATAATTTATATTTAAGGGTATTTTAGTTATTTATGTAACGGTATTTTACGGGTAATGGTTTTTTTAATTATTTTGGTAACGTATTTTACGGATAATGGTTTCTTAATTATTTCGGTAACGGTATTTTAGTTATTTCCTAAACGGTAGTTTAAGGGTAACGATTTTGAATCAACAACGGTATTTTAGCAATATTGACTGCCAACCCTGCAAAATAGCGAATATCTCAGAGTCTAAAGCGGGATAGCTCAAAGCGGATAAAATTTTTGCAAAGCTCATCACAGGTTACCTTTCGATTAAACATATTCGGTTGGTCCGCGAAGGGTACCAAGGAATTTCCAAGGCAAAGCTCGTCAAAGGATACCCTTCGATTGACTAGATTTGGTAGGTCCGCGAAGGGTTCCAAGGAGATAAAATTTTTGCAAAGCTCGTAAAAAGTTACCCTGCAATTGAACAGATTCGGTTGGACCCCGAAGGGTTTCATGGAGTTTTTATAAAACAGCCACAGGGTGACTATTTTTCTTTCTAAAAATTAAAGGTATTAATTAAAAAAAGATTCAAATGAAATTAATTCATCAATTATAATTTAAAATCTGATTTAATGAATTGATTTATAAAATATTTAGTCAACTGATTTATAAAAACATTTATTTTTCGCGAATTAATTCAATAAAGATTTATATTTTTGATGGTCTAACACTGCTACAAGTTCAATATATACTGTGATAATTGAATCGCGATCCATTTTAATGGATTGATTCACAGACTACCCAGACAGGAAAGAGCTGATTGAATCAAAATGGCGACTAGAAGATGAGTGAAAGGAAATCTTAAAATTGGAGTGATACACAGAAAGGGATATATGTATATACAAAAAAATATTTACCATACAATTTATATGGTGTTTATTTTTTCTATATCATTTTGCAAATCACTGCAATGTCAAAGTAACCATTCGGTCGAATTATAAATTTACTAACGGAACAAATTGAAAAATACTATTTTACGCAAAAATTAAGACATAGGATCAGTTGCAATAACCTAAACTGACGTTTTGTATTTATAAATATACAAAAACATTTTTAAATTTTTGTTGAATTTTTATTTTTTGTAAAATCTTTTTATGTTTTTAATGTGAAAAATATTCTTGGTTAATTGTAAGCCATAATTGTTTTTCGTGTATTATATATTTGTAATAATTAAATGTTTTTATACCTTTTAAATAGTCGAAAACCCCTGAGGAAGTCAACAAATAATTGATGAAACGTTGGGTGGGTGTAAAATATGTAATAAACTTTTTTATTGACAATAACTACGATAATAATAAAAAAAATTATAACAAAATAACTTGGCCAAAAAATAGAAATATATAGCAGAATTCCTGTTTGACATATGTTATTGGTAACCAGCCTGTGTAGTCTGTGGATTTATGGATCGCGCTGGTATGCTACATGATCAAAATTTATCGCGTCAGTATTTATTATTTTTGTGTTATTATTATTATTATATTTATTAAGTCTCCAAATTAAGATTAATGTAATTACAAATTAAGAAAACTTAGAACTATGAAAGATTTATTCTAGTAGTATTGAAGTGAGATATTAACCTACCAGGGTACTGTGGCTCTATGAAAATTCTAATTTTAGACCAATATAAGTGGCATTTCAACACTTGCTCCCGGTGTTATAAAAAATTACAATTGACGAGTGTCAAATTATATAAACCGTAATGCTACAATTCTAAATTAAACTCATATACTACTATTTACAACATTAAATCTAATATTTACAACTAAAAATCTACTATTTACATTATCATTTCAAAAAATGTATAATATATACAAAACCGTACTTTCTATATCCATGGCGTGATAAATGATTAATTTCTATCCCCGGTGAATACCAGGGATTCGCTTACAATAAAAATCT
Source organism: Eustalomyia histrio (assembly GCA_949748255.1). Taxonomy (NCBI): domain Eukaryota; kingdom Metazoa; phylum Arthropoda; class Insecta; order Diptera; family Anthomyiidae; genus Eustalomyia; species Eustalomyia histrio. Next base: position 191,066,053 of record OX456523.1, read on the forward strand.
GGTAATGAATGTCCAATAGAATCGGTATCAATGATCTCATTTATCACACCCACTGGAGATAGATAGTTTACATTTGACCAGCTAAACTGTCTCTGTGTGTTATACACCTCCATTAAATATTCATTCTCATGATGTTGCAGGCGATCGACAAATTTCCTACGCAACCCTATAGCGTACCTACAGAGTGGGATTACATCAGTATTTCTATAAATGTATGAATTTGAAAACCTTCTATTTTCTGTTTTGAAACTCCTTCCTAAACACAGACGTAATATATTTCTCTTGAATATCTCCAATCTAAGAGCGTAGGTTGGCGAAAACCAAAACCAAATGGGGAAGGCATAAAGAATAGCCGGTCTAATGCTGACTTTGAATAATAACAATTTCGTCTCCCTCGGTAACTTGGAGTTCCTCAGAATGTTCAAAAATATCATAAAGATCCTCTCGGCCTTTGCCATAATTAAAATTACATGAGCATTGAATTTAAGTAATTTATCAAAAGTAACGCCTAAATACTTGATTCTATCCCCAAAGGGAATCTCAACACGATCCAAAGTCAGCCTCAGAGTCCTGCTCTCAGGAACGGCTCCAGAAAGTCTCTTACCAGAAGGATTACGAATACATATGGCACCAGACTTAGAAACATTTATAGTTATTCCCCATTTAACATAAAATTCCTGTATCAATCGTATATGTGATCTAACCAAAATTAATGCGACACAAGGTGAACGTGCGTGAGCGTATGCCAACGAATCATCAGCATATGAAATACTAGTCGATCCCCCATGCCGATGAGGAAAATCATACACAAGAACATTATATAGCTACGGTGCAAGTACCGCACCCTGAGGTACTCCACTTTTAACTGAACCACGCTCCGAGCAAGCCAGCCCTATTTTGACAAAGAATTTCCTATACTGCAAAAAATTTGCCAATAACCTTACAATAAACGGATCTTACCCCATTTCAATCAACTTGAAAATAATACCATTATGGTAGGCTCTATCAAAAGCCTTTTGGACGTCCAAAGATATGGCAACCGTACACCGTAGCTCACGTAAGTTCAATATTACGTCATTCTAAAACTTTAATAGCGCATGTACCGTACTATGTGCCGGTTTAAACCCAAAATCAAGGTCCGGAATACAACGCACAGTAATATCCTCGCTCATTTTCAAATTAACAATCTTCTCAAATAACTTGCCAAGATTAGGCAAAAGAGAAATCGGTCTCAAGTTACCAATATCAAAACTGTTCCGATCCTTTCTAATAGGTAAAATTTTAGCTACCTTCCATGAACGTGGAAAATATCCGTTTTTGATACAATTATTAAAAATAATAGTGAGAAATTCAATTGCAATTAAAGGTAATCTCCTAATTATTAAATTTGAAATACCATCATGACCGGAAGACTTTTTCTCATTAACTGAAGAAACCATCTCCTTAACATCACAAGTGTTGATAAAATGAACGGCATCGTTATTACAGAGGGAATTAAACGATTCACTAAAATTTAATATCCTAAGGGGCAGGCCGATAACACACTATGAATACTTGCCGCAACTTCGGTGGTGTGTGGTCCATTAGGGATATTCTCTGCATAAACAGTTTCATAGTGACGTTTGATAATTTCGACTTTACGGCCATCATCCGTGATATCAATACCCTCGTGAACTAATTTGTCGCACATTCTACTCTTCGTATGACCAATAATGTTTTAAATATCCTTAAAAGCATTGGGGCCGGGTCTAATCTTACTAAGCCGAAAACAAAAATTTCAGACCTAAGTATCTCAACTTGTTCCTTAATGATTATTTTCAAAAGTGCCAATTGTGCGGAAAGCGCCCTATATTCAGGGGAAATTCAGTTACAATTCCAATGAAACAATTTCTTTAAGTTCCTCTGGCATCTATACTTAATAGAAAACAGGTTCTTAATTGGTGCAGGAAGGTTTAGATGACTCTCCTTACCTAGCTCAACGTTACTTGAATGTAAACCAGCGACAGAAACGATTTCTCCTGACAAACCCTCAATAAAACCATCTATTTCATCATTATCTATATTACGCTGACTAGGCGGAAGTTTATGTAGAAGAGCTCCTGTTAAATCTCTGTCAAAGGCCTTCCAATCGGTATACTTAAAACTCTGGAAAAATCTGGGCTGTACCGCTCTTAAAGAATACCCACCTAACGGTAGTATAAGACATATCGAAAAATGGTCCGAAAACGATAGCAAAGTAAAAGTTTTGCAAACCGGATTAGATAAGTCCACAATATTTGTAGAAATCAAAAAATGTTCTAAGTAGGATGAACTCAAAGGGAAAGAAGGATTTATATCACAAAGTCTAATAAAATCAGCAGAGAAATCTGTTAACCACCTATTAAAGGTAATCCCATTGCTGTTGTCAAACGTATCTCCCCAAGAAGAATGCCTGTAATTAAAATCCCCGCCTAAGATAACACCGTCATACTCATAGGTCTTAGAGGAAATTCTACAGAGTCTATTATAAATTTGATTAACCGAGAAATTACAGGGTACCTAAGCCGATCCAACTAAAAACTTTTTCTCAATACCACGATCAAATACAGTAAGAACCACAAACACACTAGGAAACGGAATATCCTTTATATACACTTTCTCATAACAGTAAATATCCCTCAGATTGGTGTAATCCCTTACAAATCTTCAACCCTTAACAATACACCTATGCGATCGTGGAAGGTGTGATTCCTGAATGAAAGCCAAATCAATTGATCTTGAACCTAATAAACTACCAAGCTCAAATTTTCTACTATTCTCTTTTAATGATCTAACATTAAACGTTAAAAATCTTATGCTATTATGGGCCATATTTAATTTGTACTTCCTGTAACAAAGTTACACACTCTCCTCTCATTTGTTCAATTGACAAACTTTTAAAATTCCGCAAAAAATCCCGAATCCTAGACTCCTAGACCCTAGACGGCTTCTCTGGCTTCAAAATATCCTTGGCAATACGCATAAATTCCCTTATATATAAAGAAATTTCCGTGGCAGAAACAGAAGTATCAACAGTGTTAAACAGACTAGAAAAGGATCTGCCCTCTTCAACTACAGCGGTCCTATTCAAGATGTTTCCTTGCAGCCGCTTTCCTTCCAACCGCTGCTTCAATTAAGACCTTTTTCCTATTCACATATTCCCTAAATGCAGAGCAACCTCTCCAGCTCGCAGGGTAACCAAATTCCTTACAGTTAATACAATACGGTTTAGTCTCCTTATCCTTTGGCAAAATACATTCCCCAGGGCCATGGGCACTATTACACTTCACACAGGTATATTTTCTTGCACAGTTTCTTGCCATATGCCCCCACAGCTGGCAACGATTGCACTGTACCTCCTTCTTAAACTCTTTATGTCTTTCCCACGCAACTGATTGATACATAAGAAATCTTATGCCAGTAACATCACCCGCAACCCTGCCAGGTATAAGCTTAACTAAAAATAAACCTGTATCGTAATTCTCCTTTCTAGACCTTGGAGTACTAAACTTCGTAATCTCGGAGACAGTGTCCGGAACCTTTGCGTCAAGCTCCGCTCTAACATCCGCCACTTCAGTCAAGAAATGCCCCTCAATACTAAATTCACAGACCTACGAATAAGCCTTATAACCTTCTACTTTAGCAGAGCCATCATCTCCCCATGTACCATGGGATCTTTCGAATACAATTTACTTTTATGATTATTCTTATTAGTTATCTTAAGTTCAATCTTATGTTCTCTCTTATCTAGTTGTTCAACTAAACTCTTCACGTTAACATTGTATAAAAATATTGAAGGGCAGAATCCCGAGTCAGAATTTAAACTGCCCACAATACACTCATCGCCATTTGGGGAAACGTTGTTTTCCTGAGTACTTTCAATATTCAAGTCACTCAGAATAAAGTAACGATTACTATCTCCACGATTTTTTTCAATTCTGTTTTTACCCAAAGATGATACGTCAAAAGCTTTTACCTGACCTTGAACACTTCGCTTCGCCCATTTTGGATTGAGCACAGGTCAAAAACCATCAAGGTTACCATCAACTTCATTTCGTATTGCCAGTAATTGTTTTGCTGCAAATGATGTTGTTGGTGTAGTGCAATTCGTAGTTGTCGCTGCATTACAAGTAAATATTGGTATTTCATCCAAAGTCGTCTGCATACCAGCTGTCTCAGCAGAAGGCGTAAGGAAACCATCAGTGAATGCATCCATTGCAACGAAATTATCTAGTCTCTTATTTTCTTTCAAAGTCTCAATTATTTGAGAGTTTGCAGATGTTGTATGCTTATTATAAGGAACATTATCCGAATTATTTTCGGGAGCCCCACTCATGGGCTAAATGTACAAACAAAATGTATATTCTGTTAATTATATTCTATGAATATAATACGAATATTTGAAAAGAAACAGTATATTCCGTGGGTTATACTATGTTGATAAAACAGGAATATCAAAAAAAGACTAAGATAAATACTATAAACACCGTTTTTAGCACAAAATTTTTAATTTCTTCCTTATTTTTGTGCTGTGCGCGTCGTTAACTTCATTCTACTGGCAACACTTGCTTTTATTATACATGTTTTATTTTTTATTTGTTTAATTGTTTGCACTGCATTGATATCGAATTGATATCACTACACGTTCAATATTTATCGCGAGATCCACGATCTACACTCCGTTTATGTATCTGATGGGAGAAGTTTTCGCATCAGGGTGACGTTGTAGATGAAAAGTTGCTGGGATTTTTGCGGGAAATTTTTAAAAGCTTTTAACTTTTAACGCTGTGGACACATCTTATTAAATAAATTTCTTATTAGATAGAGAAATAACATGAATGCAGCGCCTTATTATATTCTTTAGATTGAAATATATTTCACATGATTTTTGCGAAAACTTTATCGATGCGAGAAGTTTTCGCATCGAGAAATTTAAAGTCACCCTATTTTATACAAGGTGATTGGATTTTTACTGGAAATTTTTCTCGAGCTAACTTTTACTTGGTGTTTACACCTGACATTATTATAAATATTTTTCTATTTGCAAACGTCACTTTCAATCGCAGAGTAACGGGACTTAAATCATCTATATTAATATTAAGGGTGGAAAACACGTATTTATGTTAATATTATATCTACTCACAATTTTCAGTCAGCCGTGCAGCAGAGAACTGCAAAATCAACTTTTTTTTATTTAATCATACACAAAAATTCTTGTTCACTTTTAATAATTCAACAAAATTCACTGTAGAATAAAATCAGCATCATGTTACTAAACGCGTAATTGGAATCAGTGTGAATCATCTGTCGTTTATGTTTTATGCAAATGTAATCACTTAACAAAAAGTCAGCGTTGAATATATCAGAAAAACAACAACGCGTATGAGTTTATTCATAATTAAAACAAAATAGAAACACATTTTATAAGGGGGTGGTTTTGTAGAAAATCAATTTATATATGTTATATGTATATTAGGGTGGGTCTAAAATCCGCTTTTTTAGAATTTTTATTAGTAATAAAAATATTTTTGGAAAAAAAATTTAGGTCGATATATCAGGCTTGCCTAATCCGGAAAAATTTAAATATTGTCTATTTTTTTTTTCATCTATTTTGATTGGAAAATTAGGCAATATTTAACTATAACCGGATTGGGCGAGCCTGAGATGTCAACCTAAATTAAAAAAAAAAAAAATTTCACAAAGAACAATATTTTTGGTATTCCTAATGAAAATTATAAAAAAAAACATATTTTAGACCCACCCTAATATACATATAACGTTTATGAAATATGTTTTTTTACAAAACCACCCCCTTTTTATAGATAAGAAACTATTTTGTTTTAATTATGATTACACTCATACACGTTGTTTGTTGTTTTTTCTGATTTATTCTACATCAAAATAATTATTGTTGGCTCGAATGAACAGAATAAAACAATGGTTTAACAACGACGGATGATTATAAACCAGTGACAAAACAATTTGCACATCGTTTGATTGATTTAAAATCATCAACGAATATGTGTGTTGATGTATATTCAGCGTTTGAACGCAAACACAATTTATTCTTGTGTTGATTGCGTATGAACGTTTTGCAATCAGCAAATGCAGTTCTCTGGTCTACACGCAAATATAATTCTCTCTGCGATTGGATTTGACGTTTGCAAACAGAACAAGTAAAAAAGGGCTAAATTCGGCTGTGCCGAATCTTTGAATACCCTCCATCAATATCCTAAAAAGATTTTCTCTTCTGTTTTTGGTACAAATAATATAAAAAAACTTTAAAAGTAAAATTATGTAGGTAAAAAAATTTTTTGAGGTGAAAAACTTTTTTAGATGTGAAATGAACTTTTTTATGGAAAAAAAATTTAGAGGTGAAAAAAAATTTTTAAGGTGAAAAAATTTTTTGTGGTGAAAAACAATTTTAGTGGTGGAAAAATGTTTGAGGTGAATACATATGAGGATGAGAAAATATGTTATGTATCAGTCGCTACTATGAAATTGTACTAAATTTGTATAGGTAATTTAGAGGCACCTTTACATTTTCACTAGTTTTTTTAAACATGGACTGCACAAAAAACACTTTTTAAAGCATAGTTTTTGTCAAATACTTGATTTTGTTCCGGATAATGGGAACTAGCTCTGCCGCTGAATATGCCTAATGGGGAGAATGCACTTTCTGATGCGCCACGTATTGATAAATAGTTGCAACGAATGTTCTTTCTTTGAAAAATTGAAGTGTGTTTGTCTAATGGAGAGAATACAGCAAAGAAATTTATTTGTTAAAAAAGAACATGAGTTGTAACTATTTGTCAATAGATGGCCCACCAGAAGGTGCATTCTCTCCATTAGGCATATTTTTCTGCAGAGCTAGTCTCCATTAGCCATATTGTGCTACAATATGCAGTAGAATATTATTGATTTTCTATTTTCTTTGTAACATAAATGAATATTTGCCAAAAACTATAAAAATATATGTTTTATGTGCATATTATACCTTAATTTTTTAAATCAATATTCATTTAGATGTTTAAGAGCACAATATCGCACTTTATTCATCTGTATTTTTTTATAAAAGAAAAAATTAACATAAATATACAATTGTCAATCCCTCAATTTTCAAAAATACAAATGGAATAAAAAAAAATTCTATTTTCCTCTATGAAAAATGTGAAACAAATGCTTTTATTACGTCAAACATTTGAAAAATTGACTTTAAAATTATGTAATAAGTCTACTAGCAACATCTGAATGCATTATAATTTTTAAGTATGTAGTTAATTTAATATTTTTGGTAAATAAATTGATTGAAAGCCTAATGCAAGGCTATATCGCCATGGGGCAGGATATAGTTTTAATGTGATTTTGCGCCACCTATTCAAAAGTAGTGGCACTAAACTAATTATGCATTTTGCTCTTCCTTTATATATAAATTTCTTTGGACCTAGCCATGGGGCCAAAGACATTTATACATAAAGATAGAGTTAAATACATAATTGCTTTAGTGTCTATACTTAGCAGTAGATGGCGCTTAAGTAAAGAGAGCACAATACCCTGCGCCATGCCTAGGTCGCATGGCCCTGGATTTGGCTTTCAATTGTCTCAGTAACCACAAATATGAGATTTAATACATATTTAAAATTCTAGTGTATTAAGCTGTCACTAGCAGACTTATTTCAAAATACTAAAGTCAATTTTTGAAATGTTCGACGTGATAAAAGCATTTGTTTTACATTTTCTGTAAAAAAAACAAATTTTCATCGATCAAAATGGTATTTTTTCGTGAAATTTGTATAATTTTGAAGTATTGAGGCATTGAAAAATAAATACACATACGAAAAATTACAATACTGTGCTCTTGAACATCTAAATGAATATTGATTTAGAAAATTAAAGTATAATATACACATAAAACATATATTTTGCATAGCTTTTGGCAAACATTCTTTTATGTTACGAACGAAATAGAAAATCAATAATACCCTGTTGTATATTGTAGCAGAATATTCCTAATAGGGAGAATTTTTTTTTCAGATGCGCCACCTATTGGGAAATAGTTTCAACTACTGTTCTTTCTTTAACAAATTAATGTCTTTGATTTATGTAACAGAACTTTCGTTATTTAGTTTTAGTAATGTTATTTACAGAGGTCTGCTCTGTTAGCGACTTTAACATTTTTACTTACTTAACAGAAATAAAATAGATACAGAAAAATTGTACCAATTTGTATGGACAATTTGGAGGTATCTTCACATTTTCACTCATAACTTTTAAACCGCTTGACCGATTTTGCTCATTTTAAATACCAAACTGCTCGGGAGGATGTTTAATAATCTGGGTAAAAATAGGCAACCCCGCTTGCGTCTTCGCGTCGTGATCGCCATTTCAACAGACAGACAGGCGGACGGACATCGCTAAATCGACTTAAAATTGCATAAGGATCACGAATATATATACTTTATGGGGTCTTAAACCTATATTTCGACATGTTACAAACGGAATGACAAACTGATATATACCCTCACCATATATGGTGGAGGGTATAAAAATATTATATCAATCGCAGGTGTAGACACCAAGTTAAAGCTGTGGCATATTTAATTTTGTAAAATTTCTTATTGGATAGAGAAATAACAAGAGTACAGAGCCATATTATCTTCTTTAGATTAATATATTTTTAATTGCCTGTGACTCACCCTATAGAAAGCAGAACAAGGTTTTGTTTTACATGTTTTTTGCGAAAACTTATAGCCTGTTCCTCTATTTCGAAAGAACACGTTCGTTCGCTTTCTAGTCGAAAGAAAACTGATTTGGGTTTCTCTAACTCTATTTCTATGCGAACGATGACTCGAACGACAAGTCGAATGAAAACGTAACTGTTTTCATACAAAATTTGGTTTCTCTATTTCGAACAGCTCGAACGCAAATGTCAAAATCAGTCACTTGCTATTTTTTTGTCGAGTAAATATATATTTGATATTTTTAAAAGCAAAATGAAGTAAAAAAAGCAATGGATAACAAAAAGTAAGTACAAAATAATACAAATATTTATAGTTTATTAAAATTTTAAATTTTAGTTGAAAAAAAATCAACAATGGACCATCCGAAGACGCTTCTATTTTATATGGAAGAAAGGCCTGATTTTGCCAGAAGGACTCTGGTGTTCGGAGCAAACAAATTTTCCGCAGAGGATGAAAATTTGACCAGAAAACTAAACTCCGTTTCACCCCCTATTACGCTGTTGCTGAGTGGAAAAGGTATGTGTGTGTTGTTTGTGGCTTACGTTTGCCCAAGAAACTCATATTTACATTTTTTATTTTACATCTTTTATTTTACAAGGACTTTAGCAGTGACCGCACCGAACAGACAACAGGCAACAGAAAAGCTCTTCGAACAACAATTTCACCCACAACCAATCGATAACAAAAATTTTCACAAATAAACATACCTTTCAAATAAAAATTTATTTGTTTATTGTTATTTTTTTTATTTCATTTGTCATATACAGCTGATCACTGTTAAACAGGGTTGTTTTTGTCTTTAAGCAGTTTAGTAGTATTTTTGCTACTTTTAAAGAAAATTTTAGCAAATGTTCGAAATATATGATCTGGCATCTCTGTGATTTGTAAATGCGTAAGAAACAAAAATTGACACACGTAAGTCAAGTCGATCGAAGCCTTTCGAAATAGAGAAACCCAAATTGACTCGAATTCGAGTGACTTGCTATCGTTCGACTAGTTTTTCGTTCGAGAGGAACAGGCTACAAATGCAAAAATAAATTATTAGCCTGTTCCTCGATCTCGAACGAAAAACTAGTCGAACGATAGCAAGTCACTCGAATTCGAGTCAATTTGGGTTTCTCTATTTCGAAAGGCTTCGATCGACTTGACTTACGTGTGTCAATTTTTGTTTCTTACGCATTTACAAATCACAGAGATGCCAGATCATATATTTTGAGCATTTGTTAAAATTTTCTTTAAAAGTAGCAAAAATACTACTAAACTGCTTAAAGACAAAAACAACCCTGTTAAACAGTGATCAGCTGTATATGACAAATGAAATAAAAAAATAACAATAAACAAATCAATTTTTATTTGGAAAGTCTGTTTATTTGTGAAAATTTTTGTTATCGATTGGTTGTGGGTGAAATTGTTGTTTGAAGAGCTTTTCTGTTGCCTGTTGTCTGTTCGGTGCGGTCACTGCTAAAGTCCTTGCAAAATAAAAGATGTAAAATAAAAAATGTAAATATGAGTTTCTTGGGCAAACGTAAGCCACAAACAACACACACATACCTTTTCCACTCAGCAACAGCGTAATAGGGGGTAAAACGGAGTTTAGTTTTCTGGTCAAATTTTCCTCCTCTGCGGAAAATTTGTTTGCTCCGAACACCAGAGTCCTTCTGGCAAAATCAGGCCTTTCTTCCATATAAAATGCAAGCGTCTTCGGATGGTCCATTGTTGATTTTTTTAACTAAAATTTAAAATTTTAATAAACTATAAATATTTGTGTTATTTTGTACTTACTTTTTGTTATCCATTGCTTTTTTACTTCATTTTGCTTTTAAAAATATCAAATATATATTTACTCGACAAAAAAATAGCAAGTGACTGATTTTGACATTTGCGTTCGAGCTGTTCGAAATAGAGAAACCAAATTTTGTATGAAAACAGTTACGTTTTCATTCGACTTGTCGTTCGAGTCATCGTTCGCATAGAAATAGAGTTAGAGAAACCAAAATCAGTTTTCTTTCGACTAGAAAGCGAACGAACGTGTTCTTTCGAAATAGAGGAACAGGCTATATAACTGGTCGATATGAAACAAGAGAATTCTTGTTGTAAAATCCTAAGCAGAAACATTTTAGAAGGTTTTCTTATCTTTTCTATAATTCATTTAACAATATTTGTTGCTTTGCATTTGCATAAAACAACGTAGTTGTAATTTTTTTTTTTGCATTTACAAAAATTTAAACATTTTCTTTAATCATGCGTGTAAATTCTTGCTGGTAAAAATTTGTCCAGTAAAAATTTCCAGAAAGAAGAAGAACTCTCAACATCAAACTGTAACTTTATTCTCTCTTTTTTTCTTCATGTTTACTGAAATGGTTTTCACTCTTATTAGTATATTTAGAACCCTTGTATATTTACAACGATTTTATACTACAAAGCGCGAACGAATTTTTCGTATATTTACTTCCCGCATAAATAAATCTACTGTAAATTAATCAATCAGCTGATTTTTGTTTTGTTTTTCATCTATTTGAAAACTTAAAATATCAAAAAGAATTTGAAGTTAACAAAAATACCTATATTTATTTAGAGCAAAATGCAATTAACCAAATAGAATTTGCAGAGATTCTGGGCTTGAAGATACGGTATTACTTGTAATAATAAAAAACAATAGCTGTTGAATTTCACTATCGGTCCATCTTTTATTACTTATTTTTTCACGCTTTTGTCATAGTTGCAAAAATTTGCGCCAGCACTGTCAATTGTTTGCATAAAAAACGTTTGACGTAAATCAGTGCTGTCAAGTGATGCTTTTTTGAACGTTTTACTTTTATTATGCTGCAGTGATGCGCAACTACTGCATTTACGAACGCACCCTTTGTACAAATTTGTACAAATTATTGTGTAAACGAACGGAACTATTGCCAGCAAGAATTTACAAGCAGAAAAAACATATGATTGAAAAAAATGTGTTTAAATTTTTGCAAATACAAACAAATGTTTTACAGCTACGTTGTCTTATGCAAAGCAACAAATATTGTTAAATTAATTATAGAAAAGATAAGAAAACCTTCTTAAATGATTCTGCTTAAGATTTTAAAACAAGAATCCTCTTTTTTCATAATGACCAGTTATAATTTATTTTTGCATTATGGTTTTACAATCAGCTGTTTAACACTTTTAAATTATTGCAAATTTTCCGTTCGCGTACTTTTTTAGAAAATTTTCATTTTGAGAGTAAATTGGTCTTACTCTCTGTAAGTTTGTTACTGAGTCAATCTTACTGGACTTGACTGAGAAAAGTAAACGAATGAACTTATTAAAGACGCTGCCGAAAAATTGTGGCTCTGTCGACAATAGCATTTTTATGTTTATCGGCGCCACCTTTTATAGCATTTTCAACTGACATAGCCATCATAACATTACCACTTGTTGTCAAGCGGGGTGAAGAGAATGGTTTTTTGTTGGCGTAAAGTTTCAACTACCATGTAGGAAGCCTGGGGTCAAGTGTCTACAAGCGTCTATACTTTTTACAGCTGCAAAGCTGTGCTTGTACTTGATTTTTTTATTGTTTTATTTTGTTGAAAATACATGTGCATAGACATGCAAAATTAAAGTTTTTAATAAAATTATAAAGAAACATGAATTTAAAAGGTAAATATACATATTTGCACAAAATATATAATGAGCAAAAGAAATTACAAAAGACTTCTGAAAAACCAATAAATTTTGTATGAAAATAAATATAACGAGAGAGGCAACAATTTTTAGTGAAAGTTGCAACTCTAGAGATTTTGTGGAGCCTGATGAAGATTTTACGGGGCCTGTGGATGATTTTGTGCAGTCTATTGAAGATTTATCTACTCCAAAATTAATTTTGCACGAACATTCTTTTTAATTTAATGAAATTTATAAATAAAAATTTTAAATAAAATATCTAATTTTCCGAATTAAATGCACCTGTTTAAACTTATTTCCTTCCTAGTGTGGAATTCTAGTAAAAAGTTCCAAAAGTGTAGACTAGAATTACTAAAATGTACTATTGAATCTCTGGTTACAATGTCAACACCTAGCACATGTTAAATGTCTACAGCAGATAGCATAAGCTGAGGCATAATTAGTCCGTAGTATAGGTGGCAAAGTTAATAGTGAATTGGTACAGTTTCACTATCCATATTTCCTGCAGGGTAGCTTCTACACCGCATTAGAAACACAAAACCAAGCCATACACATTTTTATAACGCCAAAAGTTAAATGAGTTCAAAAAACACCTACACACAGAGAGCTTTGTATACGTATACATTTTATGCTAGATGAATTTTAACACCGTGTGTTACGAAAAGAACAAAAATTGTGCGCTAAAATATAAGCCTCGTGTGTGACGACTTACAAAGTTAATCTTTTGATTTAAAAAAATGCAAATGTAAACGATGAAGATTAACAATGTTTATATACTTAAACTAAGTGGATTAATTTCGGACCTTATAGTCCACAATTTTTGTAGGGACTGAAAACTTCATGTTTTAACATAAATTTTTTGTCTCGTGTACTTGATTTACATGAGACATAAAATCGAAGTATTGGCCGCCGCAAAAAAAATAATCGGCTTACTTCTCTGCTGTGTATGCAAGTTTTTTTTGCACATTTTCCGGTAAATATCTTGAAAACTGGAAAATTTATTGAAAATTGAAGACAAAACTTACAAATAATATATTATTCAAGGAAATAATTCTATAAAATTTTTATAAACTCTATTTTCAATAGTTAGGAAAAATTTTCATTAATCACACGAATTTGACGTTGCGACGCTATAGACGGAATAATTGTTTTGGCGGGACCACAATTGCTTGGCTGTTGGTGGTGGTAAAAGAAAATTGTGCAAAAGAATTTAAGAGAAAATAAATATGGTAGATCGCAGCGATAATGGTAAGTTTTTTTCATTATTTAAATATCTAAAAATATTAATTCTTTTAATTGAAAAATGTTATTTTAGCGGAATCATTTGATGATGCTGTTGAGGAACGCGTTATTAATGAAGAGTATAAAATATGGAAGAAAAATACTCCATTTTTATATGATCTAGTTATGACTCATGCCTTGGAATGGCCTTCCTTGACCGCCCAATGGTTACCTGATGTTACCAAACAAGAGGGCAAAGATTATTCGGTCCACCGCTTAATATTGGGAACCCACACTTCAGATGAACAGAATCATTTATTAATAGCAAGTGTCCAATTACCAAGTGAAGATGCTCAATTTGATGGCTCTCATTATGATAATGAAAAAGGAGAATTTGGTGGTTTTGGTTCAGTGTGTGGTAAGATTGAAATCGAGATAAAAATAAATCATGAGGGGGAAGTTAATAGAGCACGTTATATGCCACAAAATGCTTGTGTTATTGCCACTAAGACTCCCTCAAGTGATGTTTTAGTTTTCGATTATACTAAGCATCCCAGTAAGCCTGAACCTTCTGGTGAGTGTCAGCCTGATTTACGTCTGCGTGGTCATCAAAAGGAAGGCTATGGTTTATCTTGGAATCCAAATTTAAATGGCTATTTGCTGTCTGCTTCTGATGATCATACAATTTGCTTATGGGATATTAACGCTACACCCAAGGAACATCGTGTTATCGATGCCAAAAATATATTTACCGGTCATACGGCTGTCGTTGAAGATGTAGCTTGGCATTTGTTACATGAATCACTATTTGGCTCCGTAGCCGATGATCAAAAGCTTATGATTTGGGATACACGTAATAACAACACTTCGAAACCATCGCATACAGTTGATGCCCATACGGCAGAAGTAAATTGTCTTAGTTTTAATCCATATTCAGAATTCATTTTAGCCACTGGCTCTGCTGATAAAACAGTAGCCTTGTGGGATCTACGTAATCTCAAATTAAAATTACATTCCTTTGAGTCGCATAAAGATGAAATCTTCCAAGTACAATGGTCTCCCCATAACGAGACTATTTTAGCTTCATCTGGTACCGATCGTCGTTTACATGTTTGGGATTTATCCAAAATCGGTGAGGAACAAAGTACCGAAGATGCTGAAGATGGTCCTCCCGAATTACTCTTCATTCATGGTGGACATACAGCCAAAATATCAGATTTTTCTTGGAATCCAAATGAACCTTGGATTATATGTTCTGTTTCCGAAGATAACATCATGCAGGTTTGGCAAATGGCTGAAAATGTCTACAATGATGAAGAACCTGAAATACCAGCTTCTGAATTAGAAGGTGGTACAGTTTAATTGCATTTGCGTGATGATTAAAAGGTAAAATAAACTTTTAAAGTTATATCTACTAAATAAGTATCTATTTAAACGTTTACTTTAAGTTAGAGCTCAATTTATTAAAATTTGAGAGAACATGTTTTTTGGAAGTCTTAAAAGGAAAGAAAAATATGCGGCAGCACTTTTAAAAATAAATTATTTTCAAACTTTTATTTTCGTGCTATAACTTACGTTAAAGCACTCGAACGAAGCGAATTGACGAGCTGATTATGGAAGAAATTAAAAATATTTGAAGGTAATTATAGTTTGCGTTTGAAGTTGGCCTTCGATATAATTTTTTTTTTCTCGAATATTTGTACCAAATATGGCTCAAAAGTTTTCTGAGCATAATGAGGGAAAAATATGAAAAAATTCATAGAGTAATTTTGTGCCAACACAGCATCATTTATGTAGTTACTGATGTGTTGGTGGACCAATATAACTATTAAAAAACGCGGATAGCGACCCACAAGTACCCTCAAAACTATTTTTCGATATTTTTTCCATTATAAGCCCAAATACGCATCGTTCAAGTGCACGAATAATGTGTTCTATTCCAATTTACGAAATTAAACTAACAACAAATATGAAATTAATTTTTGCTGTCAATAAATTTTTGAATTGGTAAAATTAAACAATTTTCTCAGTTTTTCTATAGGTATTTTTTTAAAATTATTTTTATTGCATTTGAATTTATCAGAGTTTCTAGAGTTGTATAATTAAGACATAAATAAACAGTCTTTATTTATTGAGGTAAATTTTAATAACAGGAAAATATCATTTGAGAATAATAATAGCGTGGATACTGAGGAGGGTTGTTGTCTTGCGGCAACCGAAAATACTAGGTATTCTATCCTGCTGGCTCTGTGGAATTTTTTCAATTTCTATTCTCTATAATTTATTAACAAAATTTTCCAAATTAACCGATCAACAATACATAAAAACTTCTTAACTTCCTAATTTTCTTAACGTTGGCAAGAAAATCGTAGAAAAAAATATCAACTAAAATACAATCAAATTAATTTCAAATCGATTGAATCAAAGCGAATGTTATATAGGCTTTAGGAAATATGATAGACAATTTTTATTTTTGTTTTAATTCTTTTAAAAAATAAATTTTAAATAATATAAAATTGTATATTCATGTCATTGTATATTCAACCTCCGTATCATATATTTCGAGCTGACAAAAGATCTCATCAGAACTCGAAGTTTTAGAAAAGCTAGAGCCTCTAAACAAAGCTTTAAAAAAAAACCTATTAAAATATATATTTTTCTCCTTAGCAATGAAACACGTGACTATTTATATTCCTAGCAAGCACTATGACGTTAATTATGTTTTAAAATAATAATATAAAATTGTTTTAAATTCAAAAACTATTTTCTAAAAAGAGTTTCATTTAAAATTCTATGAAAAAAATTATAAAAACTAAAAAATAACATGGAAATTTGTTTCTAATTTGATTTATTGATTTTAGTAGAATTAAGTTGTTTATTCAAAAATATTTAAGAATTCGCTTATTTCAATCATTAATTGCTTTTCTTTTCTAATATATAACCTCTTTCACCCTAAAGCTTAAACCAGGTAGTGAAAGAGTCAGTCAAAATTTCTCAAAAACTGTTCCATATTTTTAAGAATTTGTATTGAATTTTTTTGAAGGCATCTCTTGTTTATTTAGGCATTTTTTTATTCTGGACAGTGTCATATAAAGAAAATAATCAACTTTATCGACTATATACACTGCGTTTTTAAGGGTTTACTTACACTGAACTCTTTTTAGAGTCGTATGATTGCTCTGAAAAAACCCAAGATTGTAAAGCATGATTCTTTAAAAAATCTCAGGAGGCTTTGAATTGTCCTAATCAAACACTTTAGAAACCAAGTCAATTGACTTAACAGGATATTTCAGCAAAAAGTAGCTTTGTGTTCTTATTGATTAAAGAATACATTTATTTTGCATTAAACAATTAATCGTCGATTATCCGGCAGGGTCGAATAATTGGAAACACTAGCAGTTAATAGAAATTATGTACAAGTATTCTACATATGAAAAAATAATAATAGTATTAGTAATAATGGAATAATAATAGACCACTATAGCATTACCAAACGTAATTATATGAAAATATATCTTTAACAAAGAAAAATATTTGAATTATGAGAGGCAAGTAATTTCAAAAACAATAATTTAGCTTTTGGTATTGAGAAAGTACAAATTTTTTAACAATTCCATATGTGAGCTATTCTAACCAAAAAGGAGCGTTGAAACATTGATCTATGAGTTAGTGGAACCATTTGACGTGAGCGAATAGAATGAGTAAAAGTAAAATTATCATATAACATAGGTAAGATTGAAGTTTTGTTGAAATTATTTTATAAAAAATCACTACTAGGCTTAAGCGAACGTACTAAGTGAATTATAATCTGAGAAATAGTTCAACATTATATGAGATGTGTTCACGTACATTCAGACTATATATCAGGGGTGGGCACGTATTTAACACCAAGGGCCACATTGAGGTTTTCCATTAATCATAAAAGCATCATCATCGAAGCTACAATGAAAGCTGACTTACCTTATTTAATTTTTGTATAATCTTCAAAAAAATTCATTTGATACAACTGACTTTTAGTTGCAACACACAAAATTATTAGGAATGCCATTTGAATATGGCTGAACTAACAGAATTTATTTGTTGCAGCATCCAAAATATGCTTCACAATTCGGTTGGAGCAGCAAAGAATGTTATTTTCTGTCATAACTAGAAATTTTGAATAAAACTATCATTTTTAAAATTTGTTATTATTATTATTTTATCGTCAAATCCACCGATTTTTAAACACTTCAGTAGAAATTTTTTATAACATTTTACTTTGTTTTTATTCGGTATATTGAAGCATTTTGGACAAATTTATCTAACAAAAATGTTTGTTAAACCGCTTTGATTCGACTTAGTGCAAAATTAGGAAAAATGTATAAGGAAAAGCAAAGAATATGTTTCAAAAAAAAAAAAAAATGGTTGGACACATTCAGCATTATAAAATATGATCTTAACTCGATTACTTATTATTGAAATTCTGAATATTGTGAATTAAGAATAGTAAATTGTTCTTCTCGTGCTAAAATTTCACTAGAACTTTAATGACATCAAATCGTAATTTAAATTCTATATATTAAATTTTATTAAATAACTAAAAATGTCACTTTTTCACTAAAAATATAATAGTGTTGTACGAGTATATTAAATTTGCCTAAAAAAATAGTACTAAATTTTTACTAAAGTATATTATTGTGTAAAACAAGTTTTTATATGGAGTATAACAGTTTTTTCACGTGAAACCCGAACAAGCTACTATGCTTCAGCGGAAAATCTAGCTGTATTTTTTAAGGCTTTCTTCTTGTTTCTAAGCATTGTTAAAACATTTATTTCTTTGGCAATATTGTGAAATTTTTATTGTCCTAAAATTTACCAATATTTCGTAAGATTTTAAGTAAATTTTTTTATAATTTTTCAACAGAAATTAATATATTCAAAAATTTATTGCAAAATTTTTTTATTTTTAATAATTTAGCTATTTTCTAGCAAGCTTAGATTTAATCATATTTTTGGGCAATATTTGGCAACAGTGGAGCATGTCTAAATTAATTTTAAGCAGCCAAAAAAATATATCAACTCATTTTACGTCATGAGAAAGTTTTTGTTTAAGTTGTTGATTTACACAGTGCTTATCGATGCAAACATAGAGATTTTCGCATTATTTAAGTTCTGTTTGATTCACTAAAATGTTAAAAAGAAAAAACAAAATAATTGTTAAAAATTAAAACCAGTTATCAACAATTTTGGAAGAAGAAGAGACAATTTCCTCAATTCAATATGGATTTAGAAAAGGATGTGGAACAGATGAAGCTGCACTAAATGTAGTCAATTATATTTATGATGGTTTAGATAAAGGCTATTCTGGAGTTGGTGGCATTTTTTACGATTTTACTAAATCATTTGATCTTGTAGATCATAAAATAATGGTTAAAAAGCCAAGTTTTTATGGAGTGAGACGAAAAGAATTAGCTTTTTTCAAAAGCTATTTGGAAAATCGTAAGCAATATGTTCAAACAAACTGTAGTAAAAGTTTGATGGGTAATGAGGAGTATGGGGTACCTCAAGGTAGTGTTTTGGGGCCGTTACTATTTAATATATATCTGAATGATATAAACAACCTTGGCTTGCATAGAACAATTTTTATGTGTGCGGATGATTTGTGCATTCTTTATCCATATAAAAAGGAGTTTGTTTTCAAAAATTTTGCTGAACGAGATGCTTCTTTAATTTCAGAATTTTCCAGATTGAACAAATTGGTGATAAATCCTAACAAAACTAAACTTGTAAAATTTATTCCTCAACCAAATCGTACCATCATTTTTGTGGATGGAAAAGAAATTGTAGAAGTTGAAACTGTTAAGTATTTAGGAGCTGTTTTGCAAAGTAATTTATCATGGCAGAAACATATTCAGTATGTGCGGTCTAAGATATTACCTACACTCTGAATTTTATGTAAATTAAAGTATAAGCTGAGTAAAGAAACTAAATTTATCATATTTCAATCATTAGTTCAGAGTCACCTCAATTATATAACACTTATCTCAAAAATGGCCTAGTGGCGCAGAGACACATTTGTATGGAAGTGAAATGGATTACTAATAAATAACAAAAAAAACTGTATTAAAAAGTTTCAAATTTGACGTTAAAAAGATTTTTAGAGAAAAAAAAACTAGTAAAAATACAAAAACTAGTAAAAATTCAAAAACTAGTATGTGAACAGAATATTTTAAGAATAATAAATTGTGAATCTAAAATTTTTATTAAAATATATCTGGAAAAAATCTTTCACTACAAATTCTTTCGTGGGCCGCACAAAAATTGATGAAGGGCCGAACTTTCCCACCGTTGCTATATATATACCTTACAATACTGTTAACAACATTCCTAATGTTATCGAAATTGGCACTATTGACACGATGACGATTGGATAAAATTATTATTTATTTATTCGCAAGCTTAAAAGCCCGACACTTTGTTATCGGTAGTTTTAAATATCGAAATATGTTGAGAAGAAAATATTATTCTATTTTAAATTTAACAAAGCCCGCTACGTTGTAAGATAATTACCCGGAGTCCTTAATTTTGTTCATGTCCCAGACCAAAATTCTAAGATGTACCTCAATAATGAGTTAGCCCATACTTCAGGTAACACATATTTCAGATTTTTCCCTTTAAACCCCTATTTTTACCAAGTACCTGGCTAAAATTCTAAAATGTAGTTGATCAATGAGTTAGCACATGCTCCAGTTAACACTTTAAGGACTGTTCACCTTTTTGCCCCTCCCCGTACAGATTTTCAAAAATCCGACCTAGGTGAATGTCTAAAATTTCATCTTCCCAGCTCCAGCAGTTTTGGCAAGGGTGATTATTTTTCTCTTTCCTGCCCTTCCCTGTTGAATTTTCCAAAAATTACGTCTTAACTGTTATCTACACTGAAGATGGAGCCTGCAAACTAAATTTCAGCTTCTAGATCCAATGGTTTGTGCAGGCTGTTAAGAGGGGGACTTCATCGATGAATTAACACATACTCCAAGAAAAGCATATTTAAAATTTCAGGTTTCTAGCTATAGGAGTTTGGGCAGACCGTGAAAGGGGGTTTTCCCGTTTTGCTCTTCCCCGAGGGAATTTCAAAGAACCTCGTATAAGCGAATGTCCACGCCGCAGTTGAAACCCTACATACCAAATTTCAGCGTTTGGGCTGGACGATATTGAATGAAAGAAAGCAATATTTACATATTTACAAATTTTTACATTTACACATTTGCACATTTACCCATTAGCACATGTGCATATTTACACATTTGCATATTTGCACACTTACATTACCATCAAACCATCAAGCAATCAAATTTTCACTTTTGCACATTTAATAATTGGCAAATTTTCACATTGGCACTTTTGCGAATTTGCACAGTTACACTTTTGCTTTTTTGCGGTTTTGGCACGTCTCCCCGTTGGATTTTCCAAAATTGACATATTAGCTGTTATCTACACTGGAGAAGGAGCCTGCATACCAAATTTCAACTTCCTAGGTTCAGCGGTCTTGACAAGCTGTTAAAAGAGGGACATGTAGCTTATCAGTGTAAATATAACATAATATACTTAAATAAAAAATTCACGGAACACATAGGGCGACAACAAGTTTAATTTCAAGCAGTTTAATTTCGTTCCAGGTTCTTCTTCGAGCTGTTTCATGTTTGTTTCTTATGCATCGGATCCATGTATTACGTGGTCTACCTGGTCTTCGTTTACCTTGAGGGTTCCACTCTAGTGTAACTCTCGCAATATAACTAGTTTGTCGCCTGACCTCTTTCCGTTTGATTTTTCAAAAACACGTCTTATCTATTATATGCACTGGAGAAGGAGCCTGCGTACCAAATATCAAATTCCCATGTCCAACGGTTTAGGAAGGCCGTCGAGGGGGAGAATTTCACCCTTTTCTGCCCCTCCCCGTTAGATTTTTCAAAAATCACGTCTTAGCTGTTATCTACACTGGAGAAGGAGTCTGCATACCAAATTTCAACTTGCCATGTTAAACGGTTTGTAAAGCCAGCGAAGGGGGAGACTTTTCGCCCTTTAAACCCCCATTTTTACCACATCCCTGGTAAAAATTCTAAAATGTACCTTATCAAGGAGTTAGCACATACTCCCAGGAAGGCGGGTATCAAATTTCAGATTTCTAGCTAAAGGGGTTTAGGCAGGCTGTGAAAGAGGAGTTTCCCCCTTTTTGCCCCTCCCCGAAGGAATTTTCAAAAACCTCGTCTTAGCGGATGTCTACGCCGCAGGGGAACCTACATACCAAATTTCAGCTTCCTAGCTCCAGCGGCTTGGGCTGGGCGATGTTGAATGAGTGAGTCAGTCAGTCAGTAGCTTTATTCCTTTATAAAGGGGTTTTCAATAAGAGCGCTACAAAAGTTTTTTTTAAATAAAACAAAAACGGTTTTGGATATCAATGAAATTCTTTATTCCTGTAAAAGTACGTTCGATGCCATTATGTATGGAACTCGATTTCTTTTGCATGGCCATCACGGGCACGCTTGCAGAAGTCCAGACGCTGAACCCAATTTTCAACGGTTATCAAGCATAAATCGGCCGATACTGCTGCAATTTCACGTTCGATATTCGTACGAAGTTCATCAATCGTCGCTGGCTTGTTGGCATAGACCATAGACTTGACGTAGCCCCACAGGAAATAGTCTAACGGCGTCAAATCGCACGACTGAGGCGGCCAATCGACTGGACCATTTTGTGAAATAACACGTTCTCCAAACTTGGTTTCCAATAAATTGATTGTGACATTCGCTGTGTGGCTTGTGGCGCCGTCCTGTTGAAACGACATGTCCCCCAAGTCCATATCATCCAATTGGGGCCAAAAATATTCGGTTATCATTGAACGGTAGCGATTCCCATTCACGTGCCGGTCTTGATCATCACGGAAGAAGTACGGCCCAATGACGCCGCGGGCCCATAAACCGCACCAAACCGTAATTTTTTCAGGATCAAATGATGACTCTTAGAGTACGTGTGGATTGCTGTCTGACCAATTACGCATATTTTGTTTATTGACGAAGCCATTCAGCCAAAAATGAGCCTCATCGCTGAAGATGATTTTTCGATGAAAATCCGAATCATTTTCAAGTTGTTGCTCAGCCCAATTCACTAACATACGACGCTTCTGGTGGTCAAGCGGCTTCAGTTCTTGCGTCAATTTGATCTTGTAAGGATGTAGGCCAAGATCTTTTCGTAAAATTCGCCACAACGACGTCACAGAGATGCCCAACGCTTGAGAACGACGTGTGAGAGACACATTTGGGCTTTCTTCAACTGAAGCCTCAGTGGCAGCAATATTCTCGACACTACGGGCACTTCCTTGTCTCACTGGCACGGGAACATTTTGTAGTGTGCCTGTGGATTCAAATTTTTCCACTAGACGCTCAATTGTTGATCTGCTAGGACGATTATGACGACCATAAATTGGACATAGCGCTCTTAACGTTGAGGCCACTGACTCCGAATTTCGGTAGTAAATTTTAATAATTTCGACTCGTTGTTGGCTCGTATATCTTTCCATCATGAAATGGCAAACCTTACTGAAGAGAAATGTCAAAATAGCGGCAAGAAATATGGCGTCGTTTGCTGTCCCTGTCGCTCTACTTTTGTAGCGTCCCTGTTGAAAAACCCTTTATATAGAGATAATACTCTTAATATCATTTTTTTTTCCATATTCATATTATTTATTGGATCTTCACTTTTAAAAACTGAACTAACAATAATTATCCAAATCTTAAAACTAAATATTAATTATTAAGTCCAGCCAGTGCCAGACGATGTTATGTGGTTTAACTGAGACTATAATTTCTCCTTATTATTAGCGGACCAGATCCGCAGTGTCCCTCCTTCTAAGACGCTGGTGGCCGTGATTATTAGTTAAGTTACGGGCTAGTATGTTGGGGTGTGTTTCCAGTTTTGTTAAATAGCGTTGACAGTGTCTAATAAGTTCATCTTTAACCAGGGGTACATTCAGATCTTTATGTATGTTGTAATTCCTAACATACCAGGGTGCGTTCGTAATCGTCCTCAAGAATTTTTTTTGCATTCTCTGAATTTTCCCTATTATTGGACGCAGAGGCAATACCCCAAAGCTGAATTCCGTAGCACCATATGGGTTTCATGATTGAATTGTAAACGAGTAATTTGCAGTCCAGGCCTAGTTTAGAGTTTTTGCCAGTAAGCCAAGCGAGTTGAGCAGTTTTTAGCCTCATCTGAGTTATTTTCGAATCTATATGATTTTTCCACGTGAGTCGACGGTCAAGGTGAATACCGAGATATTTCACACATGTGTGTTGGGGTATATTCAGATTATAAATTTTAATGGGCGGACACGTCTCTTTTCTCAGTGTGAAAGTAATGTGGATACATTTCTGTTCATTCACCTTAATTTTTCACTTATCCAACCAAGCTTCCAATTGTGAAATGTGAGTGTAACATTCTAGACGCTATTTTTGAGTCATCGTGGACGCTTAAGATTGCAGTATCGTCAGCGAAAGTCGATGTGTGGGTATTAATATCTAATGGCATGTCTGAAGTATAAATGATATATAACAGAGGACCCAAAATGCTACCTTGTGGAACTCTGGCTTGTATATCTTGAGGAGAGCTGACAAAACTTTTTTCAGCAAGAGTGAATTTTCGATTTGTTATATAGCTTTCGAGTAGCTTGTGAGTATTTGTTGGTAACAAAAGTTTTATTTTTAACAGTAGACCTTCATGCCAAACCTTATCGAAAGCCTGTTTAACATCGATAAAAAGGGCAGAGCAGTATTTTTTCTCCTCGAACGTTTTTCTGACAACAGTAACTAGCCCGTGGGCTTGCTCGCTGGAATACAGTTGTTTTGTTCCACATAAACAGTTATCTTTTCCATTAGGATCCTCTCGAACAGCTTTGACAAATTTGACAATAGGCTAATAGGCCTATACGATTCCACTTTTGTGTGATCTTTGCCTGGCTTGGGTATAATTTTAACGAGTGAAACTTTTCATTCTGGGGGATAGTATTCAAGGCGTATAATAGCATTAAAAGTAAAGAGAATTATCTTTAATGCTATACGGGGTAACTCCAAGAGCATCTTGTTACCGATTCCATCGATACCAGGAGCTTTTTTGGGGTTTAGTTTAAAAATAGCCTTTTCGACCTCTCTCATCTCAAACGTCAATCGGGTAGCTGCTCGGTGCTGGGGTAAAATCGGAGGCAACTCTGTTACAGAACTTGTTATATTTAGCGTGAATACTTTTCTTAAATGTTCTACAAACAGATCTCCTTTTTCAGTATCATTTCTAGCCCAACCTCCGTCTGATTTTCTCAAAGGAGGCTTACATAAGACATGTCTTTTTAAATTTTTCGTTGCACGCCATAATGAGTAATCAGTTCATGATGTTGGATCTAAATTTTCAAGATATCTGTTTAATGAATCAGTTCTCTTATGTTCAAGTAGCTTTCTTAATTTTTTAGTGCATTCTTTCAACCGTTCCTTAAGTTGAGGAGATCTGTTCTGTTGCCACTCTCTTCGAGCTCTTCTTTTTTCATTTAAGAGTCGTTCGACATCGGCAGACAAAATAATATTTTGTCTGTTGTTTCGGGGGGGTTTAGCAGTAAGTTTGAGATTTAGTTCAAAATTTTGAATCGAGAGGTCGATATCTTCCGGTGTTCTTAGCGGTATGTTTTCCGAGCAATGTGTACTGATGAATTTTTTATACTTCAACCAATCTGTTGTTTTGCCTGTCAGTGCTAAGTCACCAGAGGGGGGTACAATTCCTCGGGGGTTTAAAATAGTAACAACTGTAGGCGTGTGATAAGAGAGATCCAATAATGGTTCTACATGGACCAATTCTCTTGCAATAGACATTGTTTTCCAAAGTCTATCAGATCGGGTATTTTCCGACGATCTGTTGGCCAGTACGTGGGTTCTCCACTAGAGATCACATCCATACCCAGCTTAGAAATTGTATTAAACAAAACACGGCCCTTAGGGGTATAAAGCCGTGACCCCCAAAATGTATGCTTGGCATTATAGTCTCCAGCTGCCAGAGAACGCGTTCCTAATGATTCGAAAAAGCCTGTGTACTGATCCTCCGTTATGGAGAATCTGGGGGGAGAATAAATTGACGAAATCACTAAGTCCTTATCGAATTCTTCAAAACATATAGTAGTGGCCTGAAGATAATTTTCGCAAAGATCACACATAAGAAAATGTTTTAATCTAGATTTAATGAGAATAGCTGATCCTCCACATGACCTGCCTCTTGGGTCCTTAGTATCATACATTGTGTATCCGCGAATTGAAAATGAACTTCTCAGGGTTAAATGGGTCTCAAAAATAAGCATTACGTCAATTTGCTGATTTCTGAGAAAATACTCGAGCTCTTCTTTATGTTGGCATATGCCGTTAGCATTCCAGTAACATATTTTCAAACTGTTCATGGTTTAGTTAACAAAGCTTGCGTCAAAATAGACTGATTTCTCATCATCTCTTGCATCATATTACTCATTGAGTTTGTAAAGTTAGTAACAGTTTGAACCAGGGATTCAATGGATGCTTCAAGTCTGCTGAAATTTTGTATCTGGGGTTTAGATTGTGAAAGTGGAGCATTTGGATTGACTTGTGCGGCTTGTGGAGTTTTTGGGGGCTGTGGTTGTCCTCTTAGAACTTCAGAGTATGAAGCACTGTTGGTGATAATTTGTGGGTATTGTGGAATATAAAATTCCGGTTCTAACTGTGATTTCATTCGGGGGTTTCGGGTTCTGTTCAAATTTGAGTTTTTTAATTTTAAATATACCTCACAACCTCTGTAATTAGCAGTATGGGGGTTGCCGCAATAGCTACATTTCTTTTCAGTATTTACTGTCTTTGGTTTGGTGCAGTCAGCTGTGCTATGCAGCTCACCGCAAACTACGCAAACTGCATGTAGTCTACAATAAGACCTAGTGTGACCATACTCCTGGCAGGTTGTATACTGGGCAGGTCCTCGTCGCTTATGTGGTGCTTCAACTGTAACTCTATAGAGTAGCAAGTACCTAAGTTGATAAATAGGGTGTGTTTCATTTTTCTTCAACTTGATATCGCCAGGCTCTAATTCAACTCGGAAAAGGGGTTGGGGGAGCTTATCCCGGTTTCTAATATTAACAACGGACTTAACTTTAAAGCCGTTGATTTCGAGTGCCTTCTTTACTTCTAGTGGGTCATTGTATGATTCAATACCCTTAATCACTATCTGAAGACCTTTGCTGCTCTTCAACTGGTAAGTATAAAAATTTTTTTTTCTGGATTCAAGGAATGATACTAATTTTCTGAAATTGGATTCACATTGAACTTGAATCTTAGTTTCAACAATTTTGCCATTTTTTTATTGGCACAATGTAAAAAGAGTTTTCCCCAATAAGGCTGACTAGGGTTTTAACAAATTCATTTGAATTTTGCTCTCTTAGGTGGTTTAGGTATAACCGGGGCATCATTATCTTCGCTTTCCAGTATGGCAAAACGGTTTTGGGATTGAGTGACATTTATTTCACCTCTACTAAGCTTAGGATAGGGAGCTGTTTTAGCCGATTTTGGGCTTCTTTTCCTCTTAACTATTTTAACATACCTGTCTAATCCAGTCTGTACCAATCGTTTGGCGGTAATGATGACTGGCAGGTCAACATTGGGTATTGCGCCAGTTGAGAGGTTGATAGTTAAACTACTTACTGACGGAAACTGAAGCATACTTTGGGGCTGTTTTAAGTTATTAGGTTGAGCCATAATATTGATATCACTGTTTAACGTAGCAGAAGTTGTTGTTGGTGTTTTAATAATCTCACTATTTGTTGATGTTGTAGCTGTAGGTTTTGGTGGTCAAAGCAGACAGTGTTTTGTGTGTTGTTGTTAAACTAGGCACTGTATTTGTTGGTACTTTTATATTTTCATGTTCCTTTGTGCTATATTCTAAACTGTACGTAGTTTTTGTTTTTAATTTTTTCACATGAGAGTAAAGGAGAACATGAACGGGATCTCTCAATTGTTTTTGTGGTTAAATAATTTTTGTTGTACTTGGGATCACTAATGTTTTTATTAACATTGATGTTATCTCCCTTTAGAAAAACGTAGGCATTTCTGCCATTTGCACTGAGCCTTCACTCCTCTTGAATTATAGAGCTCATATGCTGTTTTCTTTATATGAAAGAAAAGAAAAAAAAAAATAAACAAGACAAATCCCTGTTTGTTAAGGGTTTTCTATAAATGTTTTTTTTATTTAAATTTTAAATTGAACACGGTTTATTTGTTTTTTTGTAATAAATATATTATTTTTTAAGCGTCCAAGCACTGTTGTTTTTTTATATATATTTTTTTAAACACTTATAAGCCGATATTTTAATAAATTCACGGACCGAATAAATAACACGTCTATCCATTTCTATTGTTAATTATTATTTTTAACAAAATCAGCAAGGTGTTGTAAAGTTGTAGCCCTTTGTAAAATAATGATCGTTTTCTTGCAGTTGTTGATGCATTTTGAAGACTAAATTTTTTATTAGCCAGACGTAAACGTGTCTGTGTATAGCAAATTCAATGAGTTAAATAAGAATAGAAGATGTTGTGTTGTTTATATTTGTGTCATTCTTGTGCATTGAAGATATACAAAACATACACAAAACGTAAGTACACAACGAAAATCTGTTTTGATTAGATTTTTGTTGTGTATTACGTTTTGAATTTGCTATACACAGATACGTTTACGTATACGTCTGGCTAATCCAGCCTTTTATACAGTTTTTACTTACCTGATTACATGTATTCGCACATTTGCTTAAGCTAGCAAAAGTATAATATAAGAGCTAACCCGTAAAATAACGCTATCTTCAAAATACCGTTACCGAATTAATAGATAAAGCATTACGATTACAGATAACCGCATCGTTTCGGTTACCATCCATGCTTGAAATAAATTTTTATTTACAATAAAAGTACTACATTCGTTTTGCTTTTGTTTTTAATTGTGACTATTACAAAATCAAACAAAGTTACTATTTTAAGCAAACGACGGTTTTGCATTTTATGACAATTTTGTATTTACTTTAATGCAGGGACTGAAACCTGGGTTCAGGTTCGCTGTTTATAAAAACTGTGAACCCGAACCCGCTGAACCCAAAAATTTAACCAGGCTCGGGTTCAAAAATATAAAAAAATATTCTTGCTGTACATGGCGTGAGAAATGTTTGATAAAAAAATCATAAAAAAACATTACATTCCAGTTTGCAGTGCTCGACACTATATCTAGTCCTTCTTTTACTCGATCAATGTGGAGCTATTTTCAAAAAATTGCGAACACCAAAACTTTCTTTAGCTAAAAAGCAAAACTTGAAAAAAGCCGTACTAGACTGTCAAACTAGATGGAATTCTAGTTATGATATGGTTTAAGCCTTATTAGAGTACAGAAGTTTTTGTTCGGAATTACTGGATGCTGCAATAACTATGAATATTTTGATTTTTTGTGAAGAATTCGTAGAAGCTTTTGCATCTGTTAAAAATAACGCTGAAACTACAAGAAGAACAGATGACTTTAGGAGATTTTTAAAGAATCTGGCTTTGTTTTAAATTAGAGCTGACAAAAGATACAAAACAAAGACATTTTCACAAAAACTATATTTAAATATTATAAAAAGAGAAAATCACTTTGTTAATAATCCACTTTTGATTGCAGCATTACATCTAGATAGCATATTTAAGTTAATGCTAAGTCACCAAGATGTTGAAAATGCAAAAACAAAAACATATTTTAAAAACAATTAAAATTTTCAAAAATTTGCAAATGGAAAGAGAAGTTCTAAAAAAGATGAAACGATTTTCTAAAACAAAGTTTTCAAATGAGAGGGCCTTTTTAGCCTTGAAATTCATTTTGTCGCCCCAAAGAACAAATTTAAAAGAATAAAACTTAAAAAATATGTTAATTTTAAACCAAACGAAAATTTCTTTGAAAAACAAATAAATTTCCTATTATTAAAACATTTGTACTTTTTTAAATGTTGAACCCTAAACCGAACCCGAACCTGAACTTTTTATTTTGATTAATCTGAACCCGAACCTGAACCCATTTTTCTGGGTTTAATGGTACTAATTATAAAAGAAAAACACAATTTTTTTATTTCAATACATTTTTATTAAAATATTTCTTTAATCCAAATAATAGGTATATTTGTTGTTAAAAACTTCTAAAACTATATCCAATGATCTTACGCTTTTATTACTTCTTCTACATTGTATTACTCCCCGAACTACGTCTCCTTGCTTTATCTTCTGGGGTTTTTCTATAAAGAATACTACTTGTTTCCAGTGTGTAGGTTTATCTTTAGGCGACGTACCAAACATAACAGGTTCTGGTAAATCAAAATAAGTATCAAAATAACCTACAAATGATGACAATTCACCATCCTTGCAACAATTTAAATCAAAATTATATTTGAAATTGGAATAATTTAAGTCGACTTTCATTAAATCTAAATCTGCTATGCAATTTGCTTCAGTGAGCATATATTCATCATCCACGATATCTATTAAAGGTTCATGCATAACTTCTTTACGCATATTAGACATATCCAACCCATAAACATTATTCCAAAAAGTTACATGATTTTTAAATAGCGTCTCATTGCCATAACCGACAATATTCATGGTACAACGATTTGGTAAAAGAATACCATTTTCTTTTAAATGATGATCTCTAGCATAGATGACGCTATCTAGCATACCTTCAAAAAGCAAGAAATAGCCCATCCATTCAGAAATGATAATGTCAAATTTTTCCACCGGTAATTTAGTATCTTCTAAACGACCTTTGATTAATGTTATATTTCCCACGTTATTGTTTCTAGAAGAACATTTTTTTATAAATATCAATTATAAGATAAAAAATGTATATTAATACTTGACTATATCCATGGCATTGTATATAATTTCAGAATTATCTATGGCTACGACATTTGCGGCACCAGCTTGAGAAGCAAATATTGATAATACTGACGTACCACAGCCTACATCTAAAACTAATTTTCCTTTAACAAAATCCTTGTTTTTCAATAAAGAATCCCGGTACGAAGTAGTTCTGACAACATCCTGGATTTTTGTAAAAAATATAAAATGTATTTGAAATAATTTTTTATGGAGTTTACATACCGAGAGCATTTCGTGATGTATGCCAAAATGAGCATAACTATCAAAATATCCTTTATCTGCTTTAAGGGATACTGATGATACACAATTTCTTGGATTATCCTCGTCCAGTTTTGTATCTTCCTTTTCTAATAAGCGCCGAAATCCATTACGCATTCTTTCCATATCTTGAGAAGCCTGCTCTAATTGATCTTGTTGCAGTTGTATCTTGGTCTGCAATTGTTGCAATAACATTTTTAAATTAGCTTTTTCTTGAGAATTTTCACCAGGCTCCATTTCTGTCTTTAAATTTTCAAAATCTGTAATTTTAAATTAATTATGTATGTTTTTAAAAGATTATTATGTGATCAAGCCCTTAGAATCCGAGGTTTTTTCAATAAAAGAAAAATTAATTTGATTGACATTTTTTGTATTATGCATTAAAAAGGAAATTTTCTTTAAAGGGCCGGTATTTTAATTTTTATATGTATAAGCGCTAAACTTCTTATTTTGAGATAGTAATCAGGCTAAATTTTAAGAGTTTCTTATTTATTGTATTTATTCAATTTCTGTAATATAAAGTCATCCAGGTCAAAAAAATATATGTATTACACAATAATAACTTGAGTTCTTATTGAAATTCCATTGGATCCCAGCCATAATTAAAAAAGCAATAGTAAATGAAAAAACACAAAGTAAGCAACCCTGAATCATTTAAAGAAAACTAAAAATTACCTGAATTCTATAAACTAGCAAAATGATTAATGGAAAGAACTTAAGAGTAATAGTTTTTCTATCATAAAATCTGATAAAAAAAAGTACTAAAAATATAAAAACTTATGATTTTACTCGAGGACGCATAATAAATTTGAATAACACCACTTGTAGTGAACTTACCATAACTTAGCCAAGGTTCATATTCTTTAGCTTTAAAATATTTCTCATCACTCCAAAAAACTTCCGTCGCATTTTGTAATTTATCTTCCTTTATGTTGTCCAATCGAATACAATTCACTAACTTTATAAAGGAATACTGATCCATTTGAAATTGGGCCTTTAACTTTGAAAAATTAACATTATGCTTAGTTTTGACGTGATCCAAAGCTTCATCAATGGATGACATCAATTGTGTGCAAAATAAACATAGTGTTGGTTCACCCTGGTCCATGGATTGTTCTTCAGAATCATCGTCAGTAAAATCTGATTCATTTTCTTTATCAATAGCAGTTTCGACAGCTTGTTCTAATGGTGGTAAGTCTAGCAAAGTTAAAAAATTAGATTATACAATTTTATTATTACTTACCTTCTTGATCCATTTCAAATGTATTTTTATAATATAAAATAAAATAAAACTATAAACAAATTTGTTGAATCACAAATGCACGTGTCAAAATGTCAACAATTGATGTACTGGGAGAAAAGTTTTGGAAATGTCTACACGTGAAGAAAAAATGTCAAAATATAAAGGTAATTACAACTATAAAACTTTTTGCTTAATTACACAATTCTTTATCAAAATATTATTTTCCTAGACAAGTTGCAAAAAAAAATAAATAATGCATTTAATTGCAATGGGTAAAAAGCCAATTTGACAAAACTAAAAAAATTATCAATGACAAATATTTTTGTTTACATTTAAAAGAAATAAGCCAAGAATTTCCAAGACTTGGCAAATTTTTATACATTCTTAATTTTTAGCATTTTAAACAAGTCTATATTTACTTAAATTTGTATGGAATATTTTATAATATTTAAATATTAAATTCAATAACTAGCAAGCTTCAAAAAATTTTGTTATATTTTTCAAGTTCTTTCTAATTATTTGAAGAAAATAAATAAAATTTGCTATTAAAAATTAAATAATCCGGATACGGATCTTAAAAACGGAGTCAGTTCCGTTTTGACGAACTTTCAACGGACAAACCCCCGTTTTTTACATGGCATACCCGTTTTCAGGTCCGTATACGGGTCCAGAAAATGGTACGTAAACGAAGTTAGATTCCGACCGCAAACGGAACGTATTGTTTGTTGGGAACACAATGAAGTCTCGTAATAATGAAAATTTTTAAAAATATAATAAAAATCCCACTAATTTTAACACTGCGTTTGGGAAACCTGGTCCTTGTTTCAAAAATCCATGTAAAATGCAACCTTGTTCTGATTTCTATAGGGTGGCAGGGAATTAAATATTAATCTAAAGAGGATAATAAGGTGCTTTATTCATGTTATTTCTCTATCTAATAAGAAATTTAAAAAAATTAAATGTGCACAGCTTTAGAAGTTAAAAGCTCTAAATATTTGCAGTAAAAATGCAAACAACTTTATCAAATATTAAGTCACCCTGAATAAAGTAGGGTAACCATGAAACTTTCGATGCGAAAACGTCTCGCATCAGATACAGAAACGGGGTGCTGCCATGTTTTTTTTTTTTTGTTTGCGACACTATTTGACGATTCAAGCGCCATTTTTATAAAAGAACAAAACGAAAACACATGAAGAAACTAATTAAACTTTATTTTTTTAGAACTTTATTTTATTACATTTACAAATAAAGATGAACAACAAGTACGAATTTTTAAGAAAATATCAGGCTTAAAGCCAGTGTTAATTCATTTATTTTAAAATATATTCTATAAGAGTTAATTTAATTCCATCCTGTTTCGTAATATATGCGAATGATAAATTTGTTTTTAAATAAGAACATTAACTAAATGATGGGAACTTTTTTCACAGGTATTCTATTTCAGATTGTGTTGTCTTAACAATAGATGCATAATATATTAATAAATATCTTATTTATTTAATATTCATAATTCTGCTTTCTTTTATTAATTTTAAGCGAAATTTCGAGACATAAGCCAAACCGCAACTTAACGGTATAGATATTACTATATTTACCTTAAAAAATCGAGCAATTTTTTTATGCGTGTACGGTAAAAAATATATATATTAGTAGTTAATATTTGAGTCGTCCTGTGTTTGTTGTCTATTGCCTACAGCTGTTTTTTGTTATTCTGTCGAATGTTACTTGCATAACCTCTCAATTATTTAAGAAACAACAAAAATGATTTCGGTAAGTTTATTTAATATTATCAAAAACATTAATTTTAATGCTTTATTTTACATACAGATTGTTAGAAACTTAATAGCTTCACGTACCGCAATAAATTTAACAGCATTTCGCTGTTTGGCTACAGAAGGCTCCAGTGTCGTTACTTCGCTATCGGATTTAACCACAATAAAGCCAACACCTGCCTCCCAATTGGAAGAAAAAGATAAGCTTTTTAGTAAACTGGAAATTGAACTACGCGGTGTTGATCCCGCTGTCTTAAAGAGTTACTCATGGTTTGCTTCGACGGCCGCCAATCATTTGGGTATTGAAGTTGGAAATTGGTAAGTGAACACAACTACAAGCAAAAAAGAAGCTATTTTATGATGACAAGAACTATATGATATACACCTAAAATCACCAATTAAATAAACAACTTAATTTGTACTAGTTATGACCCCATACGTTATCTGGGGAACTTATAAAAAAATATATATGTATATATATTTATTCTTAAAGGTTTATTCACAATCCTGGAGTAATTCACGCTGCAGAGTGGAGTGCACTAAATTTAAGGTGGCATGATCCAAATTTGTAAGTGCAAAAGAGAGGGAAACAAAATGCAGAGTGGAGTACTCCTTAATTGTGTATGGGGTTTTATGGTTTTCGCGGTATAGTACAACAATAGACCAATTGCATTATTCTATCTCTTCTTTAACCAGTTATTTTGGAGCGCTTAAAAAAGATTCATAAATTAACTTCTAAATTATAGAGAGGAGAATAAGTTTATGTTGTTTTTGTAGTTTTTGATCATTTCCATATAGGGCATACCGTTATCTTATATTAAATTGAGATATCTCGCAGTTTCCAGAAAATGAGTTTTTGATTACAAAATATTCTTTGAAATTGCTGCAATGGTATTAATTTCAGAATAAAAAAACTGCAACATTGATTTTTTGTAGAATTAGATAGAGCTAACTAAAACAACGTTTATTTTCAAATGAAATTGCGTTATTTACAGTAGTTTTTTAATGTTATAATTAGAGATGGCACGTGAGCGATTTTTGACTCACGCTCACGTTAACGAAATGTTCAAAATATTTCATAAAATTAAACATAAAAGAATTTATATTATCGCTTGTACCACTAACCTAATTGTTTTTCATAAAGTTATTAAGAAATTTTTAATTTTGCAATGTGAATAAATAAATAAATAAATTTTAACGTTAACATTAAATCACATCACCTATATCTGCAGAAATGGCTCTTGAAGATACGAAAGCATACTTTTTTGCAAGAGTGACAATACGATTATCCGTCGTTGGAGATGTCTTTTTTGGTCTTCCGCGGGTTTCAATTATTTTTTTAATTTTAAAGCATTCTGCACAAAAAACAACGGTCGGCCCAGGGTTTTAGCAATAGAACGAAGAGTTTGGTCTGCATTTCTTAGCCTCAAAACTTTATTCCTTTTCTCAGAAGTACAATGCTTATTTCGACCAATCTATGAAATTATTTTCTCTTTATTTTGCTCTAAATTAATAAAAATAGAAATAAACTAATAATATTTTGTAAAAAATCTGAGCCAATTGTTAAAAAACCAGAAAAATTTAAAATGTTTTTATTATTTTGACCAGGTCTCCAGAGCACTTCAGAGCAAAACACACAGGAATTAAAAAAAATCGGGGAAATACCGGTTTATTTTTATTTTCAAATACGTTGCTATATTATAAATATTAAAATAAAAAAGAAGTATCATGAATAATTTCGGTAAAATTAAAAAAAGTAACAAACATAAATAATAAGGTAGTGTACTTATTATTATGACCATATGTGTATATTTTGCAAAAAATTTTAACTAATATTTCTTGAAACTGTTCGACTATAACTAAAAATATTTGTTTTTAATTCAAACTAGTTCCCAGCATGAGAATTTCACACAAAAATCACGAAAAAAACAATAGGTTCTAGAACCGTCCGTTGATTAGTACCTGTTTCTCAAACTATTTCATTGAACTTGTGCCAAGGATGATAATTTCAAATAGAAACTATGGGTGACAACGCCGTATTAGAACAAGTGTTGGCTCAAAAGATCTAGTTGTAGAACTAATGATAGTTTAGCTGGGTACTTATATGATATACTATAATTATGAATAATAACAGCTTAAATTTAAGACAAATACCAGTCTGATCGAATTGGTCCGTTTAAACGGAAGGTAATATATTTGCCCCAAATATCTTAAATTTTAACTACCTAATTTTTAATTAAAACTTTGTAAATGTTTGAAGACATCGCTTATTATCATTGGGAAGCAATTAAAACATTACCCAGTAAACATGACAATACGAAGACGATTTCCCAACGGTATTGCCCAATTGGTAGAAAACGTGTCCCAAAACCAATACATTTAAGAAATACGAAAGCAATTCTTCTAGAAGATCAATAGGCAATATTGTCAAATTATCATTTGGAAGATAAAAAATCTATAGCCAAATATCGCCGATGTATCATCTGGAAGTTAAAAATAAGATATTGCCACATAAAACCTAAAATATATATATTTATGCTTTAATGTATTTTTAACACTTTTTATTAAATGAAAAATGCACCTATAATTCATGATGATGATTATTAGATCTTACATGTTTTGCATTTAGTTTTTAATACAACCATGCCATTCATCTGTCTTCCGTGAATTTGAATTCATTTTAAAATGGTTTGAATTGCCAATAAAGTTGTAATTAAATTGGTAAAATGCAATTTTAACTTACCTATATTTGAAAAAGTTTTCACAAATCATGCTGATTTTTCCCCAATTTTTTCAGGATTTTCATAAAGGAAACTTATTTTTTAAAAGAAAACAAAAATATTTATTTATTTATTTATTTACAAAATATTTTACAAAATAAATTTATAAAATATAGCAAAAAGGGCGCCGGTTACAAGACCAAATGCGCTCGTATTATAAAAGATTAAAGTGATTTGAAATTATATCCATTGTATAATTATTAAAATTTAAAATATAATTATTTTCAAAAAGGGTTAAAAAAAGAACGGTGATAAAAAATATTTTTTTTTAATTTACAAAAGAAAAATAAATTTGGTATGGAATTTTGACCTAGACATCATGAATGTTGTGTTGTTGCAGACTTCTTTTGATCTTTGTTATGTTATTTGTAGTCGCACAATCTAGTATGTCTTCCAGCGATTGTTCTATCCCCGAGACTGCACAGGATTCTAACAAATGAGGAATGTCAAGTGTAACATTACAATTAAAACATCTTGGCGGATCAGTTTTTTCGAAGTAGTGTATTGAGTTAAATACACATTTACCAACTCTTAGGCGGGCTAACATAATACATTCAGACCTGGTTAAATTGCTGTTATATTTAGGTCTGGTTAAAGATAAGTTCCGTAGTTGGGAAACAGGGAGTTTCTGTTATATGGGGTAAAGTCAGTGCCCTTTTAGCGCAATAGTCAGCCATTTCATTGCCTTGAATTCCAATGTGCGAGGGAATCCACAGAACTAAAATTTGGTTAGTTCCACTCTCCAACTGTAATATATCATCATAAACACCGTTGTGATTCTTAGTTATAGCCTTGGCTATCGGTACAAATTAACGTTTTACCACCATGCTGGGTTGCAAGAGCAATGGCTGTTTTTATAGCAGCAATCTCCGCCGTAAAAATTCCAGTATGATCTGGTAGTCGAGATTCTTTAATAGTTTCAAATTGTGTTGTTGATATTTGTCTAACTATGGCATAAGTTGTTATACTGTTTTGAAAGGATCCATCTGTATAGTAAACCATATTTGGAGAGAAAGATGAAATTTTCTGGGAGAACATTCTCTTGAAGCACGTTGGATCAGTATTGTTTTTGACGAAATAACTCAAACTATCATCTGCTTGAACAATGGCAGTAGAAAACCTTGGTGTTATTGGCTTCTGTGGTAACGAAATGTTTGAGTTTCTCAAAATAGAGATGACGTTAATAGTGGCAGATGATGGACATATTGTTGCAGAGTTTAGATTTTTCCAAAAAGAATTATGTAATCCATCAGTTGATATGGTAATAGCTCTGGATGCTACGTTAACGGCAGTTTTCTCTAAAAGAGTACGAAAATCTGTGAATTTAGCCTCAGTTCTCAGTTTATCAAGCGGCGTTGTACGAAGCAGACCAGAGGCTGTTCTGAAGCAGTTGTTGATGGAAGTATTAATTTTTTCTACATTTCTTTTCGAAGTCCAGCCGTAAATGGTTATACCATGCAAAATAGTTCCGATTGTTAAAGTACGACAAATGTTAAGGGCTGTTTCCATATGTGGACCTTTATTCCTTGAACAAATGAGCTTCAGAAGATTTGTTAATTAAACTCAGTTTATAAGTTAACTGCTTGACATGACTGTTCCAAAGAAGATTTTTGGTAAAAAGCAAACCCAAAATTCGCATTTGTTCCGAAAGTTAAATATCAAAGTCTCTTATAATAATTGTGTTGCACGTACAGTCTCTTTTTCTACAAACGTGGAGAATTTCAGATTTTTGGACTGGTATAACAGCACCTCTGTTCTTAGCCCACTGATGTATTTTCATATCTAGATTGTCTAAATTCAATCGAACTACTTCCGGATTACCCGAAGCCACTGCAAAAATATTGTCGGCGTAAATGCCAATGTAGTCGATTCCTGGCAAGTTTTCCACAGCTTTGGCCAACGAATTTGCATAGACAGAGTATAATATTACTGATAGTGGTGAACCCTGAGGCAATCCATTATCCAGTGAGTGTGTCATTGAGATATATCCATCTAATTTAACGGTTATCGTGCGGTTTCTGAGGAATGAATTTAATAATTTAAGAATAATTTTCGGTATACCCCATTCATGAAGCTCCATTATGATGTATGTGGATACTATCCGGTCGAAAGCTTTCTCAATGTCTTCCGAAAGTACCAAATTATGCCTGCCATATTTTAGGTTTCGACGCAGAATTTCCTCAAGTTGGTGACATATGCTGTGAACTCCATGTCTAGGTATAAAGGCGTGTTGTAAGTTTGATAAATTCTGTATGCTTCCAAAAGCGTCTGGCCAAAACTTTTCAAATATCTTTGATAAAACTGGCAATAAAGAAATCGGCCTATAACCTTCAAGACTATTAGGGTTTTTTCCTGGTTTTGGAATCGGCGAAAGCACAGCAGTCTTCCAATCTTGGGGAAATATTCCAGTGGATAGTATGTTGTTGTAAAGTTCACAAATGCGTATCTTTATAACATCTGGAGCATTTTTTATCATGGCATAAGTAATTTTATCACGTGCTGGAGTTGATCCTTTTAAAGTTTTCATTACATCATTTAGTTCAGTTATTCGTATTTTTTGGTTCATTACTACAAACTGTATTTCTGTTGGAAGAAGATTTTCAATATTCAAATTATTTTTGGTAGTTATGACCCCAGGGTCAAAAGCTGCATTCGAGCTAAGAGAGGACCAAAAATGCGCAAACTTATTAGCAATGTCCAAGGGGTGTGTTAGGCTGTTGTTGTCTACATATATATTAGGAAAACTCTGAGTACGATTTGCCCTTAAGTTGTTGACTTTACCCCAAAGCATTCGAATATCCATTGAGGGATTTAGGGAGTTAAGGAAGTTTTCCCATGTTTTCCTCTTGGCGATTTTACATTCTTTCTTAATTTGTGCACATAATCTTTTGTAACCAATTACGTTATCATTATTACGAAACCTTTTAAAAATTTTCCATGCATCTTGCCTTAAAAAAATTAATTTAGAAATATTCGAATTAAATCACACGGGATTATTTTTATCCTTAGGCTTCCGACTGAGCGGAATGGATTCGTTTGCCGCTTTTCTAAATATACGTTTTAACTGAGCTGCCTCTCTGTTGATATTAGATGATCTTTCAAATTGATTTTCAACTAGAGCTACCCTGTTTTCAAAAAGAGGCCAGTCAGCTTTTCTGCTTACGATTTCGATATTATTCGTAATCTTAATAGGAAAGTGATCAGCAACATCTGGAATTGGCAGACAAGTCCAGGTCAAGTTTTGAGCAAAATCAATGGATGGCATATATACATCGACAGCAGTTAAAGTATTTATAGTGTAAAGTAGGGTGGGTGATCCATCATTCAATATTACCAAATTGTTATCATTTGCAAATTCTTCAAAAATTCTACCATTTGGGGAGTTTGAAGATGAACCCCATAATATATTCTGAAAGTTTAAATCCCCTAGCAATACATGATGGACATTTTCGTTAACATTTATATTGTTTACAATTGATGTAGATAGACTTACATTATTTTCCTTATAA
This sequence comes from Eustalomyia histrio, assembly GCA_949748255.1. Classification (NCBI taxonomy): domain Eukaryota; kingdom Metazoa; phylum Arthropoda; class Insecta; order Diptera; family Anthomyiidae; genus Eustalomyia; species Eustalomyia histrio. Next base: position 191,106,222 of record OX456523.1, read on the forward strand.
ATATTCGTAATATGAAGTCCAACATTGCTCCTAATTATTATTGTTTGGAAGAGTAAGTTACCTGTTGATGTTAAATGCCTAGTAACGTTCAAATAAGTTTTTACCAGAATTGCTATTCCTGATTTTGCATAGTCATAATCAATACTGTTGTGGTGAAATACTTGGTAACCCGGTAGATGTAACAAATGTAGTGTTTTCCTTGTGATATGCGTCTCTTGAAGCGCTATGATGTTTGGTTTATGTCTCGTTACTAAGAGCTCAAGAGCATATTTGTTGTTTATGAAGCCTTGCATATTCCACTGAAGAATAGTAATGTTAAGGTCTAAAGTCATAAAAGTTTATTATTTTTGTTTGCCCTTTGTGGGCTGTTGTTGTGTGTTTCTTAATGTATTTGGAATAATCAACACATTAAGTAGCGGAAATTTGTTGTACTTTTGTGTACATGGTGAAACAGTATTATCATCTATTTTTTCATCTGAATTACTCGGTGGCGTGTTAAATCCTAGATCATTGCTTATATCCCGAATGATTATTTTATCAGTGACGTCTTTATTGGTATTTGAAAGAAAGTAATCATTTAAAGATGTGTCAGAATTGCTATCTTTGTCAAAACTGAAATTACTGTAATTTTCTAGAATATCATCATTATTTTTTAATATTTCGTGTAGTTTGATTTTTATTAGTAGAGATTATATGAGAAATAGTATTTTGTATACTTGATCGAGGTTCTTTACGCTGAATTGGAGATTCATTTAATTCTTTGGTGTTGGCTAATTGCTTTTGAGTTGTTTGATGGGTGAATTTGATGTTATTGTTATTATTTGATTGAGAAATTATGGTTGTTGTTAAAAAACTTTGTGATGCTTGTTCTGCTTTATCTGCATGCTTATTTTGATTTTCTCCTTCATTTGTAAAAGTTTTTGTTGTAGGATTTTTTCTAGTTGTAGTGTTATTTGCTATTTGTGCGTATGTAGGATTTTTTATAACGTTTCTTTTTATTGGTTGAAGCATATTTAATGTCGGGTTATCATTAAAAATTTTCCATGCTTCACGTGTCGTACATTTTCTGGATATTCTGATGTAATTAACAGACTTATGTTTCCAGAATGTAGGGCATTCTGGGTCATATGAAGTATGGGTTTCTACTTGGCAGTTGACACAGTATTTTCGAGTGCATGTTTCGTGTTTTTCTGTGTAACCACATTCTCGACATTGTTCAACACTTTTGCACCACTTCTTGGTATGACCCAGTCTTTGGCAGTTTAGACATTTCATTGGGTTTGGGACATATTCGTCAACTGGGACCCTTTCCCAGCCAAGTTTTAAAAATGCAGGGCGGGTAAAAAGGTCAAAAGTTATTATCGCTGCACCTGTAGCAATAGTTTCACCGTTTTCTTTTTTGTTGATTTTACGTACCTCTACAACTTTTTGATCTTTTAATGATTCCAATAAATCTTCCTCGGGTATTTTCATTATTTTTCTTGAAAAAATACGGCCTTGAGTGGTGTTAAGTGCAAAGATATTTTTACAGGTATACAATCGATGTGGTTGGCTTTAAGAAACTTTTTAGCAGTCTGGGCATCAGGAACTTTGATTAAAAAATCACCACTTTTCATCTCCTTAACCTCTAGACGATCATGCGAAATGTGGTTAAGTCCTCTTTCCACTTGAAAAACATTGTGAGAAGCTAGCGGCAGCACTTGTATATTTTCCTTTAAAGTGATAGCAGATGCAACTAAATAACGTGGTAGGTTGTCTTGATTTGATCTTAAATCTGGTAGAGGAACGAAATCTTCTGCTCGTGGTCTTTTATTTTTGTTGGTTTTAGTTTTCCCGGACGAGAAGTCAAGATCCCGAAACCGGTTATAGTCCGGGGGATGAACCCCGTTCATGTCGCGTACTCACTCAGAAATTTCCTATGAATGCCAAATGTGCAATAGGAAATAATAAATTAAGAAAAAAAAAGTTTATTAAAAAAAAAAAAGAAAATTCTCGAATTCAAAAAGAAAGGGAAAACGTGGGTTACGATTAACGGTAAATGCAAATTTTTCAATTTATATACGTTTTCTATTTTTCTTCTCGTTTTTTTTTTTTGAATATCTTTATAATTTATATTTATAATTAATATTTTTATAAAACAAAAATATATTTTTTGAAATTTTTTCAATATCGCCGATATATTTTGCAGCTGATAAAAAGAATATATGTTTAAAATACTACTTTGATTTTCTTTTAAATGATAAATGGGTGATATTGCCGTAATAACTTTTAGATGATATTTCTCAGAAATGCTTTTGGGTTACGATTTCAAATTTAAAAAAATTTCATACTGAAAAGTTGAAACTCGAGTTTTAACTATTGATTAAAGAAAATGTCAAAAAGTTGCATTGGGTTGGCTAATAGTTAACTCATTCTGAACGTATACAAATTTTATATTTCATTAAAATTGCAAATATTTAAATTTTTTACCCCATTTTTATATTGATTTCTTTACAAAACATGAAGAAAAAAAAAACAGTCTAGCTACATTACATGTAAAAAATCGAAAAAAAACCTAAAAAATAAAAAAAAACTAATAAAAGGAAATGAGTAATTTAAATTTTTACTCGCTCACGCGTGATTCACGTGAATCATGAAATTTTGTGTCACGTGCCCACTAGTTATAATAACTTAGCCCATATGACACTTGCTAGATTTTGTATTGACGATAAAGTGATGAATTTTGTTATAATAAAATAATGTTATAATCACCCTTATTCTAGTTGTCGTTATCAATGTCGTCGTCGTTTTTGAGTAAACATCACTTTGCTTCGACGTCGACATCACTTCGACACCAAATTGGTATTCTAAAACAGTGTTGTAATGACGTCGGCTGAATAAAACAGCCTTCAAAGATGTGCTGGAAACAATAGCACCTAATTTGAAAACAGGAATCAAGTCCACATTTATTTCCAAAACAATAAAGTTGGCAGCTACATTAAGATTTTTAGCCCAGGGGTCGTACCAGCTCAGTGTTGGAAACGACTTTAACTTAGGGTTCAGCTGTTTCTGAAACTGTAGAAGATTTGCCACAGCTTCCTCCAGCGGGCTCAATATAAATTGCTTGAATCTTCCGCCACCTGTAGCATTACACTCGGCTTTGTTGGCTACCATTTTCTTTTTAACTTAAAATTTTAAGTCTCGCCAAACCTATAAATAAATTTTGTTATATTTTTATAATGCACTTTATATGATCATGCTTTCTTTACCTTCTGCCATCCATCTCACATTATTCTCGGTGGGCCAAGTGAATTTAATAAATATGATATTTCTTCCCATTTTTTCCGTTTTTTTTTTCAGTCATTACTTTTCCTCAAGTCGTTACTAAAAATTGTGTCGACAAAATCAAATCAATCGTCGTCACATTTTCTTACAGAATACCAAATACTTGTCGACAGTTATCAATTATTTTCGATAACGACAACGGGAATACCAATTTCAAAAAAAAATCTCAAGACGACATTGTCTTGTGTCGATGACGACAACTAGAATAAGTGTGAATAAAATAATGGATGTCGTTAACGCAGCGCTCCCATCTGATTTACGTTGCTGTCAAAATAAATCCAATACAAAATAAATGTAGTGTCATACGGGCTTAGGGATACAAATATTATATATTTTTTTTTTTGCTTTATTATAACCCAGTAAAAATATTTCTAACTTCTAATCGAGCATTTTCATTGTTTTATTTTTATTATTATTTTGTTGTTTTTTCTTGGATATCGTTTTTAAGCATCATATTTTAATGCTTATATTATAATACATTACTTCAAAACGGCTTCCAAGAAAGATTATATCGCTCATTTGCGAAAAGACTGGCATAACTCAAAAAATGTGATTCCGAGATAAATGCTTTTAATGTTTTCAATTGAGCCTAACTGCTGAGCAAAATACAAAACACCTTTGGTCGCCACTCAGTGAGAAAAAGAGATTTCAATACCATTTTTCAATATGTATTAGATTATGGTGTGGCCCATATTTTGTCATCATTCCCAATAGACCAAAAAATAAGTAAAGTATAATAGTTGTTTAGAAGAAGCTTTTTTTAAAAAAATTACTAAAGTATATTTTAATCATGTTTAAAAAACTGTTATCTTTCGTAATATGTTTTCAAACATGGTGTATAAAAAGCTTATTAATTGTAAAAATTTGAAGAGTTTATCAATCTTGTTTGAGAAACTATACTCCTTAATATTCTTTTTTTAACATACTTGTAAAAAGATTACTTTTATCAAAAATCATAACAGTTTCTCAAGTTTGTTTGATAAACTATTCTCTTTCGCAATATTTTTTCAAACTTTATATTATAATTTTGTGTCAAGTGTCATGTTCGTTAATATTTCTTCGGCACTTCTCCGTTTTGCTTTTTTTTATATTTATAAAACTATTTTTCTCTATAAATATATATTAAACATGCTTGTCATATATTGCCTTTTTTAACAGCATTGTAAGTATGATTATAAAAGACTTATTGCAAACAACAATTTCTAAACTCTTTAAAGTCTTGTTCCAGTAAAGTCCCGTTAATTTTACTGTAAGTTCATCGTTGAATATTTTGTACCGCGTGCATTGTCATTCTTAATTTTGCTTCAAGAGAATGCATATATGTTTTTGATGTTTTTTTTAGTTTTGTATATTTTCAAGTATTTTTAATTTAATGTTTAATTTTTGATTTTTTCCATTTTGTTTTAGTATTTTTTAATTTTAATAAAAGTGAATTAAAAATAATACAAAAAATATGAATTTCTTTTTTCCAAACATAAGCTAATTCTAGAATTGTAGGCATAAGCTTATTCTACTATTGCAAGCATAAGCTAATTCTACAATTATAGGTATAAGCTTATTCTAAAATTACAAGCATAAGATAATTATACAATTGTAGGTATAAGCTTATTACACTATTATTTCTGTAATATTTTCACGAGGGTTCCTTTTTGATTTTTCTACAATAATTTTAAAGCGTTTTTCAATACTTTCTCTTGCCTTTTTAAAGCTTAAGGCTTATGCTCGCAAGCTTATTATAAATTATTTCTAAAGAGTTTTGGTCTATTGGGTTAACTCAAAACTCGCATTTTTTGATTTATGCCGGTCTTCTTGCAAATGAGCGATATATTTAATATACAAATACATATTTCTTTTCGTAAAAAATATGCAACTTTGATCAGTTTTTGATTAGTTAACGACAGTATTCAACTATTTCAACTAAATACAGAGGAACACTACAGCGGGGAGGACAACTATATAAAATGAATGCAGAAGGTGAAACACATTTTATAATATAAAATAATTAAAAAATTGTTCATAAATTCATAACTATTATAATTATAATCACCTAAATACAAGAAATAATTGGAATCAATAAATAGAGTAATTGAGATCAATAAAAAGTTAGTTAAGATCAATAAAAAATTAATTGAGATAAATATAAAAATGAATTCATATCAATCCAAAAATTAATCAATGAAATTAAAATAGTTGACAATCAAATTCACACCAGCTAGTTAAGCAAAAGTTACAATTAAAGAAAATATAGAAATATATCATTCCAAATAAAAAACCCAGACTAAATATACAAAATTTTATATTTCAGATAATATATCTTATAATAAAAAAAAATCTTTATCATAAATAAATTTAGAAGTTATAGCGGTAGCAACACCTTCATTCATCAATGCAGCACATTCTAATGCCCCATACTCAACTTTTTTGCCATCAGAGGAAGTAAATGTAGCTTTAGGTCTATCGCCATTTTTGAACTTAAACTTCACAACAATTTTATCCTTAATCGCTTATCTATTTCCACTTTAGGATAATCTAGATCCACAACTTAATCAGTTACCTTTAAAAGATTAGTTTTTATAGTTTTAAAGTACTGCTTCATAATCTCATCTCGAACACGATCAAATTAACATGTACCAGAGAACTGCAAAATCAAATTATATCTTGATTTAATCATACTCTTAAATTCTTGATCACTCAACAAAACTCACTGTTGAATAAAATCAGCAGCATGTTACTGAACGCGTAATTCGGATCAGTTTGAATCGTCTGTTTTATTCAAATTTAATCACTCAACAAAACTCAGCATTGAATAAATCAGCATCATGTTGAACGTTTAGTCGGCTGATCGAACATTTGAACTTCAAATTTTTGAGAAACCGTGCGTTGAATAATACTACAATGCTTTTTATTTACACACTTCATGCGAAAGCATTAGTTAGATTTTATTTATTTAAGAATAAACTATGAAATGCAATTTATTTCCTTATTTATGTTTTTTTAATATAAATACAATAAAAAAGTATATATAAAAATAAACAATTATTTTTTAAAAAATTTAAAAAAAAATCTTAATATTTTATGATGGGAATGTACACTATACTATAAATGAAATGTATTTCCAAAAAATGTAATAGTTGTAACCCCTTTTTTGTTGTAATGAAATTATTTTGCTTTTATTTGGTTTTAATTATGAATAAACCCATACGCATTTTTGCCTTTTCTGATTTACTCTACACCAAAATAATCATTGTTGAAAGGGACCGATTTAAAATCAGCGACGAATATTTGTATTTGAATACATTCTAATTCAGTGCTTGAACGCAAACGAATGTTTATTCCGGTGTTAATTGCATATGAACGTTTTGCAGTCAGCAGTTGCAGTTCTCTGATATGTACAACTTAAAAGGTATACTTTTCACTATTTTAATTTACTATTAAAATTACAGTAAATATTTATTTAAAAAATAATAATTAAGCAGTATAATAATGGCGCCAGCCAGGAAAAAAGTTCTGAATTTAAAATACAAAAAAAGAGTAATTTGGTCCATACCAGCAACTAATATACACTAGGAATTGCTATATACACTTGGTATAAAATGTGAAAGAAATTGGTAACTTATCCGATAGCATATCCAATCAAAAGGAAGTAATAGAGATAATTCTCACAAATTACTCAGGCTGTCTCACACATGTATGTATAAAAAAAATTTCTTCTTAAAGAAATTTTTTGAGTATGTAAAGACCCTTAGATTAGAAGGTAAGTTATTCCACAGTAGATCCACGCTTATATCTAATAAATGTTCAAAAAGAGAATTGGAAATTCGCGGTATTTCTACACATTTCGAGTGGACATTGAAAACTTAAATATACTAAAATTAGGTGGTGTAGAAGATGAAATGAGTTTATAAAGGAAAAACAACAATCTAACATTAACGAATTCAAGAGTTTAATTGCCTACAGAGTCATATGTTCCCTGTCTCTAACATTGACATTAAAAATAAACCTTGCAATTATGTTAAAAGCTCTAATCAGCCTGTCAAAATTGGAATGATTCCGGGTATAACTTCTAAACAATAATTAATTTGCGACATCAGAAGTTTGATACGAATAGCAATTGGAATTGTATAAACTGTATAATACGAATAAAAATTGAAATTGTATAAACTCCTTAAAGTATAAATAATCTTAACTGTTAACGCATCAATATGTGTTCCAAAGTCAAGCCTATCATCAATTATAACCCAAACACCGCATATGATCAACGAACTGTACCCAAAAGTCATAAACTTAGTTTTTGTTAAATTAACCCTTAATGAGTTTTTTACCATATAAGATGAGTTTAAAGCAAGGCAATAATTACCAACCGCTTCCAAGGCATCTAAAAACTGCCTATCACTCCTCAAAAACAATTGCTTATCATCTGCAAAGATAAATGGATTGCATCTATAAGAAAACGCAACCATATTTACCATATTATTTAGAGCCCTGTGGCACATAACAACGAACATTACTAGTTTCAGAAACTCGACTTTCAATATTAAAAAATTGCTCACGAAGTTTTAAGACAAGTTTAACATGATTAACACTATCAAACGTCATGCTAAGGCTCTGGATATCAAAAGATTTACTATGTCTTCATTAAGGTATTGCCTTAATAAATCCCTAATTTTAACCAAGAGAGACAAAGTGCTATATCTTTTTCTATACGCATATTGACTGTCACTCATCAAATTATTTCTGTCAAAGTAATCTAGGTATTCGACAACTTTTGCTACTACAGGAAGAATACAGATGGACCTTAAATTTTCAATAGAAGACACAGTGTCAGATTTAAGAACAGGCACCACTCTAAAACTTTACACAGAGAAGGAAAAAACAAAAGTTATTATTATACTATTCACAACATGTAAAAAGTGCCTGCAGGAATACAGAAAAAATAAGCTTCATTAATATAAAAGAGAATCCATCTACACCAAACGAATTTTATTTTATTTTTGTTAAATAATTCAATATTTTCAATTCCGATACAATATCAAACGGAAAATATGAATAAAACCTTAATATTCAGGCATGTGATGGAAATCGAAAACGATCGACACTTTTTAATATTTTAAAAATTATTTTTTATTGCCTAAATTAAAAGTTTTGGGTAATGCAAATCAATATATAATAATTTGTAGTCCATTTTATTTTCAGGAAACTAAATATTCTGGATTAAACAGCTATTTGTTTTCGTTTCGATTTTCATCACATAACCCATTAAGGTTTAATAATTACTTTTAACACCATTTTTGTATTTTTTAATCTGTAAGAAAATTATTTTCCATAGACTGAATAAATAAATATTTTATTTATTTATTTTCAATATTAGAACCGAAAAAATTGAATTTGTTTATGGTTTAATTGGTATATCATAAAGATGTCATTATTTTATTTTTAATATAAAGGTAAATTATAATATAAAAAATATATGATAAGTTCACAAACAAAATCAACATATAAAATAAGTTTAAATTTCGTTATATAGTTTGATGATAAAAAGATTAAAGGATTGATAAAAATTAAGATTAAGTAGATAATGTGAATAACTAGTTATTTAAGAATATAAATTCAAATATTGCTTTCCTGAAATCGTTTTTTCTCTGAATTAGTTTAATATAATCAGGCAAAGTATTGATAAAAAATCTGCCAGAGTTAAGACACGTAAATATATCTTGGTATTATTAAAGTCATGCAACGGGCCGATCTACCAAATGTAAGTTTATTATAAAGATAAGAAGAGGTTTTCTGATTCAGAAGTTTATGCAAGAATATTATGTTTCGCATACGCAAGTAATCAACCAAATCGCACCCAAGAATCATTTTTCGGCATGATGATACACTATCAAATCGATTTAACCCATATACATACCGTGTCGCATTATTAAAAGAACCTTGAATTTTGTGTAGTGAATGTGAATCTAATTTACTATAAACCTCTGCCGAATACGTAATCAGCGGATGTATTAACTGAACTACAATATATAATATAAATAAATATATTAAATAAATAAATAAATAAATAAAAAAATAAATAAATAAATAAATTAAATAAATAAATTAAATAAATATGATGATTAAAATATTTTCCTCCTGTATTTTTTCTTTTAGATTTAGAATTAAGAATCAGTTAAATATGGCAGAAAGAAATTAATTTGATATGCATCAAATTTATATTTTGCAGTTTTTACAATGTGTCCTATATAAATATATACATATGCAATTCATATACATATGTACAATCTTAAGTAATTTTACTCTAAACACGGTAATGGTGTAAATGTGTATAAGTTTTGTTCATTTGGGTGACTACTTATGTTGAAGTTATTATCCTGGCAAACATTTTTTTCATTTGTTTATTACATTTATAAACAAGCGTAAAAATAAAAAGTCTATAGAGTATCCTATTTTTGTGATCATAGCTGTATATTCTTAAATTCAATTTACGAGCTGTTTTTTAGTTCCATACAACCGCGTAGCTCGATGATTATTTGTTATTATATTAACTTGTATGTATGTTTTTATTTTACAGTTGGGCTCCCCGTAAAGCACATAAAGAACGTATGACATTGTTGAAATCTGTTCACATCTATAAAAAACATCGAGTACAATATGAAATTCGTACTTATTTTCGTCACATGAATTTCCATAAAATGACAGGATCAACGTTGGAAACATTTTTGGAATATATTGAAAGAAATTTACCAGAAGGTGTAGCATTAAATGCTACAAAAACTGAAATACAAGAATTACCAGAACATTTAAGAGAACCACCAAGTGAAAATTAGGTAAACATATTTTTACCAAAATTGTTTAAGTTTTATTAGTCCATTCATATTTTTTTATGTTTAATATAATTCGATTACAAGCAACGTATTTTCAGAGAGAGAGAGAGAGAAAAAGTATTCATGTATGTATCTTGACTTAGTTAAATGAAATATAAAGAAAAAATTACAATTAAAATTTCTACTGAGTATGTAATTGGTTGATAAGTTCTTAATTTATTTATTCCAATAATTTAACACAATTCTTATCAACCATAACAATATATTGCACAAGAAAACTAATAAATTTTACAAAACATAAATTGGACTATTAAATAAGTTTACGTACAGCGGTCAAAAAAAGTATTCGACAAACTGCTTGTTTTTCATAATCATGAAAAATATGTTAAAAAAATTCAACAAAATGAAAAATATAAAAATGCAGATTATTAGCTTAAAGTATTATCTCTTTATTTATGAAACAAAAAATACAACAAAAAACAATATTCTGGAAAAAAAATACAAAAACAAAAACATGTAATATTTAAACGCAAAAAAAGTATTCGACAACGTTGCTCTGGTTGTAATTAACGGGAAAATATTGATTAAAAAAAAATAATTAATATTTAGTTGCTCTTCCTTTTTGTTTTATAACGGCTTTTAAACGCTTTGGCATTGATTTAACAAGATCTAAAATGTAATTTTGGTCAATTTTATGCCACTCTTCTAGAAGGATTGCTTTAAGCTGGTTTTTGTTCCTGAAATTTCTTTTCCTTATATTTTGCTCTAAGCAGGCCCATAGGTGTTCGATTAGGTTTAAGTCTGGGGACTGTGCAGGTGGTTTAATCACGTTTGGACAGTTATACAACATCCACAACCTTGTATTTAGGGCCATATGTTTTGGATCATTATCCTGATAATAATGAAAATCACTTGAAACACCCAAAATTTCGGCACTTGGCTTAAGATTTTCCTTGAGTAGGTTTATGTAGTACTGATGGTCCATTATTCCATCAATGAAAACTAAATTACCCACGCCTGAAGCCCCCATACATCCCCAGACCATAACACCGCCACCACCGTGCTTTACGGTAAGCACCATATTTCGCTCCTCCAACTCGGAATTAGGCTTTCTATACACCAGAACCTTACCATCACATCCAAATAGGTTGAATTTAGACTCATCAGCAAAAATAGTCTTCATCCAAAACTCCATAGGCTTATTCACATGCGCTTTTGCGAAGTCAACTCGAGCTTTTCTGTTCTTTTTTGAGATATGCGGCTTTTTCCTAGCTGATCTTGCGTGATAATCGTTACTGTGTATAACATTACGCACGGTCTGAGGTGTAACATTGATATTAAGATCATGTTCTAGCTGTTTTGTTTAAACTGTAGCGTTGATCTTAGGATTTTTTTTTATTTCACGCAAGATCCACCTTTCGTTTACTTCATTAAGTTTTTTTGGACGCCCACTTCTTTGTACATTTTCAATACTTTTAGTTTTTTTGTATTTATTTATGATGTAGTGAATAGTTGTTCTAGGTCTTCCAACAATTTCTGCTATTTCTTGTTCAGTTATTCCCTTTTTAAAATGTGTAATTATTATTTCTTTAACATCTAAAAAAATCTCTGCACCCTTTCGACCCATGTTAACAATTAATTCAATAAATGAAATTAAGACATTAAAAAATATTAGTAATAATGAAAGACATCAATATAAATTTCAAAGAAACGGTGCTTTTCCCGTTAATCACAACCAGAGCAACGTTGTCGAATACTTTTTTTGCGTTGAAATATTACATGTTTTTGTTTTTGTATTTTTTTTCCAGAATATTGTTTTTGTTGTATTTTTTGTTTCATAAATAAAGAGATAATACTTTAAGCTAATAATCTGCATTTTTATATTTTTCATTTTGTAGAATTTTTTTAACATATTTTTCATGATTATGAAAAACAAGCAGTTTGTCGAATACTTTTTTTGACCGCTGTATCAGTTGGAGTTAATGTAACCTTTATTCAAGATTATTACACAGTACAACCAAATATGAAAATTACGTTTAAGTTTCTAGTTTGGCTACAGATGTGTAATATTTACAAACATTTTTTGCAAGGAAATTAATTTTTTTGCAAAAAAAAACAAAATTGAAAGTAATATTAACTTTTCCAACATTCAAATATGATACTCTTTAATTTGAAATACTATACCTTTCGACAGCTACGATCCTATGCATGTAATGTTTAAGGGATAGTTCGCAAAATTGATTTGCAGTTGTATTACTGAGCAAGAGAGAGAGAGAGAGAGACTGCACTGAAAAAAAGTTTAAGCGAATCAAAAAATATGTTATTTACACCAGGCTCCATATTTTTATACAATCTTAACCCGGTATCTTCACATGCAATAAAATATGCCATGAAAATTACAAAAAAAAAAAACAACAAAGAAAACATTTTTATTTTTGGTTTGTGAGCAATTTTTAAATACGGCATATTTTATTGCATTTGAAAATGCTACGTAGAGTATTCAAAAACCGAAAACCGGGCAACCGGTTTCTTTTTTTTAAACCGGGTTTTTAATAACATCACCAACTGGGTTACTTGGTCTCTTTTATTATTTCCGAACACTTTTATAATCGATTGTTTGGTTATGAAGATTTAGATGCAAGTCTGATAGATTCCGATAAGGACTTAGCTTTGGATATTCCAAATTCAAATAGTTTAGTTTCTGATCTAAATAACACAATAAACAGTATTTAAAATCCTAAAAAAGATACTGTACAAAATCATCCATTATTATATGATGATTTCATATATCTTGATAAATACGACAAATGAACTGAAAAGTTGGAAAATTTATATAATTGTCTTTTGACTATTTGTCCAACATCTACTATTAAAAAATATTAAAGTCAATAAATAAAATGTTGAAATGAAATTCAATAAAAAATTAAAAAATAAACGAAAAAACCGGTTGACCGGTTTTTCCTGGAAAAACCGAAACTGGTTTTTTAAAATTCTATTTTTCGAAGAAAACCGAAACCGGTTTTTTCAAAAGGCCGGTTTTTTGAATACTCTAATGCTACGTTATGCAATTTTATGCAACATAGTTTTATAGGTCTTAAATTAAATCTTCAATGTTCATAATTTCTTGGTAATAGAAAATTTTTTAAATGAGCTGGCCATATTCTGTTGTTGCTTTGAATAAAAGAATTTCAAATCCAAAAAATATATTCGCTGAGCTAAGAAGAGGGGGAAAATAATAGACATTTATTATATCAAAGTGCTTCCTTCCTCATTATTAAATTTATTCATATTACAATAAAAAGGATCTTAATGTCTTTATGACATTAAATGGTACCAAGTGAATGAATGTCATCATTAACTTTTTTCAGTGCACTTGAAATTGGTAAAAAGTATCTTAAATATTTAAAAAGTATCTTTGGCGCCGTTTTCATTTAAATTTTTTTCCAAATATTTTAATTTTTTCTAAATTATACTTAATTTATTTTTGGGTGTAAGTTCCTATTGATCCCTTGTGAATTTTGTTAAAATCGGTCCATATTCAGATCTTTCTCCCAGAGTAAGTTCATTTTTGAATTGGGTTTATACGGTATTTAGGCCACAAACCTGCAGATATCTGATTTAAATTTGGGATCAAAAAACATCCATCCAAATTTACAGAAAATCGGACCACATTAGGACCTAGTGCCCATTAGAAAATTTAAGGGATTTTTTGCAAGTCTTTCCGACTCCAATTGTGCACTGTGATGTTAAAACAAAACAATTGAACAATTTAAAAAAAATGAAAATTTCAAAATTTAACTAATTTTTCAATTTTCACTGGCACTTTATTTTGAGAAAAAGCAACAATAGCTGTGTTTATGTGGCAAGCTATCACAGTTGACTTATGTCATTCCCATATAAATTTGACAAATACCATTGGCTTAAGTGACTTTCAAAAGTTGACTTAAGTTTGCCCCAAATAACATAGCACCCATATTTTATTTGATTGTATCGTATTAGTGAAATTCGCACAATTGCATATTTTTTAAATTTCTTGAATTTTCATTTCTTTTGTTTTATTTTTTAATTCTTATTTTTATTTCTACATAATTTGTTTGTCATATGTTTTATATGCTTTAGTTGGGTACGATGAGTTTAGATTAAAAATTAACTGAATTAATAGAGTTGGAACTTTTGAAAAGTTGACTTAAGCTAAATATGGGTGCTTCAATGTACGAGGGCGGATCAATAAGTCCGTGACTTTTTAAATGACACATTTTTTTTTGCAAAAAAAAAAATTTTTTAACATAATCTCCTTTTAGCGCAATACACTTAGTCCAACGTTTCTCCAATTTTTGTATTCCTTCCAAAAAATAGGATTTTTCGAGGTCCATAAAATAGACATTTGTTTGATCAATAATTTCATCGTTGGAGCCAAATCTCTTTCCACCGAGCCATTTCTTTAGGTTTGAAAATGGGGCCCTAAATCCGGAGAATATGGCGGATGAGGTACCAATTCGTAGCTCCATTCATGGAATTTTACCAATCCTTTGAAGTTGTACCCATCTTGCAGACAGCTTTCTTAAATCATTTAAAATCGAAACTACACATATCGTGGATTTTTTCGACATTTTCGGGTGTATTGACCCCAATTGGCCAACCAAAACATTCAGCGTCATTTGTATTTGTGCGACCACAACGAAAGTCAGTAAACCACTTTTTTACCATTGAAATCGATGGTGCAGAGAGAGTCTCCATAGTATTTATCAAGCTTTTCCTTTTTGATTGACGGTTCTTTTCGCAAAAAATAATGTTTAATAAGCACTCGAAATTCACTTTTTCTATTTTTAAAAAAATTACCGAGGTTGTATGTTTTGAACAGTTGTAAACGTAAAGTAAATGACGGAACTTGCTCAAAATTTGGCAGTAGTCTTTTAGCAGGTGGTACTTGATGGGAGCAGTGTTGCATTTCACATAACTACGAGGGAAGTTCGAAAAGTCACGGACTTATTGATCCGCCTTCGTATTTGTATGGTATCGCTCTTTTCCTTAATTCAACTTCGCCTTTAACGTTAGTTAGTCAAATTTTAATGGGAATGACAGATGTCGATAGCTTCCCTCCTTAACGAAGCTAATGGTGTCTGCTTCTGCTAGGATCGCTTAGGTTCATAAAAGGCAAAACAATTTTATTAATTTTAATTAAATGAATGGGTTTTGTGTTAAATTTTGAGTTTAAGGCAGTGTAATTTTATTATTTGAAAAGACTAATTTTTTATTATGTAAGTATTAAAATTCGTCAGGAAAATATAAAATATCTTTGATTTTACGATATCATCACTTTTTTTTTAAAGTATCTGCATAAAAAAATTGCGTTTTTTTTTATTTTAACTCCTTGCACATGCGTACGGCCGCCAAAGTCGGTAATTTGGAGAACCTTTTCCATCAGAGCAAAAATCTGAAAATGGAAATCTGACAACCATTCGATTCAATAGCAAAAATAAATAAAGAAAGCTTACTTTTTAATTACACGCAATGAAAATGTATTCCCGGCTGAGAACATTTTTACAAAAATTTTGGATATACCGCGACCCGTTCAAAAGTTATTAACTTATAAAATTTGGAAAAAGTATTTTGAGCTAAGGAATATGCTACAAAAATTTTAATGCACATTTTAGCGGCCGCAATGTATTGAAAGCTTCATTTTCCTTATTTTTCCAAATTTGATTAGTTAATACCTTTGTCGCCTTTTTATACCCTTCACCACAGGCGGAAGGGTATATATAAGTTTGTCATTCCGTTTGTAATTTCTACAATATTGATCTTAGACCCTATAAAGTATATATATATTCTGGGTCCTTATGAAGAGCAAAGTTGATTTAACGATGTCCGTCTGTGTGTTGAAATGGGTTTTCCAAAGAACCCAGACATGATGAGGACTTGATTGTTTTTTATTTCTGTTACATGTGATCCATTTCTGTTTGCTATTAAAAATCAGACAGATCGGTTAATAAATGGCTGTGATATTAGCAAAAAACCAGGACTACCTCTAATTTTTCCGGTAAAATCCCTTTGTTTAATATGTATGTAGAATTTCACGCCTAACAAACACATCCATGTGTTAAAATTCTTTTCTTTCATCTCCACCTTTTATACACAAACAACACACAAACAAAGATTTGTCATTTAAATAAAAACTAAACAAATCTCTAATGAACGAAGACTTTTATATATGTACCTCTATTGACGATGATTTTGTGTGAGCTTCAATAGCTCAGTTGTCTAGACGCTATGTCACAAATACTTTTTTTCTCCCGGTCAATTCACTTTTTTTTTGTACATTTATTTAATTTATATAAAATTTTATATTAATAATTAAATAATCCATAAATAGGCTAAAAACATCAACATTTTTATAAAAACCCTCTGATACAAACAAAATACAAACGTTTTTATACCCTTCACCACAGGTGGAAGGGTCGCGGGTTCGAATCCCGGTCAATTCATTTTTTTTTTCGTACATTTTTTTTTTATTTTTTTAAGATTTTTTGTTTTTTTTTAACATTTAATAATTAATTTAAATAAAATTTTATATTTATAATTAAATAATCCATAAATAGGCTAAAAACATCAAAATTTTTATAAAAACCCTCTGATACAAACAAAATACAAACGGTTTTATTTCTATTTTTTGCTCCGATTTAAAAGAATTTATAAAAAGATTTTTAAACAATTTTATTTCTCACATATTAAGAAAATTTTATACATAATTTACCTTTGAGTGCACCTATTTTAGGTCATAACTTATAATAATGTATAAAAAAAAAAATTATAAACTATTTTCCTTCAAATTTTTAAAATTAAGCTAAAGAAATTACAAATATTTTTAATAAAAAAGCGAAATAAAATCCCAAATGCAAATTTGCCAGCTAAATCAAACGTTTTTGTAGAAATAAAACACATGCAGTTCTAGTGATTTCTTTTAACGATTTGTTGAAATTCTTTTCTTTCACCTCTTCGCCTTTTATACACAAACAACAAACACTATTCTAGAGCTGTATTATGACCTATGGGTACGTCTTATATAGAAAAAGATCGAAAATCTTTAGTATAACATATTTGCTGAAAAACTCGGAAATATCGGTTTAGATACAAAACATAAATTTTTTTTAAATACCAATTTTCTGGAACCATAAATCTTCCCGAGTCCAAGTTTTATCACCAAACTAAATGGTTAATTTCCTCTTAAAGGCGTCCGTATATAAATCTGTCCATTCCATATATGTCCATATATAAACTTCAGTTTTTTCCCAACCATGGTGAAGGGTATATAAGATTCGGCATATCCGAATTTAGCCGCTCTTACTTGTTTTTGCATATATTTGTCTATATATAAATATGAATTATTGAGATCATATTGAGTTTTTAACTATTTTTTATAATTAAAAATCTACTAAGAAAGAAATACAAACATTTGGTTATGGTTAGATATTAGAAGACCTTTTGCTAAAAAAATTTTGTTAATTATAAAAAGATAATAAAAATTTTAAAATCTCAATACTTAATTTTTTTTAGTTAATTCATTCATTTTTAGCAGATTTTTCCGACAAACATTTTTGTGTGTTAAGCTTAGGCTTTTTAAGCTTATTTTTAATATAAATATTTTAAATTTTTTTGTTGAACGAATACGTCAGCAGATTTCTATTAAAAATGTTTTTAAATTATAATTTTTTGAGTGTAATAGAAAGAAGTTAGAAATATTAGTAAAACCGTGGTTATAAGTTTTAGAACTCTTTTTTTTATTTTTATTTTTGTTATAAGCTAACGAGCTGTTCGCCAGCGTTGCCACTTTTTCATGCAAAAAGTCTACAAAATAGGCGAAACTCAGTGCTGTATTCTGTAAAAATTTACACATTTCTGAGAGTTTCATGAGATTTCTTATATGGGAAATCTTGAGATTTTACAAGAGATTTTCACTAAAATCCCGATTTTAACCAAAATAAAATGATTTGAATATATATGTAAAAGAAGCATTAACAAGGATTTTTTATTTACAATCGCATAATTATTAGCTTGCTGATTTTCACTGATTCTGATTCGCTGATTCTGACTAAAATTTTGCTGAATCAGCAACAATTTTATGATGAATTTAATAACTTTTTTTGAGTGTGCTTTTTAGACAAAAATATATGTAACTGTTGTCATAAATTAATAGTAATTTATTATAGTACGATTTTTCGCTACTAGGCAGCGACATTTTTACTTTTTTTACTTGCGCTTAGCTTCGACAACAACCAACATTATTTGCTTTCGACTAAAATAACTAATTATTAGCAGATTTAACAGATTTGTTTGCTGTTTTTCTTTTAATAATATTCTGATAATTTTGCAGATTTTGCAATTAGCTTTTTCTGCTATTTTACTGATATATTTCTATGGGTGTAAATATATATGTCAAACCTTTTTTGTTCTTAATAAAAAGATTTATTTTATTGTTTTGTTTTCAATAAATTTACATTGCTTACAGCAATCCTCATTTTTGACAAATGACAAAAAAATCGTATTTATTAACTTCTGATAAATCGATAGTTATTTTTATTTAATCTGCTAATATCAGTATTGTGATTATAAATTCAAACTCCTAGCAAATAAAACAATAAAAGCTGAAAACGCGTAATACATATACAATGCAGTAGTAGTTTGGAATTCTATTTTATTTCTATTTATTTAATCTGTTAATATCAGTATTGTGATTATGAACACAAACTCCTAGCAGCTATAACCCTAAATGCTGAAAACGCGTAATATACAATGCAGTAGTATTTTGGCATTCTTTAACAAAATTTGTAGAAACAATTTGTTATTTTTATTAACTAAAATAAAAAAGGTATTATTACACAATGAAATTTGTACTAAATACATTTTTGGCCCTCACAGTCATATTTGGTTTTGTTGTTCCTCAAACTGAAGCTTTGATGGAAAACACTATTTTGGAATTTCTAGAAGAACTACGTAATCGTATGTGTTATCCTTTATTCGGTTTACCGGTCCTGGATCCTATGAAAATTAAACATGTAGAATGCAGCATGAATAATAAATATTTTATAAAGTAAATTAAAAAATTTATTTTAGAAAGAAAAAATATATAAATTAAATGTCTTTTTTTTAAATGCATAGTTCCACTGGATCTTTAACGAACTTCCGTTTAACTGGTTTGTCAGATTTCGATGTAACTAATTTGAAAATCACCACCATACCGACTAGAAGATCAAATGTTGATATTGTTATGCCTTTGACATCTTTTAAATCTTTATATACCGCTAAAGGTTCCTTTGCTTATATTGTCAATCTAAATGGGGATGGTTCAGCTGAGTAAGTATTAAGAATTTTTCGTTGGAATTTATACTAGTGTTTCCAATTCGGTTAATCGATTAACCAATTTATCGATTAATCGCATCTATTTCGGTTAATGTCGAAACAAATAATTTAAAACTTAAATAATAATTCGAGCCGAATAATCGATTAAAATAGGTCGATTAACCTGTTAAATTTTTAATATGAATTTTTCTGTTATTTTTCCTAAAACTTCCTAATTTTCTTAACTTTGGCAAGAAAATCGTAGAAAAAACATCATCTAAAATACAATAAAATTTTGTTCAAATCGAATGTATTAAACAAATATTATAAAGGAATAAAGATAGACAATTTTAATTTTTGTTTCAATTCCTTTAAAAAATAAATTTTAAATAATATAAAATTATACTTTCATGCAAAAAAATTGAATTAGAGCTTTCAACCGATCTAAATTCGAAAACGTTATTTTCTAAACAGTTTTATTTAAAATTCTATGAAAAAATTTATAAAAATCAAAAAACAACATGTAATTTTGTTTCTTATTAGATTTATCAACCGATTTTCATGAAGAAGAAACTTCAGTAGAATAAAGTTGTTTAGTCAAAAATATTTAAGAATTTGATTATTTGAATTCTTAATTGCACAAACACAGACAAATCGGTGAGGACTTGTCAGGAATATGTGTGATTTTTATATATTTTCTAATAGATAACATCTTTAACTCTAAAACTTAAACCAGGTAGTGAAAAAGTGTCAGGGAACAGTGGCAGTTCTATAAAACTTTGTTTGATACCATATTATTAGGATTTTGTTATTGAATTTTCTTTAAGGCAGCTTTTGTTTATTTAGGCATTTGTTTTTTTTATTCTGAATAGTGTCATATAAACAACTTTAAGGGTTTACTTACACTTAACACGTCGGACATTTTCTTTTTAAAGAGTCGTCAGATTCCTCTGAAAATACCAAAGATTATAAACCTTGATTCTTTAAAAGTCTCAGGATGCTTGGAGTTGTCCTAAACAAACACTTTAGAAATCAATGCAATAGACTTAACTTGATATTTCAGCAAAAAGCAGCTCTTTGTGTTCTTATTGATGAAAGAAATACATTAATTTTGCATTAAACAATTAATCGCCAATTTTTCCGATTAATCGACCTGAATAACCGATTAATAAATTTTCTTTATTTTTCGAATAACCTAATGACCTAACCGATTAACCGGCAGGGTCGAATAATTGGAAAAACTAGTTTATACTCTGCGCTACGGATTGGATTTAAGAAATAAAAAAAAAATAGAATGATATAGGGAGAAGGAAACAAAATCCACTCTAAGGCACAGAGTACTCCAGTATTGTGAATCCAGTTTTATATTAGAGATAATATTTTATTTTTGTGTAATTTTTTAGGGGTCATATTGATAATGTAAAACTATCTGCTTCTTGGATTTTTAAAACGGGTCTTAGTTTTGGTATACGCAGTTTAAAAGTAGAAGTAAAGCGTTATTTTTAAAATTTATATTAAAAGAATTTAAACATTTTATATTTCGCTACGGTGTGGCATACTTTAGATTAGCATTGGTGATTTGTTTGTTAACATTGAAGATTTAATTGAAGAGCCTAGAGTCAATGATTTTGTACATGCTTTAATCAATGAAATAGGTATTGAATTATTAAATGATCTATGGGTCGAGGCTCAAGAAAGAGGTATCATAGAATATATTGAAGATGTAAGTAGTATTAAAATAAAATTACTGCATATACGAGAAACAAAAAAAATATTTATTTTTTTCAAATTTCAGACTATCAACAGTTATGTTGGTTCATATTCTCTTAGCGATATTTTGAGAATAATTGGTGGTATTATTGCCGGTGATGATAATGATGACCCACCTTTCGGTGGTGCCCCAGATGACTGTAAAACTAAAGTTTTATCGTAAGACACTTCAAAAAGTATCGTGATAATTATGTAAAAACTAATAATAGCATTTTAAAAAATTTTGTATATAATTAATATCGTCTTTAATCTGTTAGAATTGGCTAGGAAAAAATTGCATTTTTTCAGTAACCTAATCACTTTATTGATAAGATTGGTAAGTATTTTGTTGTTTAAAGATAATGTTGGCACTAAAATCGACAATAGAGGTATAAAATTCAATTATGTAGGTTACCTATTAAATTTTAGAACAATTTTAATGATTTATAGATTTTTTTAACATTATTAGCTTTTTGAGATATGTATATGAATTAGGGTGTTCACACCCGCGTGCTAAGTGTTATATGTATTGTCCTTTTAAAAACAGAGTTGTTAAAATTTTATTTTAAGAAATACAACAATATCTGATTTAGGTTGACATAAAACAATTGTACCTATTTATAATCAGATTGTTCATAAAATGGGTGTGCTATTGTTGCATGTGTTGTATCGCCCTATTGGGAAAAGAGTATGTACTAACAAAAAGAATCAGATTGTTCATAAAATGGGTGTGCTATTGTTGCATGTGTTGTATTGCCCTATTGGGAAAAGAGTATGTACTAACAAAAAGAATCAGATTGTTCATAAAATGGGTGTGCTATTGTTGCATGTGTTGTATCGCCCTATTGGGAAAAGAGTATGTACTAACAAAAAGAAACGCAACAGAAAATCGTCGTTTTAGTGAAAATAAAATTTTAGCGACTTTGTTTTAATACTATACAACAATACTATACTTGTTAACTCGGGGAACGGTCATGATCCCATTTTTATAAGCACGGCGCAAAATATAAATAAAATAGATCTGACCGAATTTCCCAAAAGTTTAAGCAAATACCGGGAAAGTGAGTTTATATGGGGGTTAAGTCAAAATATTGGTCCATTTTTTTATTTATTAATAAAGTTCACAACCCAGATATATACAATTTTATATGTCTTAATACCATTTAAGATGAATTCAGAAAGCACCTTTCTCTAGGACGTAGCTCTGAATATAGAACGATCCTTACCAATTTTAATAGGGTTCGTCCATTAGGCAACACCAAATTTCATCCAAAGATCTTTATATTTGCAGCCTGTAGTTTGATTAAAGTTCATATAAGCAAAACCAGTAAGGTAAGGTTATATGGGGACTAAAGGCTGGACTAGCCAGACGTAAGCGTGTCCCTGCATAGCAAATTTAATGAATTAAATAAGATTAGAAGATGTTGTGTTTTATTCTAATGCATTGAACATATACCATACATTAACAAAACTTAAATACACAACGAAAATCTATTCAAAGCAGATTTTTGTTTTTTATGTGCATTGTAAATGTTCAATGCATTAGAATAAAAAACAAAATACAACATCTTCTATTCTTATTTAACTCATTAAATTTGCTTCACAGAGATACGTTTACGTCTGGCTAATACAGCTTTAAGGCTAGAATAAGCAATATGTAACGTGACGTTTCTTCATATGGTTGCCTCTTATTAACCCATTTATTGAGATTGAATTAGCTGATTCGTTACGTTACGTATAAGTAATTCTAGCTTAAGTCTAAATATGGTCCTATTTTCTTTAAATTTAAATTCGTGGTCCAAAACTCACTTTTGTTGCAACCAAACTATGTGCGTGTTCTAAGAGAGTACTAAAAATTTGGTGAGCGGGAACTATCCTCTTGAGAACTCTATATTTTTTGAGCGAGACTAAAAATCCATTTCTAACTCAATTTTTCGAAAATGGTCAGTTGGTCAAACCAATAATAAGGTAACGAGTAGTTGACTAGGTCATTCGGTTAGTGAATAGTTCAATTGAACTGGTTCGTTCACGAACGACAATTCTATTACTTGAGCCAGTGCTGCCAGTTTTTAAAAGCATTATCCCCAATTATCGATTTTTCGTCCCCGAAATTTAGTTTTTACAAAAATCATATTTTTAAATATTAAAATAAATTTTTCTAATATAAATCTTTTGCAACGGTGCGTACATTAAAATTTATTTGATTTGTACTTATAACAAATTTAATATTAACTTATTATTTTAGTTTTTTTAATCCAATACCAGCTAGAAAACCCAAGTCTGATGAACATTTTTAAAATTAAGCCCTGGTCCATAAAAAATGTTATGTACCAAAATTTATAATTTAAAATCAAACTCATCTGATTAATCAATTTAAGAATTTTTTTGTATTAAATTTTGACATTAATTTAAATTTGTACACAATTAATCTTGCCAGATACAAATTGGTCTAAAAATTTGTTTGAATCAATTAAAAATTTTTATGAAATTTGAAAGTAGAATCTCACAAATTAGAACTCTCACAAATTTGAACACATTTTAATGTATTGGATGCTCTGATATTAGAACCTGTGGTTGAATTGAAAATAAAACGGAAAATCACTGAGTTATTCGTGGTGTGTGCAATTCAGTCATATGCATGTGAAGTTTGATACGCTTGTACAAAGGAAAAGTTATTCATTCGGGTGAGCTTTAAAAAAATGCAAAATAAACGAAAAAACACCTTGTCTTTGAATACTATGGTTAATTGTTAATAAATAAAAATTGTTTTGTGTTTAAATAATGCTTCCGTAACTAGTTTTGTTTTATTATTTTCTGTAAAAAAAAAAATTCCAGAAATTAGAACTTTTCAAAAATATTTGAGATTATACTGTACATATTTTTTGTATATCTATTTCTGTTTATCGCTTCAATTTTGAAATTTCCTTGTATTCATTTCTAGTCACCATTTTCATTCAATCAGCTGTTTTCTAATCGAGTAGTCTGTGTAAAGAGTTATACATGTCTTACAACTATATACTGTTGCAATAAAATATGAAATATTAACAGGGTTGAGAAAATTAATAAAAATTTAAAGGGAGGAAAATATTGTTAATATGAGCTGTGTTTTTGTGAAAAAAAACTATCAGTGTTGGCTTGCATCACTTCCATACAAATTTAACATAAGGAACTTTAAGCGTTCACACTAAACGTTGGCTTATGCCAAATTTATAAAGGAATCAAATATGTAGAGTATTCAAAAACCGAAACCGAAAACCGGTCAACCGGTTTCTTTTTTTTTAAAACCGATCGGTTTCGAATATTTTGTAAATTCGAAGAAAACCGAAAACCGGTCTTTTTTGTTCGGTTAACCGGTTTTTTTAATTACATCACCAACTGGGTTACTTGGTCTCTTTTATTTTTTCCGAACACTTATATTCGTTTGGTTATGAAAATTTAGATATAAGTCTGATAGATTCCGATGAAGACTTAACTTTGGATATTCCAAATTCAAATAGTTTAATTTCTGATCTAAATAACACAATAAGCAGTATTCAAAATCCTAAAAAAGAGACTGTACAAAATCATTCATCATTATATGTGACCTTCTCCGAGAAAAGGGACCTAGTATGTGAAAATGAAGTTTTGAGAAAAACGCATTTAAAGTTTCATAACGCATTATCACTGTGAACACTCCTTCAGTTGGGAGATGCGATTTGGTATGGTTAGTTATGATTGGTGACGTATTTTTTTCGCTTTTAGAGTGACAATTTAAAAACAATTTAAAACCAAAAAATCAAAAAAAGGAATTTTTAATGTTTTTCTCATTTTTATTGATTTTGTCAAGTTCGTTTTGTGCGTTTTTATGGGGTAAATACATTTTTATTAAAAATCTAACTCATTTCATCTTATTCTACACCCTTTTAGGTACCAAAATCCACTCTTAAGTTCAAACCCGTTTTTTGACACACTAGGTCCCTTTTCTCGGAGAAGGTCACATATGATGATTTCATATATCTTGATAAATGCGACGAAAGAACTGAAAAGTTGGACAATTTATATAATTGTCTTCTGACTATTTGTCCAACATCTACTATTAGTGAAAGAGTATTTTCCACTTCTAGCTTTATTAAAAGCAAACAAAAAATCGTCTTAAAACGAAACATTTAAATTGCATATTATTTCTAAAATATTATTTTAGAAGTGAAAAATAGATTTTCTGTTTACATATTTAAAATGTAATATTAAAAAAACTTATTTAATGCCAAACGTTCAAATTACTAACGTACCTAATTTTACCCAATTTACAAACTTAATCTCTATTCATTTAATAAGAATATAGTTTTATAATATTAATTTTTAAAATATTATATTAAAAAATATTAAAACCAATAAATAAAATGTTGAAATGAAATACAATAAAAAAATATTATAAATTTTTTTTTTTGTCAAAGAATGTATTTTTTTATTTTTATTACTTTATATATTAAATTTCTTTTTTTTGTTTGTAATTAAAACAATTAACGAATAATATAAGCTTTTTATTCAAATTAAACAAAAAAAAACGAAAAAACCGGTTTTTTAAAAATTACATTTTTCGAAGAAAACCGAAACCGGTTTTTCCAAAAGGCCCGTTTTTTGAATACTCTACAAATATGCCAACTTTGGTATTTTATCCCCAAAAATCCCCGCATCCAAATGGAATTTATCCCTATTTAATAAATGAAATCCCCAATTTGGGGATAAATCCCTTAAACTGACAACATTGTTGATTATATTAGTTATTTATAATTTATACTATCAATTTTTGAAGAAATCAGGGAAATTTGCTCAATTTTTCCCTGTTTTCACAAAGTTTCCGAACCTTTGTATTCTGTATAAAATTTTATTTGGCCGCTGACGGCGTTGCAATCTCTATACTTATTATTCCTCTAGATACTATACTTTTTATACTATAACAAAATGAAAGCAATAGTGCAGCGTGTTACTGCTGCTAAAGTCACAGGTATTCCATTTGACAAACTCCTTGTAAAAAATTTTAATTCTTGCTATAATATCTTCAACAGTTGGTGAAGAACTTATAAGTTCTATAGGACGAGGTCTCTGTGTTTTAGTAGGAATAACTATTAGTGACACTGAAAAAGATTTAGAATATTTGTAAGTATGGGCTAAACTGCACTTTAGCACTCGTAAGTGAAATACCGACTAATGAAACCCTACCTCAAGTCTTATTGGGATCCAGGAAAGGGCTTGATTTTTATTTTGTGATCAGGTAATTAAATGTAAAGAAAATTCTAGACGAAATGACCAAAAATGTATTTAAGCGAATATCGGAATATGGAAACTAGTTCTAACCATCATCCGATTTTCTTTGAATTTAGAGAAAATATTTACTGTCACAAATAACATTTGCAATTCAAATTTAATCCAGATATATACTATCTTGTGCGTCTATAACGCCATTTTAGCCCAATTCAGATAGGACCCTTCTATTGGAAGTGGGTCCAAATATGGACTAAAACACTATTTTTTAACATTTTTGAATTACAATAAAGTTTAACCCTGCCTTTTTGGTCTAAATTGGCTTTAGTTAAAGAATTGGCTTTATAAAAGAAGTCAAATTGTCGCCCCCTCTAAAGGTGGTCGGACTATGTTTTATGGATCATGAAAAACTTCATTTTTTAAATCGTGAGGAAATAACCTTTGAATTGTGTACCCTCATCTGCATATAAAGATTTCTACCGGGGTTTTCAACCCACGAGGCCTCAAATGACTTCTGGGTATGTTATTAGAGAACCCAGCTCTCTACTGACTCTGGTGTGGCATCACCACCGAATAGCATTGCAAATAATACATATATGCTACTTGGACTTCAGAGTCCCGAAAGTCATTGACAAAAATGGCTCTGTCGTCACTAATTTTAATTTTTTTCTATTTTTATTTCGGAGGGTTCATATCTTTTTACCTACTCCCGTTAAAGTGCATTTTTGCCTAGTATGTAATAAAATACTTTTTAGGTTGCGTTTGAAATTCAAGTAAATTAAAAAAAATCAAAATTTTCAGATCTCGCAAACTTTTATCATTACGTTTATTTGAAGATCAAAACGGAAAACGATGGCAGAAAAGTGTGCAAGATGAAAACTTAGAGATTTTATGTGTCTCACAATTCACCTTGTATCATCGTTTAAAAGGAAATAAACCAGATTTCCATTTAGCCATGCAAGGCGAACAAGCTCAACATTTATATCAAACATTTTTAAAACGTTTAGGAGATATATATGATATAAGTAAGATAAAAGGTTAGTATTTTTAGTTAATTATTTAAGAAAAATGTTTTCACACAAGTATTTTTTATGTAGATGGTAAATTTGGTGCCTATATGCAAGTCCATATACAAAATGATGGTCCTGTTACCATAGAATTAGAATCGCCATTAGTCTATACAAAAACTAAACCAGACAAAGAATCTTCAACAGCGAAGGAGGGCATTTCAAATAACTGCGTACAAAAATAGCAATATTGTACTCAACTTTGGCAAAAATTGAGAGTGTGGGAAAAAAGTTTTTTTTTTTTTAACAAGTTGTATAAAATTCTAGTTTGCCTTAATAGGAACTTGATTTTTATTTTATATAAACATATATCGCTATACTAAATATAAAATTAAAACTTTCGGTTACGTCTAGTGCTGCCAGACGTATTAGTTTACCTTTTTAATACAAAATACGTTGTTTAACCTAGAGTCAATTTATACGGTGCATTTTTTTGCATGCAGTTATTGCCTGCTATTTTTATTTTTGTTCGAACGGGATAAAGAATCAAGTGGAGTTACAAAATAAGACATGGTGACTTTTTTGAATGCAATTCTCTCATGTATTTTTCATTCACATTCGGTTGTAGAGTAAAAAACGTACAAATAGACATAACTTTGGAAGCAAATTTAAAAAGGGAATTGAGAAAAAAGCATGCATTCAATTGCATCGTAGTTTGTTCAAAAGAGCCCCCTTGTGTTGTAAAAAGTACTATTTAGGTGTTGAGTACTCAATATAAACCTTTTTCAAGTACCCGTATCTTCCAGAGTTGTATTTTTCTGTATATACTTGTAATTTTGCTTTAAGAATGTATCAAGTATTCAAAAGTATCAACATATTACAGCTTTAACCCTGAGTAAAGGCTCAATTAACGCGACGAATCAGCTGATTCAATCTAATTGAATGAGTTACAAAGTGACAACCATACGGATTTTCGTCACGTTGCTTAAGACTAAATGAGCCTTAAAGCTAGAATTAGCTATATGTAACGTAAAATGACGAATAAAGCTTCATTAAAGCCATACGTAACGAATCAGCTAATTCAATCTAAATGAGTGATATAGAAAGGTACAACCATATAGATACGTCACAAATTCAATTCAAGATAATTCAATCTAAATGAGTTAAAAAGAGACAACTATATGGATATAGGTCACGTTACGTATGGCTTAATTCCAGTTTTAAGCAAGCATCAGCTGATACATTTTTAATAAGATAAAAAATAAAGATTCGCTTGGCCATATTTAGCAGATGAAATGTATCTCCTTATGGAAAATACAATGAGTAAAAGTAGTGTAGTTGATTGGTTGTCTCTTTTTTGCCCATTATGTTCATTTAGCTGACTCGTCACGTTGTTGTTGTAACAGAGATTACAGTGAGCGAATGTTTTAATAGACGCATTGTGAAATTATTATATAACATTTCGAATCGTTTTGGTTGAAGTTAAGGGTACATATTTCCTCGTTTGCTAAAGTTGGCAATTCTTGGTGGAGTAAAAACTCGAGTCGTCCCGGAACGTAGATCCGATTGCCGTGAGAGTGACACGTTACGTTAAAGCAAGTTCCTAATACAATTGGTTTAAGTGATTACGATTTTGGTATTAATTTTAGAAATAGAAATTTAACATTAAATGTATTTTGTCCGCTAACGCTAACCCCAAGTTGATTTATTGAGTTAAACTGAAATTTACTTATTTCTTACTTTTCATTCTCCGTTATTTATATGCTAAAATTGCTGAAATAAGCTGCGTTCACAATTACATTGACTCTAGTCTGCAGCACAGGTTTTATTTAAATTAAAAAGTAAACCAACCCTGTTATCAAATACTAATTTGAAATTTACCAAATCCCAGGTGGCAAAGAATTTAATTCTAATTTGTCGCCGGTACGAAGTATTTTTTTTATTCAACATTTTGTAATTTCAAAGCCTAGAGGCCAATTAATAAGTTACAATATTCCACTAAAACCCTGATAACTATTTTTTTGATACTGTATAAATAAAATATATAATATTTTGCTATCCCAAATTGAAACGAGATAAAGAATTACGTTGTAATAAAAAAATATCAAAAATATAAGAAAATTGTTGTAATTATTGAAAGTTATTTAAAAGTTTTTTTTTATAAACATGAACGCTATAACTGAATTGCCTTAAAGATGCTGGCAGCGCATTAAATAATAAGACCACACGCCTATGAAAAGACCGACTTACCCAAGGAGTATTGAAAGGTGCAATTAGACTATGAGATCTAGTAAGTCTAAAAAAAATTGATATAAACAAAGGACAATTTATACTAAAAACTCGATAGAAATATAGTAGGAGACGTATTTTAATTAAATCACGAAACGATGTTTCAAGAAAACGAATAACATGTTCTGTAATATGTTCACGAATTCGTACTTAATATACATATCTTATAACTCTGTTAAATAGCAACTGAATGTCCCTAATGTTATAACCCCAAGTACCAGAAAATACCTCCAAACAATATAGAAAAAGAGGCATTATAGTAAATGAATCTATTCATTTTGCAACCGCAAATGGTCTGATTGCCCAATGTGGAAAATGTCAAGCGATGTTATAGCCACAGACGAACGAAAATACAATAACAAAACACATGCAATCACTCATTCGCCTCGCGGCGAACGTCTTATGGAAACTCCATATTAATTCTAAAATCTTAATGAAGTAAAACACATAATTAGTTTTTTTATTATATAAGAAAATTTTTATTAAACAATTTTTTTTATTAATTACTGCTTAATTTTTTTTACATTTGAGTGTTGAATTCTCTTTTATATTTTTTGGGGTGTATGATAAGTGGTATATAAATTTTTAGTTTTCGAAACTTATAGATTTCTTTTTTTTTTGCATTTATTACTAATTAGCAAGAATTACAATTTGTTTTTATAAAAAAAAAATCAAATGAATATTATAATTTTGAAATGTGCAAAATTATACGAAACTACAGTAAGACAAATACATATACTTAAAAATTCATTATAAAAAATTTTTATGTAAAAAAGTATTTTTTAAGATTAAATGATGATTATATATTAAGAAATATAATAATTAAGTTGATGATTAAAAAAATATATAATCGTAATGTATTACAAAAAGACAAATACAAGCAATGAATGAACGTGGGGGGTTGGTTTTAATGCTTTAAATGATTTTAAGGATAATATAAATGATGGTGCTTGATTAAAATTTATGGTTGTAATGATGATTATTAAATGATACTTTTGGTGTATTATTGGATAAAAATTTTAATAAAAAATAAAACCAATGAAAAAAATTTTTTGAATTTTGAAAAGAAAAAACTGTAATATGGAGAATGAATTAATGGTCTTTAAAATTGAGCAGTTTCTTTTTAATGGGGTTTGGAAATAAAAATAAATACAGATTTAAAAGAAATATTTTTAAAAGACCTTTAAAATTTACATTTTTTAAATAGTTGTTTTTGTTGGGTTTTAAAAAAGGCAAACATCTGTCATTACAACTTGATATTTTTTATTGGAAATATAAAAATTTTGCAAAATGTTCTTTCATTCAAGTTAGTTGTAGTTTTCTTATTACATATATTAATAAAATAATACAAAGAAAAATTCGAAATTCGTTAGTTGTTAAATTTTTGCAAAATTTTTTTCTAAGGGTTACAAATTTCTAAAAGAAAAGCAACATTTTTTGTTAAAGATCTCAAGTATTTGTTCGATTTTTGTTTTTACTAAAATTACTTAATTTTATGCTGAAAAATGCATAAAAAATAATTTTTTATTTTATGTACTTTTAAAAATGTTGCTTAAAATTTGTGATTACTTCGTTTTCTAGATTGAATTTGTAACGTTGTGATTTTAGTTTTTATAATTTGTTCCTTTTAAATATTAATTCTTTTGTGACGGTTTGTGTCCTAGCTTATAATATAATTATTAATATTTTAGCATATTAAATTTTCAAGGTTTTTCTCTGGTTTTATTATTATTATTAATATTCTTTTGCAGCAAATTGGTTAATTTTGAAATATTTTTCGTTTTTTTTCATTATTGGTATTTCGTGGCTTCTCCATTATTGATGTTATAGAAGATGTTAAAGGGTTTGCTGTCTGATGTTGTTGTTGTTGTTTTCTTTTCTATAGAGAGCCTTTTATTGCGAGTTTGTTGCAATACACTCGTTTACCAGAGACCTGAAGAAAATCCACCAGGTGGAATACGATTTTTGTTGATAACTTGATTGGCACCATTCATACTGGGTGTATGATTAAAATCATTTGTTTTGTAACCTTCACCGGTAACAGGATTGCCATCTGAAAATAAAATGGAAAACAATAAATAAATTTTGTTTGAAAAAGTAGTTTAATTAAAGCCGATTTTTAAAGATTTTTGATGTCTAAACAAAGGATTCTATTTATTAAATAGTTTTTTGTGCTGTTAAGAAGTATGATTTTTCTCAAAAGCTTTTTACGATTTCCTTCAGATATCAAAAATTTTTTTATTAAAAATTAAATGTATAAAACAATTTTACGAGATGTTTGGTTGTAATTGAAACATTTTCCAATATAATTTAATGATTCTGAATACATTTTTTTCATGAAATATAACTAACTATTATTATTATATTAAAATGGATATGTAGTTTTTTTTCGATAAGAAATATTTTTATCAAATTAAGCAAAACACACATAGTGTTTTGGCACTTTACCAAAAAATATCGCAAAGTATGCAAACATATCGATGGCTTAATGTAGAAAGGCCCTAACAATTGGGTGTATAACTTAAAAATACTGGATTCATTGAACGAAATAGTGTAAACAAGGTTTTTTTTTTTGCTCGGAAAATATCGAGTTTTGTGCCAACACAGCATCATTTGCGGCAAGTTATGCTTTACTTTTTTAATTTAAAAAAAGAGCAGCTGAAGCAATCGAGTTTGCACCGAAGGTTATCCTGAATATGTTCCAACGATTTCAAAGCACGAAATATGGTTTGTGCGGTTCAGAAGAGGTAATTTTGACATGGAAAATGATTTAATTGAATGAAGATTTTTCTCAAACTTAAGAAAAACTTGCAAAATTATTGCGAGTCACTAAATCCGCGATTTCAAAACGTTTGCAAGCAGCAGGATTCATAAAAAACCAAGGAAATTTGTTACCACACGAGTTGAAGACGAGAGACGTTGAAAGGCGATTTTGCATGTCCGCTGTTTGAACGTAATAAAAATAAATAATTTTTGGATCGAATAATTACTGGGGATAAAAAATGAATCCATTACGAAAACCCGAAGCGCAATAAATCGTATATGAAGTCCGGGCATCCAACCAAATGAAAGAACATCCATAGCGCCAAGGTAATGCTCTGTATTTGGTGGGACCAGAAAGGTCCCATCTATTATGAGCAGCTGAAATCGGGCTAGACGATCACAGAAAACCCCTACCGAACCCAATTGATGACAACGCTCGACCACATTTTGCATGACCGGTTAAAAACTATTAAAAAGATAGTGGTTGGAAAGTTTTGCCTCACCCGCCTTATGGTCCAGACCTTGTCCTGTCCGACAACCATTTGTTTCGATCGATGCAGAACACTCTTACTGGAATATGTTTGTCTTTAGGACAGGGTATCCGAAATTTGCTTGATTCGTTCTTGGCTTTGAAAAATGAGCAGCTCTTTTGGGGCGGAGTCCATATGGGAAAAGTTCATAGCTAACGATGGGCCAGTACTTTGAGTAAATTTATATTGTAAGCACGCCCAAAATTTGTCAAATTCCCGCATTTTAAAGTTAGTCGCCAAATAATTTTTTTTTATTTCTTTACAGAAGGAATGAACTTAATTAAATATGAAAATTTTGGATATAACATTTATCTAAGACCTGCTAACTTATCTCAAAATAACTAAAGATTAATGCCTAATCGTTGTTATGAATGTCCAATTTATATGGAATAATCTGTTAACGTTTTACTCTGTATAATTATTAGAAAAGTTACCCGTCCTAAATGCAATTTTTTATTTAATTGTTGCCTGTGTTGATTCCGGGATTTGTAAATACTGGAAATTTCAAGTTTGAGATCGGCATAGCGACATTTTAAGATTTTGATAATTACTAGAGTTGTTCCAGAGAGTGGAACATTTTTTTTCTTTTAATAGAGTACACTTTTTGGGACACCAGGTCTTATATGGATCATAAAACAAGATAGAAAAACATTCCACTTTTTTATTCCATGGGGGCGTCATATTTTTTTTTAGTAACGCCCGATAAAGTGCACTTTAGCCAAACAAATTGAAAGTAATATTCGAATTCAAAGGTGTTGTTTCCTTCTTGACTTCGGAGTTTTATTTAATTTTTAGTTATTTACGGGCTTGACCAAATCAAGCTAGATTAATCTCGTTAAATTTGAGAAATTTCCCATACAAAATAAGTTTAATAATCTGGCCATATTAATGCTGGTAACTTTAAACAATTAATGACGCTAAACCTGCCATGACTTAAATCTTTAAACATGTATAATCTTTTTAAATGTCAAAACAGACAGAATTAGCGACAAAGATTACAAAAATAAATATAAATAGCCTAATCTGTGAGTTTATAGAATAAAATTCAAGTCAAGCGGAAAAAGCTGTTTGTGTGGCCGCGCATTGACATTCGCCGGAATGTTTGTCCGTTTTTTTAACGTATTTCAAATTTCTATTACCAAAATTCTTTGAGATAACATCAAATACAAAACGATAACTGTTTGCATGAAAATTCGTTGAGTATAAAAAAAAAACTATGTTTAAATTTCACCTCTACGGCATTTCGGTTGTATAGTTTTTAAACCTCCCACTCCATCACCATTTAAACCCATTCCAGTTATAGGATTACGAGAATATTGTGCTCTACTTGATCTGTCAATATACATATCGCGAGTTTCTTGATGCTTGCCCGTCGATGATGAGGCCATAGTTAAAGAATTTGGATTGTTGGGATTACAGCCCATATTATTACGTGTTTGCAAGCCTACATCACCAGCAACCGAATCCAATTTTTCTTGAATTTTCGAACGAGGCGATTCTAGAAAATGTCTACTTGTATTTGGACTTTCATTGATAGATTCATTGTTAATAGATTCCCAAGGTGTTTGGGGACATATTTCATCTGATTCTATTTTAAAGGTAAAAAAGGTGAATGTAGGAAATAGGAAAGGTTGGGATAATTTACAAAATATTTTAAAGTTTTTCTACTTACTACTCATTTTGCGATGATAAACTTTAATTTGAAAAACAAATTTGCAGCGTGCAAAAAATATAAGATATTTGAAATAAGAATATAATAAAGCGTGAGTATTTGCAAAAATATAGATTAAAATCAAACTTTAAAGCTTGTTTTGCAGATGATTATTTATTTTTTTTTGGTATTTTTTTTTTGACAAATACTGATTAAAGAATTTATTTGAAAATAAACAAAAATGTATTATGATTTTTCAAATAATAAAGTATATTTAAAGAAATAAAACAAAAAATAAAGGAAATTTATAGTTACATATTTGTGTATGTAATTTCGAATTGAATAATTAATCGATTAATCAAATATAAGATTTAAAACAAATAATTAATTAAAATATTTATACATAATGAGAAAATGGATTTTAAAAGTATGAAAAGCTTTTTATATTAAGCAAACGATATCAAGAAGTATTTTTATTTAAAATTTGTACAAATTCAATTAATTTATGCGCAATAAAAATAATAACAAAAAGAAAAATTATTCGACCCCACCCACAAATTTTACAGATAATAATTCAAATAATTATACACAACAATAAAAATAAATAATCAAATTAAAAAACTGTGAATTAAATAATTAATACAAAAAAAAAAAAAAATCAAACCAATTCAAATAAACTAAAATGGATAAAGGGCTTGTCCTTAATAAATATACACTTTAAGAGCTGTGAAGGGCAACTCACATACTATCGCATTTATGCTTGTGTGTGAAGCATCTAAAAACGGAGTTCAACTTGATGTTTACTTGTTTTACATTGAAAAAAAAACTTTTCATTTATCGAAAGTAAATACCCTGTAGGAGGCCTGGGGTCAAGTGTCTACAAGTCACCACATTTGTCGACTATTTTGGGTGACATGTCCACAAAGCGTCTATACTTTTTACATTCCTTTTTTGCAGCTGCAAAGCTGTGCTTGTTCTTGATTTTTTATTGTTTAATTTTGTTGAAAATACATGTGCATAGCTGCATGCAAAATTAAAGCTTTTAATAAGAATATAAAGAAAAATGAATTTAAAAGGTAAATATACAAATTTGAACAAAATATATAATGAGCAAAAGAAATTACAAAAAACTTTTGAAAAAAACAATCAAATTTTTATAAAAATAAAAATAACAAGAAAGAGGCAACAATTTTTTAGTGAAAATTGCAACTCTAGAGATTTTGTGGAGCCTAATTAAGATTTTACGGAGCCTGCGGATGATTTTGTGCAGCCTTTTGAAGATTTGTGTCTACTTCATAATTAAATTTGCAAGAACATTTTTTTTACTTTAATGAAATTTATAAAAAAAATTGTATTAATAAAATATCTAATTTAACAAAATAAATACACCTGTTTAATCCTTCCTAGTGTGGAAATCAAGTAAAAAGTTCCAAAAGTGTAGACTAGAATTATTAAAATGTACTAGTGAATCTCTGGTTCCAATGTCAACACCTAGACAATAGTTATGTAGATTCACAATAACACGCACATGTTAAATGTCTACAGCAGAAAGCGTTGGCTGGGGCATAATTAGTCAGTAGTACTGGTGACAAAGTCAATAGTGAATCAGTACAGTTTCACTATCGACATTTCCTACAGGGTATTTTTATGTTTTTTAGTAGAATTTGAACTTTTTAATATACACTAAACATATTTTGACAGTATTTTATTTAAAAAGTTATTCGTACATTTGTTTTTAAATGATTTAATAGTCAAAATACAAAAAAATATAATTTTTCAACCCGTTTTTACGCTTACTTAAAGAATTTTTACAGACTTTGTAGTTAAATTTTAACAGACTTTGTAAATATGTATGAGATTTAAAAAAAAAAAACGAAATATCATTTATTGTTACATATTTTGCAATTAAATTGTTAAGTGTTAAAATTAGGCATTGGAAAACTGCCCTTCACTGCTTTAGCGTAACTTTATTAAGCATTTGTTAATATGGTCCTAAAATTCAATAATCTAATAATAATGAAAAAAATCTCACCTGTTTTTGAAAAACCATTCATTTTCAAATTTTCAGTCGACGATGAAACTGATGATGAAGCCGATGATACAGAACCACTTTTACCATTATAATGTCCATTGCCATTAGTAATCAAAGTTTGAGCAGCTTCAGTCTTAGCACCAAATGGAATGTTGCTTCTCATGTGATTTTTGGCAGGAGTTGCTGCACGTTCGGGTTCGCCAAATAAACGTTGATATGAGTCAACATTTTTTTGAGCACGGCGAGGTTGATCTCCTAAAAACGGCATTGGTAAAGAAAAGGAAAAATATGTTTGCATTTGTTTTTAGGTTAATAGAAACCAAACAAAACATTAAACAAACATAAGGAGAGAAAGAGAATTAATAAATTAGTTAGAATTAATAAATTAGTTTTTTTCTTATAACAGAAGTTTTGTAGTAAAAGAAAATTTAATAAATGTAAAGTTATATACATATGTATAACAAAATGAATATGTGTTAGGAAAATTTAAACAATTGTGTGTAGTAGTAAATGGAAAGTGTGTGTAGTCTGTATTGCAAGGAAAATTCATACATCATTATTCAAACAAAAAGTTGCCATAATAAAACACGTGGGCTGCTTTTGACACCTATAACAATGGAGTCAATACCTCTACTCTACTCTACTCTAAACTCTATCCTAACAATAACCAAAAGTAACAAATCTAAACTATCAATACATTTTTAGTATAATTTATTTATAGGAAAATTGTGGCCAAACTAATGAATTATAAGGGGGCTTATTAAATTTAGCTTTTATGCTATAACAAAAATTAAAAGTTAACAAAAAAAAATTAGTAGAAATATAATATGTCTTCGTTTACTTCCTTACAAACTAAACTAACAAAAAAATTAAAAAAAAATGCTAAATTCAGCTGTGCCGAATCTTTGAATACGAGGGCGGATCAATAAGTCCGTGACTTCAAACTTCCCTCGTAGTTATAAAAAATGCAACACTGCTCCCATCAAGTACCACCTGTTTCGAGTGCTCATTAAACATTATTTTTTGCGAAAATAAACCCTCAACCAAACCAAGGAAAAGCTTGATAAATACTATGGGGACTCTGCACCACCGATTTCAATGGTAAAAAAGTGGTTTACTGACTTTCGTTGTGGTCGCAGAAGTACAAATGACGCTGAATGTTCTGGACGGCCAATTGAGGTCAATACACCCAAAAATGTTGAGAGTGCGTGAGATTGTTGATGCCATAAGCATTTCACATGGCAGTGTGGTTTCGATTTTAAATGATCAGTTGGATTTAAGAAAGCTGTCTGCAAGATGGGTGCCGCGTTTGCTCTCTATTGACCATAATGCACGGATGCACACGTGTGTAGTCTCAATGGCAAAATTGCATGAATTGGACTACGGATTGGAACCTTATCCGCCATATTATCCGGATTTAGCCCCCAGTGATTATTTCCTATTTCCAAACCTAAAGAAATGGCTCGGTGGAAAGAGATTTAGCTCCAACGATGAAATTATTGATCAAACAAATGGCAATTTTATGGACCTCAAAAATCCTATATTTTGGAAGGGATACAAAAATTGGAGAAACGTTGGACTAAGTGTATTGAGCTAAAAGGTGATTATGTTGAAAAATATTTTTTTTTTGTTTCATTCAAAAAGTCACGGACTTATTGATCCGCCCTCGTACTATAATAAATTTTGTGCCGCAAGTTAGAACCAGCTAAAATAATATAAAAAAAATTAGAAGTGAAATTATGGAGGTGAATCTCTTTTTTGGAAGTGAAAATAATTTTTGTGGTGTAAAAAGTTTTTGAAGGGAAAGTTTTTGTGGTGAAAAAAAAATTTTTTTAATGGTGAAAAAAAAATTTTGAGCTTAAAAATATTTCAGGTGAATATAAAATAGTTTTCACTTCTAAGCGACTAGTGAAAAAAATATGAGAAAGTATTTGATTTACCAGTCGCTACCATGAAATTTAATTTAAAGCTACCTTCACATTTTCACTCATTAGTTTTTAACAGCTGGACCGATTTTGCTCATTTTCAATACCAAACTGCTCGCGAGGATGTCTATTAAGGTAAAAATGAGCATCCTACATTTTCAATTTATACACATAATATTTAAATCTGATTAAATTTCCAACGAATGCAACTCCCATATATGGACAAGGGATTCAGTCTATTTTGGAGCTTCTTTACCGTGTGCAAAGTAGGGAGTCGACGCTCATCAATGACAGAAGGGTATCCAGCTCTATTAACTCATTGGAGCATCGTCGGAATATGGGTTGTGCAGCACTATTCTATCCATACTACAATGGAAGGTGTTCTTCTCAGATAAGTGAACTTATCCCCAGAGCCCAGATTTTCATTTGAAATAATCGCTGATCTAGCAGAGCACATCCATTTTTAAGCAAAAAGTTAATTCTTTTAAAAGAAAAATTGAATTCCTTTACGAAATTAAATGCAATATTAAACGAATTCAAGAGTTCATTCAGTAGCAAATTTGCTTTTACATTGTTATTAAATTTACAAGTGGAAATGCGATTTTGTAAAAATTGGCCGCAATGTAAAGCACTAAAAATTTGTCTATATTAAATAAATTCTCAGAATTCTAAGTGTCATTAAGTGACGGCTCAGAACAACAACGTGCAGTTTTTTTCATACAAATTGACAATTAAACACGTCGAGAATCTATTATGTTTTCAAAATGTTTTTTCTTATTCTCTTCTTTTTATTTCTCTTAACAGAGTTCCCGCATTTTAAAAATTTTTGTAAACAAAAAACATATGATAAGTTAAACTAACATACGATATTCCATGGCTCTCATTTTTTTCGTTCGTTTTTTCTTTTAATTCGTAATTACTGTTTGTAGAAAAACAATTTTTTAATAAAAATCACTTTTTTTTTGTTAATATTAAGTTTTTTTGGAATATACATATCTCCAGTAATCATATATAAAAGAATGGTTTGAAAAGAAGAAATCATGCATTTAAGGGTTAAATCAGTATTGGATGAATTGCCGCAAGCCGTTCTTATAAAATCGTGGAATAAGAAAAAAAGTAGGGTGATAATCAATACGATAGTGAAGCCGACATTCCATTGTATAAATTGATCAAATGAACTGCTTACGACGATACACTTGGAACAAGGGTCAAATTAGTGAATATAACGATGATTTCAAAGTGTCCGATAATGATAACGATTATGGAGCAAGATTTTTAACAACCAAAAGTGAGTTTCTTGAAAGCAATTTAAAGCATCAATACCTTGATAAAATGGTTTGAAACTATAACGATGAAAATCAGGTGGCAGATCAAAAACTATTACATAAAATAAAGAAAAAACAAGCCTCGACTAATTCTTTAAATCAGTCCATATAAAGTAATGTCGCGTTCTTGTTCTGGGCCGACACTAACAAACAAAATGGCCTACAGTTTGACGTAACTTAGTTATAGATGTCAAATCCCATATAAATTTGAATTTTAAATATTCAGTTTGTGTTAACTTTAATTTATTTGATTATTGTTAATGGTACTAAAATGTTTTATATATTTAATGATTGGTGGGTGGTTACCCCTAAATGCCTAGCGAGATAAAGGGACTCTCTGTATATTGTGATTATTCTATATTGCAGGAAATTGAAACTGTCAAAGGATTATTTACAGCAATAATAAAATTATTACAATCGTGTTATTTTTCAGCTTAGCGAACGTGTAATTTGGAAGT
The DNA here is from genome assembly GCA_949748255.1 of Eustalomyia histrio. Taxonomy (NCBI): domain Eukaryota; kingdom Metazoa; phylum Arthropoda; class Insecta; order Diptera; family Anthomyiidae; genus Eustalomyia; species Eustalomyia histrio. The sequence continues at coordinate 191,146,670 of OX456523.1, forward strand.
TACAACAAAAAAAAAGAAAAAATAAAAATAACAAAAGTGGGTGCTTGTTAAAGGTTGCAAAATTGGTTAGGTAATATCTTTTCGTTTGGTATTGTTGCAACGGTATTTGTACGAGTATTTTGGAATATATAATAAAATCCCAAAGTGTAGGTAGTGCTTAAGTAGTATATTTAAGCAAACAAATAAATTTGGGTTTTTAGAGGGGAGTAAGTAAAAAAAAGAAAAGGATATATTAACAGGATTAAAATATAACAAAAACAAAAAAAAAACTTTTATATTTATCCATAAACAATACCAATGAAATAGAATCTGTGAGCTCCTTGTCGTACTGCATAGATTTATTTAGATTTTTTTTTTTTTCAAATATAAATCCATCAAAAAACAGAAAAAATATAAAAAAGAAAAAAGAAAGAAAAATAAATTCTTAATGAATTACTTTTCTTTTACAGAAAAATAACTTAAAAAATGTTTATAAAAAAAAAAAAAACTATAAAAAGAAAGATATTACAAGGTAGATGAAGAAATAAAGCAATTCTTGTATTTACACAGATATTACTAAAATTTTAAATTATGAAAAGCTTATTTCTTGAAATATAATATATTTTAAGCAATAAAAATAGCCTTAAAGATTTGAAAAATAATTTTTATTTGTAGCAAAAATATATTCTTATAAAATTAGAATTTTAACCAAACTTACCGTTATTTTTTAACATATCTTTTTCGCATGAGAAAATATTTGATTGCATGTGATTTTTAACCGAACGTGGTGTTTGCGGTAAATCTCCACCAAAAATGTCACTGGTACCACCACCTGGAGGTCTTAAAACCCTGCAATTACACAAAGCAAATAAGAGAGAAAAATTAGTTCAACTTCATGATAACCATCCATCTTTTTTATGTTTTGCAGAAAATTATTGCATTACAACAGCTTTTTCTAAGTTTAAATTCCATTAGTGTTTTCAACACAGAGGAGTAGCTTAAGAATAAATAAAGAAAACCAAATCAAAAACCATGAAATGCATTTTTTTTGTAGAAATACAATTAGAAAAGCTAATTTAGCCAAGTTATGTTTAAGTTTAGAAGTTGTAAAAATGTGCAAATAATCTTAATGCAACGTTGCACATAAAATATTATTTTTTGTTTGTACATACAGTAAATCAAATAATTGAGAAGACACTTTTAACATTTTTTAAATCAGAATATTTATGAAATTATAAATAATTTTCAATTACAGTCCCAAGATTAAAAAATATTATTTTTTTTTGTATAATTAAAAGATATTTTATTACTTCAGTTACTACGTTTTTATTGCATTGGAGATAAAATAAAATTATCTGCTTTTTATTTGCAAACTAAGGCCCATTATTATAACTTGCCGATAGCTAAAGTTAGGATGTTTACGGACAGATTATAAGTTTTTCGTTATTATGAGTATACTTTAACCTAAAAGTGGCCGCCGATAAGCTAAAGGCAAGTTCATCTTACCTTTAACTTTTAACGTAAGGTTTATTCAGTTGAAGTTGCCATATTTTCTGCTCTGTAGTGTAGTTGCCGTGTAGTTTTTGTCCGTTTCCTTGCTGTTTGGTTTATTTTTGTGTTCGTCGTCGACAATTTTTATTTTTTACACAATTTGAAGAAATTTTGTTTTTCGTTTGTTGTAAGTAAATAAATAAATAAAAGTACGTCGTTGCCACTACGTATTCTTAAGAACCATTTTAATTTGTCAAAAGTAATTGGTTTTTGCTCTGGTAATGCCATGTTTTCAAAAAAATTTATTTTATTTTATAAGGAAGTTGTAATAACCAAAAATAGTTAAAGGTCACTTTAGCTAAAATCACCTTTGACTAAGAATACATAAATTACTAATATCAAATTTAAAATAAACATAAATTTTTAAAAACTCAATGACTTTTTTCATTTTGAAGTAGCTAACTGTTTACTGCAAAAATAATGTTGTAAACTGCTTTAAACTACTGTTATAAAATACATTACTTTAAGTTAGTTTTTTCGTTTAATAACTGTGATAATAGTTGTTGAGTAATTTTTCATAGAAAAACAACTGTAGTTACAGTTAAGTGTACATCGGTGAAAAATAACAACAATTAGAACTCAAGCGATTATAATCATATATTGTAAAATAGAAATATACAAAATGTTGCTTTCAGATTGGAAAGTGAAAAATACGTGGCCTCCCATAGAGATGGCGTAACGAGTGCCAATATTTTTTGTTTATTCAGTAGGGCTAACTTGTATCAACATTTTATAACATTTCATTAATTAGAAAAAAGTTACGGTTTTAAAAATGATGCTGCTTTTAAAGTTTGAAATGGTTTTTGGTGGAAAAAAATACTGTACAAGCCAAAGAATGGATTGATAACCGTTATGGTGAATCTTCGCCATCATATTCAATTGTTAAAAGGTGATATTCCGAATTTAAACGTGGTCGTACGAGCAGAAATTATGCAGATCGTCCTGGTCGTCCAAATGAGGCAGTTACCGAAGAAAGCGTAAGAAAAGTGCATCAGATTGTATTGGATGATCGAAAGAGAAAAGTGAGTGAGATTGCTGGCATCATAAAGATATCAACAAAGCAAGTTCATGATCATTTATATGTGAAAAAGCTTTCTGATCGATGGCTGCTACATTTTTAACAGTTGAACTGTATGTCATGATTCAAAGTATGTTTTGGAGTTGTTTGAAGTAAATTCAACAGAATTTTTACGTCGATTTATAACAATGGATGAAACGTGGATTTATTATTATACACCGGGGTCCAAGAGACAGTCTGCGGAGTGGTTACAAGAGTGCGAAAGCCAACCAAATCGGCTAAACACTCAACAATCGGCTGAAAAGTATTTTTTTTTTTTTTTGGGTGTACGTGGTATAAAATTTATTGAAAGCAAAAACAATAATTTCCAAAATTGGAAAGATTGGTGAAAAAAAAACGACCACACTTAAATAAGAGAAATATCTGGTACCATCGTGACAATGCACCCGCGGATTCATATGCTTTGGCTTCAGAAAAATTTAAGTCTTTAGATTACGAATTGCTTCCCCACCTCTGGTATTCTCCAGATCTGGTCCCTAGCGATTATTATTTGTTTCCAAACTTGAAAAGATGGCTCTAGGGAAAGAGATTTTCCACAAATGAAGAAGTCATATCAGAGACGGGAGCATATTTTGAAGATTTTCAAGGGTATCAAGATGTTAGAGGATCGTTGAAGGAAGTGAATTTCACTTAACGGAGATTACGTTGAAGAATAAACTTGATTTCAAATCCAAAAAACTGGTTTTTCATTGTTAGGCCGCGGAATTTTTACTGCATGCAGCAACTAATTTTTTTGTTTTTTTAAATTTGTCCAAAAGAAAGGTGCCAGTTAATCGATTAGTTATATAAATATAAATTTGCATACAAATTCTAGCTTAACCCATATTCTCCTAAATTCTTTTCAACGAAAATTGTTATGGCCAAATAATTGTACACATATGATTTTTCTGAATTTTCTATTATGCTTTCATAAAGATTTTTCAAAATTAAAATTTTAGTTTGTTCTTTTAATCCTTTTAAATATTTTAAAATGCAATTTTAAGAAATTTTTTAATTTTTTTTACAAAAAAAAAAAAAAACAAATTAGGTTTTGAAATCAAAATGTGTCGACACTGGAATGACAAATTGAAATATATTTACTTGTGTTTGTTATGTTATGTTGTTTTACTGCGCTGTTATATCACTAACCGATCTAAATATATCGGTTCTTAAAGTTTTGTCATCACATGACGACGCCAGCCATAAAACAAAAATGTATAGATTTTAATGCCGAATGCAAGATTATAGGTTTTTATTGCAGAAATTATGAAAAAGTATCAATGCTTTCACAATAACATCGTTCAATTTACTAAAATCGTAATTTTTCGACAATCCAACCTTGAACTTAGAGTATTCGAAAAACCGGCCTTTTGAAAAAACCGGTTTCGGTTTTCTTCGAAAAATAGAATTTTTAAAAAACCGGTTTCGGTTTTTGCAGAAAAAACCGGTCAACCGGTTTTTTTCGGTTTTTTTTTTATTTGAATAAAAAGCTTATATAATTTGTTAATTATGTAAAAAAAACAGAAATTTAATATATAAAGTAATAAAAATAAAAAAATACATTCTTTAAAAAAAAAATATTTTTTTTATTGTATTTCATTTCAACATTTCATTCATTGGTTTTAATATTTTTTAATATATCTTAAAAATTGATATTATAAAACTTTATTCATATCAAATGAATAGAGATCATAAAGTTTGTAAATTGGTAAAATTAGGTACGTTAGTAATTTGAACGTTTGAAACGTTTGGCATTAAATAATTTTTTTTTAATATTACATTTTAAATATGTAAAAAGAAAATCTATTTTTCAGTTCTAAAATAATATTTTAGAAATAATATGCAATTTAAATGTTACGTTTTAAGACGATTTTTTTTGTTTGCTTTTAATAAAGCTAAAAGTGGAAAATACTCTTTCACTAATAGTAGATGTTGGACAAATATTCAAGAAACAATTATATAATTTTTCCAACTTTTCAGTTCTTTTGTCGCATTTATCAAGATATATAAAATCATCATATAATAATGAATGATTTTGTAAAGTATCTTTTTTAGGATTTTGAATACTGTTTGTTGTTATTTAGATCAGAAATTAAACTATTTGAATTTGGAATATCCAAAGTTAAGTCTTCATCGGAATCTATCAGACTTATATCTAAATCTTCATAACCAAACAAACGGTTATGTGTGCGGAAAAAATAAAAGAGACCAAGTAACCCAGTTGGTGATGTAATTAAAAAAACTGGTTAACCGAACAAAAAAAAAACGGGTTTTCGGTTTTCTTCGAATTTACAAAATATTCGAAACCGATCGGTTTTTAAAAATAAAGAAACCGGTTGACCGGTTTTCGGTTTTGGTTTTCGAATACTCTACTTGAACTACTCCGAAACCAGATGTGCTACAGAATTTCTTAATTAGTTTCCTTTTCAGTGTCGAAACATCTATATAAGATGTACCTTCTTTAATTTCCCTAACTGACAAAATTTAATAGTTTTCAATTAAATTTAATTAAATTAAATGCAATAATTTGAATAAAGAAATAAGATCCACTCAGTTTTAAAAGGAACTGTGCTCCGGAACTTTAAAATATTGTATTTGAATTTTTGTATTACATGAAAATTAAGTACTCAAAGTGGAAAATGTTGCCAACAGTTATAAAATATGATATTTTGTAATGGAAGTGGTTGGTATGTGGTAATATAAAGTGCATTGAAGTTGTGAATATAAATCGCTTACAAGTAGTGTCTACTCGGAGAAGAATATAACTTCGATTGGTCCAAAATTAAGATATGTGAAAATTAACTGAAAATCTCGGATTAAGTTAAAATGTTTTAAAAAATGAAGAGATATATTTATGTTGTTAAAAAATATTATATTACAAATATAACGTCAATAGGAAAATTATTTTGATTTAATAAAATTTTGTGATTGAATCACTCCAATAATTTTAAGAATTTTGATTGAGTCGTCTAAAATACTTAAAACTTTAATTGCATCAATAATTTCTTAATTGAAACATCTATTTATATGCTTATTTAAAAAAATTTTAAGCAATAATATTTTCAGTGTATAAAAAACGCTAATCCTCAGATAATAATTCTCAAACGTATGGACTATTTTCATGTCTCCTAAAAAATTTTCATGATCAAAAGAATTTTTTATGCAAAAAGAGCGTCAACCGTAGATTAAAATTTTCCAAATAGTATTTCTGTTGGTATTAGGGAATGCATTCCGGGATTGACAAGGAACCAAACACCATTTTCCGCAGTTCCGGGAATGACGTCTTTTAAAGAAATATAATTTGATATAAGTTTAAAAATAGTAAACATTTAACGAACTTTATAAACTTTTTTTTAAGGCTTGCTAAAAAAACCAGATGAAATGCATATTAAAATTTGTTTCATACAAACACTAAATATTTACTAAATACTAAATTTTTTCTGCAAAAAAGTCGACAAATTTGATTGGAAAAAGTTTTTTTTTACTCTCAACTGCGTAAGACCATATACGTCTTAGGGTGGTTCAAATACAAGTATCTTTTTTACAAATCAAATGAACTAAACTTAATTTATTTTGGTATATTGTGGCTTTATTAGAAATAACAAATCTTCTCAATATTTATGGAACACGATTGCATTCATGTGGCTGCCGCGGCTGCCTTCGCAGTTGCTTATTCTGTCAGTCAAATTTTCAAAGACTGACTGAATTATTCGCATAGCATCGGTCTTTAATGGCACCCCACAAGAAAAAGTCGCTGCTCCGAGGCGGCCAATTGACATCGCCGACTGATAACACGATTACCAAATTTAGTTCGCAAAAGGTCAATTGATTGATGTGCTGTGTAACATGGTGCGCCATCCATCTGAAACCAAATATTATCCAAGTTCATATCATTCATTTTAGTAAATAAAAATTACGTAGTCATGGCTCTATAGCCGTCGCCGTTAATTGAAATGTCGTTTCCAGCAGCATTTTCGAAAAAAAGCGTTCTCGACAAAAGAGCGTTTTACGACCAAATTCGATGACCGGTTGAAACTTTTGAAAGACCCAAACTGTAACGATGTGTATGGTCTTTAATTGCTGAGTCAATGGGACCTTGTAAGCGAATAATCCGAGATCTTTATTCAAAATTCTCAACATAAGTTTCACTTTCGGCCACGGCAGCCACATTCTCATCGGTACGCACCGCATACCGAGATATGTCGCTGACTGATGGTCAATATTTCAAACAGAAAAAACCGAGTGGTTAACCCTCTAACCTGCCTGCAATGAAAACTATACCGCGTGGTGTTCGACACGAAGAATAAAAAGTAAGTTCTTTTGTAGAAATTTTTGTTCGTTGTTTAATTACATTTAACTTCTGTGAAATTTCATTAAAATTCCTCTATTCATTTTCAAGTTACGATGTTCTATAATCATTATCAGTGATTTTTTGTTAACTTAAATATTTTTTTGATTTTTGAAAATTGTGTCAGAGCCTATTTACATGAAAAAAAAAATTGATTGCATGATTTTTTCTCAATTCCCCTGTTAAACTTGCTTCCAAAGTTATGTTATATTTATATGGTGATTTTTTTTTTTTGCTCCACATTTTCTCTTTTTTTTCTAAAACCGAATGTTAATGAAGCAACAAAAGAGAACAAATTTAATTCTAAGAAAATTCTAAGAAATTCCAAGAAAACCCAATCACAGATAGAGATTTTTATCAGGCTCTATATATTCTATGTACAAATGTAGGAATACAAAAAGTTTCTTATTTATTTTTCCAGTGGGTTCCCGGGAATTCCGAAATAATTTATCGCTTTTGCGGAAATCCAAAAGTGCTGGATTTTGCATTCTCTACTTGGTATGCCCTCCATTATAAATATCACCATAAATAACATCCAAAATAGTAATAATAATAATTGCAAATTAAAGGCTTTTAATCTACATAAAAAAACAACATCTTTGATTTTAATGCTTCTGGACTTGTGATAATGATGATAAACTATATTAAATTTTATTGCAATTGAATAGGAAAAAAAAACTTAAACATCTGTGCAACAGTCAGTCAAATTGTTGCAACAAAACCTCACACAGCTGCAGTAGTATTCAATATAAATTGCTGTTGATATTTTGCATCATGCAGCCAAATTCGATCGAAGTCATATTCTACTGCCACTTCAGAGTGGTAACACAAATGTCAAACATTGAGGAGTGAGAAGTAGTAACAGTTAGTAGCAACAGCGGAGCAGTATGTTATGGTATCTTCAAATACAAAACAGCAACAACAGGCAAACAAAATGTATGCTTCAAGGCTTTCAGATCATATTGACGAGATGATAATCAACATTGCCATGATCACATAAAACTAAAATTGGTGTTGAAGTAGAAACAGCAGTGCAGCCGTAGTGTAGGGTAGTCGTAGTGTATTAGTATGGATGGAGTATTCTTGTAAAAATATTTTGCTATCCTAGTCAAATGTCTGTATAGTTGGTATGGTTATGATGATTATAGATGGAAATAGAGTTAATATAAATGATGGTGATGTTGATGATGTGTACAATGTTATATTGTGCTTTTTTTCGAATTGTGGATGGTGTGTTTTTTTTTCTATGTGTGGGGGTATTATTGAATTGAGTCGAGTGTATTGCAGAAGTTTATTTTTTTCTCGCATTTGTATAGACAATAATTGCATTACGATCTCTATAACTACTCGTTTGTAAGTGGTATGAGAAGAAGTAACTATTTTCTTCCTTAGATTGCGTGTCAATAAAAATAATAATAATAATAATAATTTTGCATATATTTTTTGGTTATTAGTATTTATCCAATTATATATAAAAAAAAATAGTTTTGTGAAACACTACAAAGCGTCAAGATTTCATGGGATATAATAAAAATAAAATAACTATCAAATATTATTTAAGTTACAAATATCTCCGCTTGGAGAACAAGATCAGCAGACATATTTTGTCCGTTAAAAATTTGTAAATTTACCGAAATTATTCCAATATGACTTTTGAATTCGGCTGTAAACTTTTGTATGGGAAATAATTGTTAGATCAAAGTATCATATGTATAATAATGGCTATTTAATTGAGGGGTGCTTGGGCTTTTTTCGATATGAGGGCGGCTTTTTCTTATACCAATACTCGTATATGGGTATCAAAATTATTGTTTTCCTAACTACTATACCTCACATTTTATTCCCTTTAACCTCACATCTTATTCCCTTAAAGTGAGATTGGGTATCTATCCCATATCCGAATTTTATTAAGATCGGAGGAAACCCGTCAGCATACCATCCTTGTAAGTGCAATTTTTATACCCTCCACAATGTATGGTGAGGTTATATTTTAGTACAATTTCATAGTAGCGACTGGTACATAATATATTGTCTCATATTTTTTCACGTCGCTTGGAAGTGAATAATATTTTGTATTCACCTCAAAAAAAATTTGTTTCACCACTAAATTTTTTTTTCACCAAAAAAATGTTTTTCACCTCAAAATTTTTTTCTACCACGAAATTTGTTTTCATTCCAAAAAAAGTTTTTCACTTCCATAATTTTACTTCAAAAATGGTTTACATTATTTGTATTAAAAACAGTAGAGAAAATTTTTTTAAGAATATTGGTGGAGAATATTTAAAGATTCGGCACAGTCGAATTGAAGCCTTTTTTGCTTGTTTTTCTTAAGAAATTGTGCTTAAAAATTTTTCAGGTGAAAGTAAAATTAATTGTTTAACCCTTGTTATCCCTTCGCCGTCATATGACGACACAAGTTTAGTAACCGATATATGTTGATATAAAGCGCAGTAAAAAGCATAGGATAGGATAATAGTTTGGCTACAAGCAAAAATTAAAAAAAAAAAATTATCATTTCAGTGTTGCCACAAAAATTGATCTAAAAATTTCAATGTCGAAACTTTTTTCAAATTTAAAAAAAATCCATAAAATTTGGTTAAAAAATGTTGTATATAAAATCTTAATCACGGAGAATAAAATTTAGAGCATAAAGTAAAAAATTTAATTTTGAAAAAACCTGGAACAAAAATATCTATTAGTAGCAGAACACAATTATAAACAATTAAATTTGAATTACATTAATAAGTTTGATTTCAAATTCATATAACTGCTTTTTTGGCAGTAGAACTCGTACACTAAAAAAAAGTTTGTCGGTAGAATCTACTGAAAATGACAGTAAAAGCAATGCTAGAGCAGTCAAAAATGCGACAAATGTATTTACCTTTACAAAACAATAACTGTTAAAAAAATTAACAACTGCACTAAAAATATCGTTAAAATAACACAAGTTTTTATTACAAAAATTTTATAAAAACTGACAAAATTGGTAAAAAGCAGTACTTTTTTCAGTAAATTTTTTATAAATAAAACAATCTCTTTTATCGATTACAAAAAAATGTAATTTTTTTATGCTTCTTAAAAGTCATACGATACCTTGCGTTACTACGTGTTTATAAATGGAAATACAAAAGTCAAAAGTCGACTTTTGTCATTAAAACAATAACGACTTTCAAGATAAAAAATTCCTACAAAATGTAGAATAATCGAAAGTATATTTAAGCTATAACTACAATTAACTTAACATATGTTAATTTGCTTTCAAAAGTTAACAAAAGTTAAATATGATGTGTTTGGATTACAGATAAACAAACTTAATAGAGATGGAACTTTACAAAAGTTGACTTAAGCTAAATATGGGTACTTTAATACATTTGTATGGAATCGCATCTTTCTTTAGTTCAACTTCGCTCAATATATGTATTGTAGTTGGGTATTTATGAACCCGAATCGGATAGTTTTAAACCGATGGACATTTAGATCTACTCTGGAGGGATGGATTCCCCCAGGCCTCTATTTCGATAAGTTGAAAAATCTGTTTTCGATAAAGATGGCATTTAAAAAAATTGCAAAATGTTTTATTAAAAGAAAAGGTATGAGCCCAAAATTTATAAATTTTTTGTTCAATTAAACTATTTGATCAAAATGATTAAACAATTTGCTCTGAGCTCTAGTGTATAAGTAATTTTTGTTTAAGGTAAAATATATTTAAAATGCATTTTTTGAAGTCCAATTAAAATAATGTGAAGCATTTTAAAATCAATTTAATCGAATTGCTTAAGAATGATCAATTTAGATATGTTTTTATACATTTAATTGTAAATATTTCAAATGCATCTGTCTATAAATTTTATTAAAACCTTCAAAACAAATTCTTATCAACATTAAATACAATGTTACTAACAAATTATCTAAATTATGTTTAAACGTGTAATATTACATGTGTATAAACAATTAAAAAAAACTGACACAATAAATTAAAAAACTAAAAATTTAAGTACTAATGAATGGGCGCCCATTGAAATGCACATGCAATTGCAGTGATAAGGATCGGTGGTTAAAGAAAGAAAAATACTATTCAACAAGTGTGTAGGTAGGTCATCTATTCATTTATTCATTCATTCGGTAGTTAGTTCGTTCATTCATTAATACATTCAGTGATGCGTTCACATTCATTAAAACCGCATAATTTAGCAGCAACAGTTAGTAGTTAATTAATGACTTTTAGAGTTAAACTAAAATAACCTTAATGAGTTAAAAAACAAATTGATTTAAATGAAAAAAAAAATTTTTTTGTTAAAATATCTTAATAATGAAAATGCTACAGCTGGCTTTAATTTTTTTGGTTGACCACGAATTTTAAAAAGACATTTTTAAGTTTTTATGATAATTTTGAAATATGACACTAAGAAACGGTAGTAAACTTATTAATGTTATGGTTTAAAAAAAAAGGTTATTATCTTGGTTGAATATTTTATGATCATGAAGAAAATAAAATTTGTAACGGTTGATAATAAAAAACTGTAAAAAAAAACGTTTTTCATAAGAAATTATGGCCCGTAATCATAGTCCCGCACTAAATTAAAAACCTGTTATTATCTATTTTGCTATTATTAGTCAGAATTAAAGTAAGTTTTAAGTGAAACCGGCTTTATATGTGTATCACATCAAATGTACTAAATACCTGCATACATTTTGTACTAAAAAAGTAAACAAGTGGCAATACTGATCAGCTGATTTTATATTAGCTGAAAAAAAGAAAAGTGTATAAATAAAAGATTTGCAATGTCAAAACGTGAAAAAGGTATAACTTTATTAAAAAAGGAAAGAAAATTGTATTTTAATTAATCAAAATTAATTAAATTAATAAAAATACATTTTTTAATTAACGTATGGGCAAAAAAATACGGAAAAATGCTAAACAAAGCATTTTCATTTTAATTTTTATTTATTTATTAGGTACAAGATTAAAACAAATTTACAAAAAAAATATTGACCCTATAGCGGTTTTCCTTCCGAAATTAGCTTACGTCGATCTGATTCGATTAGTGACATTTTTAATACTAATTGATCAATGATGCACGTGTTAACATTTTTTAATAAACAAGTTGATATTACCGTAAAATTCTCAAAAAAAGTTTTTGTTGTAAATAACATTTACACTATTCCGCATTTTTTTGCACATACGTCGTTTTGTCAACAAAACGAATTCAAAAGCAACGGAAGAAAAACTGATGAAAATCGGTAAAGTTCGTATTGCACGGTACAGAAACGGACACACCAAAACGGAGTAAAAATGTATTGTTTCCGAAAATTCATTTATACGGTCCGTTAATGTTCCATTAGCGTACAAGCTTTGACCGTAAACGTACAGTTTCATTAATCCGTACGTGTGGAGAGACCATACAATTTTTTGAATTTGCAGAACCTACAAGTATCTGAATCGGACATATCTCTAGTCCTTAAATGGTACTTGTGATTACAATGTACAGTGAAAAATCCCGATGAGGTCCTTAAGTCCTTCCTGTCTGGATGTTAGCATTCCAGCAATCAATGGTCTAAATCCTAAGTTTTTATCTGATATACCCTGTAGGTACACCACAGAAAGTGTCAGGGCCAAAGAAACCCAGCTCAGGATAAATTTGTTGCATCCACCGAGTTTATTGAGAGACTCAATGCAGTCCAGGACAAGTCTAGACAACACGTCATAGGACAATAATGCCCTGATTGTTGATACTTTTTTTAATTTTTTTCAAGTTCTCAATTTAAAATTTGTATGGAATTTAAATCGAAAACTTGCAAAAAAAAAATGAAACACGAATTTTGGTGTTCAGTATTTACGTGTTATTAGCAATTTTCATGCACAAGAATTTCTTAATTTCCCGAAAAGCTACTAAATTGTTTCAAGAATAAAATAAAAGAAGTGTTTTTTTCTTATAAAAAATACTTTTTCCGCTAGTTTTGTTCTTCTTTTTTTTAAGTGTTTTCCCGAACTTTTTACTTTTGCTTTTTTGCCATTTTTTTTTTGCCTTAAATATATTGTGCTTTTTTTTGTCTTCTCTGGTTGTGATGCTGATTTTGAGTATATAAAATTGAATGCGGTATTTTTTTAATTTAGGGGTGCTTAAAGTTATTTATGTTCTCTACAAAATTAAAGAGAAGCCAAAACAAATTCCCGAAAACAGCAATTTAAACAAAACAATATAAAATCTCAAAGAAACGCATTTTGCGGAAAATAATAATTTATTTTTATTAAAATATCGCGAAAATGTTGTACATTAACGTTAATACGAATTCATAACAAAATAGAAAGCACGTGTTTTTATAAAAAATTTTAACATATTTATGTAACATTTTCACTCATATTTTTTGAAGACTTTGATAAATTTTGCTAATTTTTGATACTAAGAAATCACACGCGTTTATAATATTTTTAAGGTTATATTACGAAAATGTATACATTTTGAAACCTCTCAACTGATTGACAGTTTTCAATACGAAAAATTTGTAATAAATGTATTTTAAACCTTTGTATTTTCAAATAACAGTTAACATTTTCTAAGCATATTTTTTCCCTAAACGTTTCTCAATGTGTAACCAATGAAAATGTTTATACAAAACACAAGAAAACTTTCTGTCAAAAAAAAAAAATAATAAAAATGTTGTTAACTTTAGAGCAAGTAATACAAAATTCGAAAATAAAAAGAAATTAATGAGTAGCGATAGATACAATGACATTTTTGGTCAACAGGTGGTCAATTTTTTTTTTTGCTCAACATTATAAAAAAGGAAAAATAGTAATTAAAACCATCTAAAAAAAGATTGACTAGATTTGTTTGTCTGCTGCACCACACGCTGACATTTAAACATAAGTTTAAACTGTTGTAATATAACTAATTATAGCAAGTGTAAATTAACGGTAATTAACTTTGGTTAAAAAAAAACAAGCAATATGATACTAAAAACTAAGAGCAAAAAACTTTCCATTTTTTACAATACCAAAATCTAAAAGCTTATCTTTATTTTCTTTAAACAATTTGACTAAAAGTAATTTATACGACAAAAGATAAAAAACAGATAAAATTGCAAAATGAAAAAAACTCCAATCAAAAAGCAATTGAAAATGATTTATGAATAAATATCATTATCATTAACAAACAGCCCACACTTTGAAAATTTAAAACTGAAAAAGACAGTTTTTAAAAGACATTAGATAAACCTCAAAATAAGTTATCCTCATCACTTGAATATTTTGCTCGTTTAATAGCCGACCATCTTATATTTCAATTTACTTTCAAAACAAACTACCAACAAATAGTTAAAATGTTTTATTTAATGTTTTCAATTTGCACATACACCAAAAAAAAAATGAAAACATTAAATTTCAATTAAATAAGACTAGAGTAGAAAATACTGGACTTTTACAGCTACGATTTTCAAGTACTTAAATTTACAACTACAAGACCTGATATTTTTTTTGTATCTATCTTTCGATCTATCGATTACAGAAAATAAGAGTATTTTTCTATGTTAACTGCCTTATTAAAATAACTACATAATTGCCTACAACACCATAAATTGTTGTCATTTGAAAACTTTTTTTTTTACCATAGTAGTGTTAGATTGGATAATTCAAATTTTAATAGTTTACAATAAATTTTTTTTTCTATCTGTAAATACAAACAGCTAAAATAAACATTTTAAAACTTTAAGACATTTGTAGCAAAATTTACTATTCCGTATTAATGGCATAATGTAGTATATAAATTAGTTATAGTTTGTCGTTTGTTTTAAATGAAAAGTAAAATAAAATTTGTAAAAAGACAAATAAAAGTAGAATTTTTTGATGAATTAATAAATTAGGATATATTTAATATATCATAACTTTTATAAATAATTAAATATCAAAAATAACTGGCAAAAATCGTAACATTTTACCAAACTCTTAAAAAGCTGTAAAAAAAAAAAAACGTTTGAAAACATATTCCACCCCAAAATACGTAATTTCTTTTTTTCAAGTTTTCGATTTACAATTTGCTCTTCACTCAATATTATTATTTTTTAATTTTATGTAATTTATTTTTTTAAATTAGTAATAGTAACTTTTTTATGTTAACTGTCACACTTTAATTTTTATACGACTGACGCACTAAAACAAAGGACAGTGTTGTAATTAGATTTGTGTCGTTTATGAACGAAATAGTTCAATTGACGGTTCACTTTATTAAACGCTATAAACCAGTTTGAAATTATTCGATGTTTCCGATCTTTTTTATTCATTTCAATTCATTTGTATCTCTTTTGAATTAAATTATTTGCTAGTGCTACATTGTTTGTTCCCAATTAAGAAAAAAACAAACATTATTTATGAAAATAAGTTGTTATTTTCACAACAAAAACATTTAAAAATTTTTTTTTACGTAATAGGCTGACCTACATCTTACATCTTTCATCAATTTCCAAAGGAGGTTAATATCTTCCAATAAGAATTATACAGGTCAAAAATTCTATATCTTTCTACATCTTCAAAAGATGATCCTTTCTTAATTAGTTCCATCTTACATCTTTCGTTATTTTAAGTGTCATCACTTAAAAAAAT
This sequence comes from Eustalomyia histrio, assembly GCA_949748255.1. NCBI lineage: Eukaryota > Metazoa > Arthropoda > Insecta > Diptera > Anthomyiidae > Eustalomyia > Eustalomyia histrio. The sequence goes on from OX456523.1 coordinate 191,162,201, forward strand.
GGCAAAAAAAATCGATTTCCTTTGTGCCATCACTAGCTAACTGACATTGCAGAAAATAAACACAACAAATGTAAATTCATGTTTTACGTTTTCAACATCTTCAATGCGTTTCACAAAGAAGTTATTCAGTGTAAAAAGCCTATAAGTTGTAGTTTTTTTAATGCAATTATATAAATGAAAAATCATGTAAAATATGAAAAAAATTGAGCAACCTGGTTCAATTATTGGACTTGAACGATAATGACTGAGTCACTAAAATGAACGATTAAGCTCAACTCTAGTTGTATTTAGAAGCTACAGAGTAGTATCTACTGCCAATTCGCCGTGTTTGTTGTGTTTTATTAAATCTCACAAATTTAATAATGATAAAATTAAATTTGCAATAATATCTATGTTTAGGTTGGAAATTATGACTTATATACAAACATTTTAACGTTTGCATAGAAACATAAAATTAATGGAAATATACTTAAAACATATATATGGTAGCTTGCAAACATATTCAAAAATATCGTTTTCCTGCGTGTACCTAATAAGTATGCATACCAACATGAAAATTTCTACACTCAGAATATTATGTAGTTAACTGTTTGTAGTTTAATAAAAAAGTTTTCCGTTCCATTTAAAAATAAAGGAAGATACATTTATTTTTCAAAGAAATATCTATATTAACTTTTTTATACGTTTATTCGAAATAATTTACTATCATTTACCGATTTTTTTCAGTTTCATTTATTTTTTTCATTTGCTTAAATTTAATAAAAATTTACCCACAAAACGGAAACTTGTGGTTTATTTGTGTCCGTAACAGTTATTACAAATTTAAATTTCGTTTGCTGTCTGTTTCAAAAAAAATATTCAAAAAATTTCAATTTGTTTTTTTATTTAAATTGGTTGTATATATACAAAATTTTTCAATTCAAATTACAAGAACTTCATAAACACACATACATACACAAAAACATTCACACAAAAAGTCTCTATAGCTTCATATGCATACATACATTTTGTATTGTACGAGTACAAAAACAAAAAATTCAAAAACGGAAATAATTTCAAATAAATGAAAAAAACATTTATTTTTTAAGGATTGGTAGGTAAAATTTTGACATTTATTTTAACTGATTATATCAGTTGTTTCTTACGGATGTGTCAGTTGATTAATCAACATTTAAAAATAGATAACATATGGCATTTAATTTAAATGAAAATTAAGTAGACCGGTTTTTAAATGAAATGTCATTTCTTTTAAATGATATTTTCAGTTATTTTTACTTATAAACTTTTTTAAGTGTACTAGTCTCATTTTGTATTGGAAGCCAAAAAAAAAATAAGTGGTTTTTAGGTTCCCAAATGCGAATATTGATTTATTTTTTTATTTTTAAATTTAAAATCGCTTAAGAATTTTTGTAATATATTTTGAAAACGGTTTTAAACCACGATGGCATATAGAACTCACACGTATTTAAAAATCTACATGTGGTTTTCACACATCACTCATTACTGTGCAATCCATCCGTGACTAATTTTACTTATTTTAATACCGATCTGAAAATTTTCAAACATTTTTTATAAAATTTAATGAAAATAAATCAAATGAATTCATTCATTTCCCCAATCAGTGATTTAAACATTTGTTTTTATGAATTAATTCGATTTGATAAAAAGAACTGATACAACAATTGAATTAAATCTTAAATCATAATTGCTGTTGAAAGTGTCCAATTGAGTGAATTCACTTGATTTGAATACTTTATATAAAACTTGAATTGGATTTATGGGAATTTATTAAAAAAAAAAATAATTCTTCAAAGCTGTGTTTAATATGGAATAGGAAAAATATACAAAGTTATTTAGTTTCTGAGGGTTTTCAAAGAATATACTCAAAACAGATATATGAAAACATCGACCAAGTTTTTTGTTTTAAAATTTTAATTTTAAAAAAAGTTATTTAAAATGACATATGTAGTAGCAAAATTTATCTTTAGGAAAAAGAAAACTATTTTTATGAATTTTTTGATTAAAAATTGCAATATTTACACAAATGTTTAACAAAATTCTTTAAAGATAACTGTAATTGTTTATAATACGTTTAACAATAAATCGAATAAAAAGAAACGAAGCGTAGCATTATTATTATTATTTTTAATTAAAATCAAACAAATGAACTGAACGAATGATATACTAACACAATTTATTTGAAAAACATTTTGAATTTCTTGCAACCATTTGCTAACATTTTTCATGCCTCGCAACCAAAGCTATGATAAAATTTTTTAATTAATTTTCAAAAACTATTTTATTTAATAAAAATTTGAGGTTAATCATAAAAAAAAATAAGAGACATACATAAAGAAAGCTTTGGAATAAGTTTTTACAACTCGTAGTTTTTATCCCAGAAAGAAATTAGTGGGTTAAACAAACTTTAATTAAAATCTTTTTAAACGGAAGTTTTAGAAGAGCCTTTCATTAATCTAAACAAAACTGTTTAAACTATTATTTTAGTTAGTTATTTTTTTGAACAAGGTGTTTTTAAGGTCTAAATATTACAGTTTTTTTAAGCTAATGTTAATTATGTTTATTGTAGGCTTCTTCTATTAACATGCTTGATGGAATATCACATGTGAGATTTAGTTTTTTCTTGTTTTTTTTTTCCAGTTTCTTACAGTGGAAAATAATGATTACATACGATATTATTACTTATTACATAGTATAACGATGTATACTTCCACATCTGGGTATATTATAAGCCATGATATGCATTTTATTACATACAACAGAGTTTTAAAAGAGTACTTAGGAGAAACAAATTGTTAATTTTTTTTTAATTTGTTGTATTTTTTATGCCCAGCGTTGGGTGCCATTTTCATATTGTCATAAAATCACACTTTTCCTCTGAATACTTAAACAAAATTATCTTTAATTTTTTTCTTACAAGCGGACAAAAGGTGTGCCAAGATTGATAAATTTTTTGCAAATAAATTGAAAAAAATTCCATTTCTTTTGTTGAAAATATGTTCCCGCAGAGAAAAAACATGATTAATAAATGGTCACTACGACTATATTTATTCATATTAGCCTAATATGTTTACCCTAATAAATTTATTAAAGCCCTAGAATAAATTGAACAAAAAATTTTTGTCTTAAGCATATTATAAGTTGGCACACAAAAGCGTATGTTTAATACAAAAATTTATGTTTGCCTTTAAACACGTTCTCTAAATGAGCAAACATTTATTGTCAAAATAAACAGTGTGTTTATAAAACAAATAAAATTTTCTCCCGCGCCATTTTCCGTTCGCCAGCGATAGTTAATAACATGAGTGAGTATAAAATAATAAAAACATTTTTCGGGGAGCAAAAGGCCATGCTGCCTTGCAAATTTAATGATATAAATTATTATACGTTTATTGAAACAGGTAAGTAATTTATATACATATAATTAGAAAAATACATACAGCGGTCAAAAAAAGTATTCGACAAACTGCTTGTTTTTCATAATCATGAAAAATATGTTAAAAAAATTCTACAAAATGAAAAATATAAAAATGCAAATTATTAGCTTAAGGTATTATCTCTTTATTTATGAAACAAAAAATACAACAAAAAACAATATTCTGGAAAAAAATACAAAAACAAAAACATGTAATATTTCAACGCAAAAAAAGTATTCGACAACGTTGCTCTGGTTGTAATTAACGGGAAAATATTGATTAAAAATAAATAATTAATATTTAGTTGCTCTTCCTTTTTGTTTTATAACGGCTTTTAAACGCTTTGGCATTGATTTAACAAGATCTAAAATGTAATTTTGGTCAATTTTATGCCACTCTTCTAGAAGGATTGCTTTAAGCTGGTTTTTGCTCCTGAAATTTCTTTTCCTTATATTTTGCTCTAAGCAGGCCCATAGGTGTTCGATGGGGTTTAAGTCTGGGGACTGTGCAGGTGGTTTAATCACGTTTGGACAGTTATACAACATCCACAACCTTGTATTTAGGGCCATATGTTTTGGATCATTATCCTGATAATAATGAAAATCACTTGAAACACCCAAAATTTCGGCACTTGGCTTAAGATTTTCCTTGAGTAGGTTTATGTAGTACTGATGGTCCATTATTCCATCAATGAAAACTAAATTACCCACGCCTGAAGCCGCCATACATCCCCAGACCATAACACCGCCACCACCGTGCTTTACAGTAGGCACATTTTTTTCGCTCCTCCAACTCGGAATTAGGCTTTCTATACACCAGAACCTTACCATCACATCCAAATAGGTTGAATTTAGACTTATCAGCAAAAATAGTCTTCATCCAAAACTCCATAGGCTTATTCACATGCGCTTTTGCGAAGTCAACTCGAGCTTTTCTGTTCTTTTTTGAGATATGCGGCTTTTTCCTAGCTGATCTTGCGTGATAATCGTTACTATGTATAACATTACGCACGGTCTGAGGTGTAACATTGATATTAAGATCATGTTCTAGCTGTTTTGTTAAAACTGTAGCGTTGGTCTTAGGATTTTTTTTATTTCACGCAAGATCCACCTTTCGTTTACTTCATTAAGTTTTTTTGGACGCCCACTTCTTTGTACATTTTCAATACTTTTAGTTTTTTTGTATTTATTTATGATGTAGTGAATAGTTGTTCTAGGTCTTCCAACAATTTCTGCTATTTCTTGTTCAGTTATTCCCTTTTTAAAATTTGTAATTATTATTTCTTTAACATCTAAAGAAATCTCTGCACCCTTTCGACCCATGTTAACAATTAATTCAATAAATGAAATTAAGACATTAAAAAATATTAGTAATAATGAAAGACATCAATATAAATTTCAAAGAAACGGTGCTTTTCCCGTTAATCACAACCAGAGCAACGTTGTCGAATACTTTTTTTGCGTTGAAATATTACATGTTTTTGTTTTTGTATTTTTTTTTTCCAGAATATTGTTTTTGTTGTATTTGTTGTTTCATAAATAAAGAGATAATACTTTAAGCTAATAATCTGCATTTTTATATTTTTCATTTTGTAGAATTTTTTTAACATATTTTTCATGATTATGAAAAACAAGCAGTTTGTCGAATACTTTTTTTGACCGCTGTACCTAAATTCATACATGTATAAATACGTATAAATTACATTGTCTTTCTTGCAGCCCAAAAAAACATACAACATTAAAAACACCATTGAATTCAATTTTGTGATAAGCCCCAAATTTTTTTCAATAACAGTTCAACAATATACTGACACAGTCGATTTCATAATAGAAAATAAAGGTACGTTTGTCTTTGACTTTATGTTACAAGTCTTAAGTGCGGGGCAAAAAATATGTATATATGTATACCTTTTTAATAAAAAATAAATCTTTGATATTACATTTTCTATTTGTTTTATTGTGAGAACCATATAACATGTTGACATAGACATTTTGCATGGTATTAGGAAATATAGAAACATGGTTTAAAAGATCGTTTGCGTTTTTCTTGTGAATATTATAATATGTTTGAGATAATAATTAGCTATAAATATTATATCTGAACATATATTGTTACTTAAGATGTGTTTGACACAATCATAACCACAAAAATTAATGATAGTTTGCGATTGTGATTGTATCAACCATGTTTTTTCTTTGCGTGTTTATGGTAAATTTTGCTACAAATCTTAAACAGAAAATTTCAGATAATATTGATGCCCCACATGCTGGGCGCCATTTTCTACAAACTAAATTAAAAAATGTTAAATTTTTAATAAAATGATTTTTTTAAATCAATTTTTAATGAAAGATTTAATTCATTTCAATATATGTGACCTATAAGTATAATGATGAATGCATTTATCATACATCAAAAAAATGCATTGTAATTAAGCAATGTTGCTGCTGTTGCTTGTATTACTGCTGAATGTTGTTTAGAAATTGTTAAGGAAAAAAGAAAGAAAAAAATACCGTTTTTCAAATATGTAATTTACCTTAGTATTTTTTTAAGAGAAATTACCTAAGGAATGTTAATTTGTTTTGTATTGTAAATTTAAAAATATTACAAACATTTTAATGGTAACTTTAATTAAAATAATGCTAAAAATATATATTTTTTTTTGCTAATTGTTTTGTGTGTGTAAACAATATGTTTGACAGTTGTTGTCATAAATATATGGTTTTTGTTTACATTTACCAACCAACCAACCTTTATTTATAATTTTATTTTTATAATTGCCGGACTTCCTTTGAAGTTTTGACAACAATCCGTCGAATATTTTGTAATATATTGCATTTTCCTTGTATTTGTTTCTCTCCATATCACACACAATTACTCATTGCTATTGACTTTCGGTTTCAATAACAATTTAATATTTTATCATTAAAAAAAATTATCTAGTGTCATTTTATCTTGTTTGCTATTTTAATACATATAATACTAAATATATTTACAAATATTTGCGATGATTTTGTTGTTGTTTTACTCGTAATGTAATACATTTTATTGGTAATTTCATTTTAATGAATTTAATTATTAAGTGATAATAAATCTTATATTAAATATAAATAGTATATTATTTCTTTAATTAACAAATCGTTTAAATTTTTTTATACATTTGGGCAATTCACAACGGGTATTGTATCGTTGTATTTGTTGTATCGTGTATTACTTTACAATAGTGTAATTTACTCTTAAAAATCTGATACAACTTTACAATTTCATTTGCTGTGTTTATTAAGTGTTGTATTGTGTATCATAACATATCAGTCTCAAGTGAATGCCAGTTTGTAATAAAAAGAATAAAAAAAAAAAATTCATTTGTTGATAAAAAAAATAAAAATAATACAAATACATCGGTAAGTTTATTTCTTTAAAAATATACGTATTTTATCTTTTTAGTCTCAACCAAAACGCATTCGCCTAAACCCAACAAGTGGTCAGTGGCAGAAAAAGTCTTTAATTGACCTTTTAATGGAAAATCGGGAATTCGAGGTATGCATTAGTGCCTGTTTGTGTCAATGAATATGTATTCTAATATTGAGTTTTATTTCAGAAGCCAACAGCTCAAAGCTATTACAAGCGCTTCTGTATGTTCTAATTGATTGGACGCAGGTTAGATCAAAAACCAGAAATATGCGAGTTAGCTACATACAACAAAGCTAAAGTATAGGAAGGGTCAACAGGATCCGGCAGTATGGATGGCGGAACTGTTTTATCATTCAATAATTTTTTTTTTTTCGTTTTAGGTACTTTATTAAAAATGTGCAACTACTTCGATGAGCTTAACGATTTGTTTGAAAGACGAATTAAAGAGTGCGCTATAATTGAAGACAGCTTGGTATCTGGAAGCGATGTTATGTTTTTCACATAAAGCAATAATTAGTTTGTCTTTTTCACTTTCACCTTTATTGTTCGTTTAATTTTATTTGTTTTTTCTTGTTTCTATAAATTTATAAATATTTGTATTCTTCTGTTTTACTATTTGACGTTTTACAACATGAAAATACAACTGACTGTTCACAACAAAGTATTTGTATATTGTATTTCAATACAACATACAAAATACAATACCAACTGTGAATTGCCCAATTAATTCTATACAGTGTCTTTTTTCACTTTGTAATTAATAGAAAATTTTAATTAATTATTTTTAATTATTATTTAGAACCAAACCTGCTATTTTTAAACCACAAATACTTTTTGCATAATTTATACAAAAACTTGGGTAATTACAGTTAGCACCAGTGCTGTCTACACTTTTGTTTGAACATTTTCAATTTTTATTTTATCATTTGAAAAATGTGTATTCTTAACAATTTTATCTAAAGAAAAAATCGGAAAATCTTTGTGTGTTTCCCTTAAACATTTTATAAATTTAACTGCAAATTTTGCCAAATGGGTCATAAGTGCTGCGCGTTTACGAGCCTTATTTTTCCCACATTTAGCTCATTAATACCCATCATTTGAGTCTACATAGTCGGCATGTGGCCAGTTTTTTTTTGTTCTGTTATGCTGAGAAAAGGTTTTCTGCCTTCTAAGCTGGACATGCCTAGCGGTCTTCTACCGGAAAGTGCGTATTATAACCAAAAAACCTTAGGAGGAGGGTGAGACATTTGGCCAGACTTAAAGGGTTTCTTCTCTAGGATATTTTTAATATCTGGTTTGTTTTTTTTTTCAAACTCCGGCTTTGATAAATACAATATAATAAATAATATATTGGTCATAATCCCAATAAGAATGGTCGTAATACCAATAATACCCATTGGTATTATGACCCTTTGGCAGACAGTCATAACCATTCCATTGTTGGGGTTAATAAACTTAATAATAAGTTGAAAATAAGTTACCCAAGTTTTACTAGTTCCGTTCGATAGCTGGAAAACTATTAAGTACCAGTCCTGTGGTAGGTGAAAACAGGATCGGTTTCTAAAGTACCTATCACGTGATCGGTATAAAATGTCTCAATCTCGTATTGGGTCTGATAGCACTAGTTCCGTGTTAGGTCAAAACAGTACCGGTTTTTAAAAAACATAGCAAATGTTCGGTTTAAAAGCCTCTATCACATGATGATTTTGAAAGTACGAGTCCTGCAATATTTTTTATGTACGAGTCCTGTGATATGTTCTTTGTGTGTAGACATGTTACAGAGGTCGATTGACCCCCTCCTACGACAAGCCCATGTTAAAGTGACTGGTATTTTTCACATAAAAAGACCGGTCCCGTGACCGGTTCCTATCACATTGAACCGGTCACGTGATGTGTTCTGGGATAGGTCCATTTTCCGTAGGGAAGTGACGGTTCGATTGTTGAGAGTTTGCAAATTTTTACTCAACAAATTTTTGCCAGCAAGAATTTTTATACGCCAAAAAAAACATATTCCAAGAAACATTTTTACGTACTCTCCGACACGTACAGAATTATGATTCCGGCTTCTACTGCACGTTTACGGTCCGCTAATACGTATCTGTCAAAACTTGTACGTAAACGGAACATTAATGAACCGTATAATTGAATTTTGGAAAACAATACGACTCCGTTCCCGTTTCTGTACCGTCATATACGGACTTCACCGATTTTCATCAGATTTTCTACCGTTGCTTTTAAATTAATTTTGTTGTCAAAAACGAGTGTTTAAAAATTGTTTGTGATCATTATACGCTTAAGTTAAGAAAAAATATGTCTATTTAAAGTAAGCTCTCTTACATTCAAACTCTTTGCCGCCATCACACAGTGAAAATAACATTAAGTGATATCCATGAGGTCAATATTTATGACATTTTCAACAAGTTTTACGATGATCTGTGCAAATTAATACAGTTTTGCCAATAAACTGACAATTTATAATAGGTTTTGTCCGTATACGGATCCAAAAAACGGTACGTAAACGGAGTTGGATTTCGTTTGCTTGTTAGGATGGCTCAAAAACATATCGATTTTTGTGAATAAAAAAAAAAATATTTTACAACTATCTTGTTGTATGCAAATGTAAAGCAATGAACATTGTAAAATTAATTATGGAAAATATAAGTAGAATTTCTAAAATGTTGCTGATTAACATTTTATATCAATAATGCTGATTTTACATAGCAACCAGTAGTAATTTGTTTTTGCATTTGGTGTTTAACAAACTTGTGAATTGTTGCAAATTTTCCGTTTATTTACTTTTTTATTGAGAGTATGTTTGTTAGTGAGTAATTCTTACTAGACTTGACTGAGAAAAGGATTCAAACAGACCAGATCTACTTTTGTGCATCACCTTTTAAAAAATAAAATTAACAAACATTTTTCATTCTGTGTAATTTATCTTAAATTAGAATAAATTTTGTGATATTAATATAGAAAGTTTTTCTTTTTTTTTTTTTTGCAATTATGTATATGAAAGTTTTTTTGTTTAATGTCTCGCTATTGTCCAATTCCACACCTGCCTAAATTATAGTACAAACTAATATGTGTACAAATAGCCCAGCATAAAATTGACTACATATTATTGAAAATTCAATAACAAACTACTTTTACTACAAGTTTCATATTTCTAACAAGATTGTAAGCAACATGCAATAAATATATTAACAAGAAAGGAGCGATTTTTTCCTGTAATACTTCTATAGTACTTGTAAATTGGTGACAATTACTTTTTTTGTTTTTTGTAAACTTTTGCATGAACTTGAGGTGGAGTAAAAGGCAAACTGCATATAAGAGAAGAAAAAAATAAAACAAATCGACTACAAAATCCTTTCTTTCACTTAAAAGAAGACCAATTTTTACACTCAAAGAAAAAGAGCTTAAACATATTTATTTATGAAAATTTGTATACATTTTTGACAAATTAAATGTTCAATAATATTTATGAAACGTGTTATCATATTAATGAAATATTTTTTTTTTTAATTATTTATAAAACATTTTATCATACAAATAAAATTATTTTATTGCACACAATTTCTTTGGGTACATCAGCCGTAATATTTTTTTGTTTAAAAATATTTGTTTAATTTGGAAGCCTTTTGGCTAAATGCAAAAAGTAGTATAAACACATTTGTTCCAAAAAAAATCATATCAATGGCTTAATGTAGAAAGGCCCTAAATCGATTTTTTATTTCTTTTAAAGGTAAGGTAGGAAATTTCATTGAATGCATTGTTTGATCATCACAGACAACAATTAAATGAAAAATTGCATTAAAAGAGTTTAGTTTATAACTTCACCTCTAAGGAAATAAAAAAAAAATCGAGTTAGGGCCTTTCTACTTTAAGCCATCTAGATGTAAGTTGCAATTTAACTTTTGCATAAATTGTCCGTCTAAAACATTTTTAAGTTTTATGGCTCCTTATTTCTTTCATTTTGATAAAGGCCTCAAAGTAGCAAACACGCAAACATTGTATATAAAATCTTATTTATCTTTAAAAAAAAAAAAAATATTAAGAAAAGAAAAAGGTATTTTTTTAATAAAGTCCTACTCGTTTTTTAGTATGGTGATATATATGTATATTTTTTCTCTTCTGTTTCTTATATTTAAGTCTATACAATGTGTGAAAGTAGTTTTTGTTAAACAACGCTTATGAATTTAGATACATTTACATGAAAAGCATAACAAACCAATAAAAAAAACTTAGGAACATTGTTCAAAAACTCAATTAGTGATGGGCACGTGACAAAAGATTTTGAAAAATAAGTTTAAATACGACTATGGATGTTATCGTAAGGTATTAAATAAAGTACCTTACTAGAGTTCTTTTTAAATAAAACTGTTTAACTAAATCATAGTTTTAAATTGATAGATCCACAAATTATATCCTCTTAATACCCTAACCGAGCACTACCAATAAATGCTATCGGCTTGTTGTAGCGAAAACAGACCAGAGCCTTTGGTGAAAATCAAACCCACGACCCCACATTGACAAGCAAGCACGCTACCGACTAGCCTATAGGGGTGCTCAGATACTTAAATAAAGCAAAGATTTTCTTAAGAAATCTTGTCTCTACTGAGGTCAGCCGCTCGGTAAAGGAATGGTACGGACAACAAACCTTCTTTCGGGTTTAAGTCTCCTATGTTTGGACATCAAAAGGTTGTGAAGATTATCTTTTTTTCCAACATAACCTAACACTTAATTTTTGTTTTTCTAAGTACAATAAGGCGGGGGTTGCCTCTCTTTAAATTCCATTAATTTATTAAAAAATAACACGTTCGTAAGTGAACTTGAAAAAAAAAATTCCCATCTCCAAAGAAACTTCCAAAAAAAAAATAATATTTGGAGTAAAAAAAAAAAACTAGCAGCAACAATTGCTAGTTGGGCAATTAACAATTTATTTTGACTTTCAATATGCAAATTAACACATCATTTACACATTATTTGTGTCTATGCACTATTTAGCCGCTACATACGGCTACTGTGGGAAATGTTTTGTATATAAAAAAATTAACTAATAATTTTGTACCTACAGCAAAAAAGTGAGAGGAATTAGTGCTTTATCATTAAAGATTACAGACAATATTTGTTGGGTAAAAAAATCAGCATCATTAGCTAAAAGTTATATTAAAAACTTTACTTAATTACATAATTTTTTGATTTGCATTAATAAAAGTATAAAAACGAAGATAAAAAGATGTTTTAAAATTTTCTAATTGTAAACCAAATTTTAAATAACATCATTTTATTTATTTGTTACAACAATTAATAATTTACAAATAACTTCCGCGGCGGCAAATATTAAAGGGAAGAATCCTTATGTAATTTTTTTAATATAATTTTGTTTTACAACATAATTTTGTAACTTAAATTAATAAATGACTTATAAAATTGTCTTTTGACGGCAGAATTAATTATTTATTGTTAGTTGCTTTTCGCAAAGTTTATTATAAGGAAATAAAAAAATCTAATAATATAATTAGTAAAGCAATAAATTCATTAGAAATGAAAATAAGCAAAGTTGTAGCTTAATTTGTAAATTAATAAATTAAAATTTTCAAGAAAAATTTTATCAATTTTTATGATGTGAAAATGCAGAAAATAGAGCGAGGGATTTAAATAGGATGAATGGGGCTGGACGTGTATGTGAATACATGATTGTTTTTTTTTTGCGGTTTAGGTTCAATCTCTTAAATATTTTTTTTCTATTGAGTTTTAGTGGATTCGAATTTTTCTTTTTTCGACATAGGCAATATATAAAAGTTTTTTGGAATATCTCAATTGTTGAAATAAGATGGTAGATGGTAACCTCTTTTTACAATTTGTATGCTGTTGCTGTTGCTTTAATATATATTCTTTTTATACCCTCCACCATATATTCACCTCAAATATTTTTCCACTAAACAATTTGTTTTCACATACATCAAAAAAAGTCATTCACCCCAAAAAATTTTTTTCACCTCCATAATTTTATTTCAAAAGTTTTAACATTATTTGTATCAAAACCAATGGAGAACATTTTTTTAGGATATTGGTGGAGGGTGTTCAAAGATTCGGCACAGCCGAATTAAAGCCTTTTTTTACTCGTTTTGATTTCAACTCTTATACCATGTTTCCATTATGACCAAAATAACATGTTTTAGGGAAATTATTTCAAAATGTGTTTTGAGTGTTCGAACTTTCGAAATCGATTTGACGTTTCATATTCATAACAAATATTCATAACAAATAATTAACTTTTTGTAACTTTTTTATATATATTTAAACTTTTTTATATTTATTACTACCACCTTGAATGACGCTTAAAATATCTTTTTTTACGAACTTGGCAAATTCAAATCTTATTTTTTTCGAATTAATCATTCTCCATGAATGGATAACACAGTTAGTACAAGGTGCCGCAAAAGTAATCCTCCTATCAGAAAATGCTATAAATTTTGCGATTGGCCCCTAATGTCAGTTCTGTTTTGACATTTGTGTAGTAAACACATGCGAAATACACGTTAATAAACAATGTTACGCTACACTGCTCCAGAATGCGGAATATTGGTGACTATTTATTTGAGCAATAATGAAGATGATTTTTCATCAAAAATAATCATGAGTGATGAGGCCCATTTCCATCTTAGCGGGTACGTAAATAAGCAAAATTTACGCTTATGGTGTGCTGTTTTCGCTGGAGGAGTCATCGGACCTTTTTTCTTCGAAGACGTCGCGGGCCAAACGGTTACTGTGAATGGTGAGCGCTACAGAGCAATGATCAACGAGTTCTTTTTGCCGCAACTTGATGAATTGGGATATTGTCTTAAAGACAATATCCGTCAAGAATGTGAGGACCTATCGCCGGAAGTTTTGGCCTAAGTGATGGAAAATGCCATAAAAAGGGCTCAAATGACAATCAACTGTGGCGGCGGCCAATTACATGACATCATATTCTCGACTTGATGTAAAAAAAATTAAAAGACCAAATAAAAATAATCCACAAAAAGAATCAAAGTTTTTAATTTTTTTTTAAATTACAGCCAAAAAACATCGGAAGGTTTTGCGCCACCCTGTATAGACAAATTTCAGTGTTGATATGTATTCAGTTTTCGATATGTATTGAAATTGGACACGTTGTTTGAGATGTTTTGCTAGCATAAAAATATATGGGAAAATATGTACCAAAACACGTATTTTGAGCAAAACATGCAATTTCGCTGAAAAGCACTTATATGGAAATGCAGTATAACTCTCATTTAAACCTTCCCAAAGTTAAAACTTATATGAAATTGTATTCCAAATAAAACTGTATATTTAAATTGAAATATATAAAAACTTTAATTTATATAAACCAAAAAATATAAATTTTGCCATCAACTTGAAAAGATGCTCTTACACAAAATTTAATGAAAATACTATACACTCTTTAAAAATGTTTGTCAATTTACTACAATAAAATGGGTAAAGTTTTATGTAATATTACGAAAATTCGGTAAATATAAACAAAAGATGTGTAGAAATGTTTTTGTACACATATTCATAAACAATAATACACACAAAAACTATTTTCAGGCATAATGCATTTAAAATTAAACACTTTGGGCCTAAAATTAGTAGAATGGTTATAAAAATTTTGACATTATAAACTTGGAAAATCTTAAAAAAATAAAAACGAATAATAATTTTATAAAATTATAAAAAATATAATAAATATAATATTTGTGACAATTTATATTAAATGACATGGTCAAATACTAAAAACATTTGTATTCCCATACAAAAAAAGTGAAATAAAATTTAAAATACATGCAACCAAATTATGACAGCATCTTTTTAAGGCAGTGTGTAAGTACGGATAAATCAGATCCTTATTCTGGAAAGGTTGCTCTTTAAAACGGAGAAGAGGATACAATAATGCCGCCGCACACTACAATTTAAATTAAAGACGACCATCACTGCACACACCCGTTCGAATTATATTATGTATTATATTTATTTATTATAGAATTAATTATTTATAAAACATGTTAACATAGCAAAAATGTATTCTTATAAAAAAATGTTTTTTTGCAGATTTATTAAAACCATTGCGTTGGTAAACACATGCATTTTTTATGTTCTTACGCATATTGAAATGCATTTTTAGGTATTTCATGCGAATTATTTTATAATTTCATTTAACTTTTACGCACTTTCAATGTAAAATTACCCATTATGTGTGTACCAATTTACGCATAATGTATGTACTTTTTTTCGTTTATCCAACTTATAGAAAGAGTACAGTTTCCTACTATAAGTTTGGTAAATTTTAACAGAAATTTATTAGTGTATTTTTTCAGATTTTTTTTATTTTTCTTTTAACAAGTTCTGAAATCTGAAACTAGAAATTTTCATAGAATTTCAAAAAAAAAAAAAAAATTATATAAAGAATGACGAAGCCATGTATTTGTTTGTCTTGTTAAATATTTTTAACAAAAATTAGATCAAACACCGATTACAGTAATGGGGTAAATACAGCAAATCTAAATATTAAATATATTTTTTAAGTTTTCTATAGTATAATTTACAATACTACTTATTCAGCAACATCTCCTCCTACTCCTCCTCCTACTCCTCCTCCTCCTCCCCCTCCCCCCCCCCCCCCCCCCCCTCTCACTACATTACCATTAGTATGATGGAAAACACCTTTTTTTTTGCCACATTAACGGTCCGTAAAAATAAAAGAAGAAGAAGCAACACATTAAAAACAAGAGAATTTTCCACAAAAACAAGCATCATTAACTGCACAAAGTCTTGCAAGGAAAGTATTCCAAGCTAAACTCTCTGATTTGTATGAAATTTAGATATGTGATTAGGGTTTGGGATTTTCATTTATCGATAAATCCAAAAATAAAGGAAAAATTATTTTAGAAGTATTATTCACAAAACTTTTTTTTAATAAAATTAAAAAAATAAGATATCTTTTTGTTAAAATGTTATAAAAATCTAGCTTTAAAATTTCCCGTTTTTCCGGAATTAAAGTTAAATTTCCGAACCCCAAACCCAATGAAAATTATCATAAAAATTAGAGGGAAGAATATCAAATCATATTCGGTACTTTTTCTTT
Organism: Eustalomyia histrio; assembly: GCA_949748255.1. Taxonomy (NCBI): domain Eukaryota; kingdom Metazoa; phylum Arthropoda; class Insecta; order Diptera; family Anthomyiidae; genus Eustalomyia; species Eustalomyia histrio. The sequence goes on from OX456523.1 coordinate 191,178,170, forward strand.
ATATAAAGTGCCCAAAGACTTATATAATTCTATTTACAACAACTTAAAAATGCAAAAAGTATGAAAAAAAAAGAATAAGGGAAAAGCCTTTAGGAATCCCATTCAAACAATACCAATGCCGAATTTTTATTTTTACATTATATCCAAGTTTTATCGAAGCTGGGAGTACCTTCCTTGTTAGCCAAGTTAAATATTGCACTATAGTTTCTTGGTTTTTTTTTTTTTGTTTTTTTGTTCAAATTAAAGATTACCTTAGATATTTTTGCATAATATGTAATATAACGCAATGTTGCATGCTTTAAATACAATATTTTTTATGAATTCTTTTTTTTTTCTCTTCTTGTTTTTACACAAACCAATTCCAAACTTTATTTTCTCACTAAGTTATTTATCATTATTTATTTGTATAATTATACAATTTTTCTTAGCACAGTTAACAAACATAACTAATGACAAAACATTTTTTTACCATCACTTTTATTTTAATAATCATGACAAGTTCATTGTTCTAAATACCTGGTTTATGTGAATTTTTTTTTTGTTTGTTTTTTATTTTTTTTTTAATGTACGACACGTTTTGTTCTAAGACACCTGTGACAAAAAATGAACAGAAGTAAAAGGTATTTAAAGTTAGTTAGGCTTTCTTTAATAGCAAGAAACTTTTAATTTTCATAATTAATAATTGATCTTTAAGCGTCTGTTTTGAAATTCTAAGATTTCAATGGAAATCTTGGCCTAAATGGCACTTAGCGAGATTCAAATTTGACAAACACAGATTTGTTTAAAATCAACATAAAAAATAACCTCAAATTAAAATATTTCTTAAAAGCAATTTTTTCTTTGGCGGAGTGCAATTTTATATAAAGATACAACGCTAATAAAGTTATTAAATTTATTTGACTGTTAGAACTACAAGAAGCTAGAGTCAAAAATATTTAATATATTGTTGGGAGGAAGACAGGTAATTTGCAAAGCTTTCTTCATTGTTTTCCTCCGCCAGAAAAAAAATAGAACCACACTTTTTTTGATTACTAGAACATTTTTATTGGATTTAAATTTATCTTTATTATGTTTCTAATAATTATAAAGGGTGATTTTTAACCGTTTGGGTTTTGAAAATTTAAAATTTGTAAATGTGAATGAAATATTTATTTGGGGCGATAAATGCATGCTTGCCATTTACTTTTTAAAGATTATTTCATGTAAATGGTGGCCCGCGGCTACGCATACTTTTTCCAGCTGTTCGGCCGGTATCTCCCTAATGACAGCTGTAATGTTGTCTTTCAGGGCTGGAATTGGGGCTTGCTTGACCCTGTACACGAGAGACTTCACGTACTCCCACAAAAAAGGCTTCTGGGGTCAAATCGCATAATTTTGGCGGTCAATGGACTGCTCCAAAACGTGAGATTAATTGCTCACCAACAAGATCATGGTATTGCGTGCCGTGTGGAACCTTCTTGTTGAAACCACATCAAATTCCTCCATTTTGGGCAAAAAAGTCATTAATCATCGTACGGTACCTTGCTCCATTGACGAATTGACATACCTCGATCTTCATTGACTCTGGCAGATACAGCAGCAATATTCTCCGCGGTACGCTCTCTTCGCAAACGGGTTGGTGTATTAATTTCCAATAAAGTGAAACTGATGCGAAATTTGGTCAAAATTTTGACGACCATAAAATATGCACGTAATTTAAGAATTACATTTCTCACACAGTACGATTTTTGATAAAAAATTAAATGATTTGCAAGTGTGGTTCGTTGGTGAAATAGCAAACCTTACGAGCATTTTTGGCATTGCCACATATCACAAACCTTTTTTTTACAATAAAAAACCAAATTACAAAAATATAAGCCTTTCTTATTTTATTATTTTGAGAAAATTTTTGGTTAGTATTTTGTCAGCTGTTGACCAGCGTTGCCACTTTATCATGCAAAAAGTCGACAAATTAAGTGTTGTATTGTGTAAAAGTCTCCACATTTGTGAGATTTTTATGAAATTTCTTACAAACCTTTCGAATTTTCATTTGTATGGGAAATCTTGAGATTTTACATGATAATTTTACTGAAGTTCTGATTTTAGTAGTAATCTTGGGATTAAAATTCCAGATGTAAACAAGATATTATAGGTTTTTCGCTCGCTAAGTTAAAATAAATTTGATTGAGATAACCTTAGTGCGAATTTTAAACAAATTATGAAATTAAGGGTAAGGTAAAAGGAAGCATTCGCAAGCGGCAGTAGCCATGAGTGGGACATTTTCTGGTTTAGTACCGACAGCACTTAAACAGAGTGGCAGCGCAGCTGCTTCGTCTTTTACCCTACATCCAAAATAGTAACTCCATATACAAAATATATATTTTAACGAGAATCCATAATAAAATGATGAATAAAATAATGCCACGAATTTTTAAGACTATGGTTAAAGTGAAACATGTTTTTTTTTTATTTTTCCCTGTAATTATTTAAGAATAAAAACTTAAAAAAATATAAGGATCCACTGACTTACTGCGTATTTTGCTCATAATTTCAAACTGATTAATTTTGGTGAACTTACCTAAAAGGAAAAGAAAATAAAAATAAAAAAATTAGTAAAATATTGACAAAGAAAAGACGTAGTTACAAAGAAAAATATGTCCCTCAAATTCCGAATAAACCAGCTTTTTCCACTCGATATCAAATTTACGAATCAAATGCCGAATCGTGCCTAAAGTTTCCGATTTATTGAAAATTCCCCAAATTAATAACTTTATTTATTTATGCGCACCGCGACCACAATAGGTCTTTTGTGCTGCCCAGAACCATCCCAAAGTTTCAAGCTATTGATGAAGCCAAGAACTTTACCGGGTGAAGTGTTCTAAATGTCGGAAGGCGACAAGAAAGGTCACCCAAAAACTTGATCCTCCTGACACAAAGCCCAGGACAATCGCAGAGGACATGCTTTGACGTCTCCGATTTCAACCCGCAAAACCTGCACAACTCAGTGTCCGATTGACCCTTCTTGTGCCTATGGTACTTAAGGTCACAATGCCCAGTAAAGTATCCAGTTAGGGCTCTTAGGTCCTTCGACCAAGGGCCAATAGTCGCCCAGACCCACCACTGGGCATATATATAAATCTCTTGGCCTGTCGTTGGCCACGAGATGATTGCCAATAATCGTAAAAATTTTGATTCTCTCCACATCCTGAGTTTCTCCCTAATATAGCCCATGAGCACCCCGCAAAAAGGTTCAGGGCCTATGCAGGGTCGACGGGCACCACGGTTGGACAGACAGTCCGCCCTTTTGTTTCCCCTTCATTCCAGGGTAAGGAGTTACTCCTACCGAGTCGGTAGAGAGCCGTAATACATGCCATGACAATTTTAGAAGACACCTCGTGGAATATAAAAGCTCTGAGTGCCGCCTGACTGTCAGAGAGTATACAGATACGAGATCTGACCACACGCCTTCGTAGGTATTCCTCCAAACACACACATATGGCGTAAATTTCCGCCTGTATCCTTATTCAGCTGTTAGTGTGATTTAAAATTCCCGTGAAATTAAAATTTATGTTACTATTACACTGCACTAGTCTGAAAATTTCACTTTCACCCAAAGGTAAAATACAAAACATACACGATGATTTCTATTCAATTTTGGTACGACGATGATTACTAACTAGGGCGAGGAATTTCATGGAAATGCAGGTTTTTCTCGATAGTCCAAAACAAATGTGGACTAAATATTTATCCGAATCATCAAATTTAGAACAAAATGGCGTATTTTTGGAAATGACTTTAAATGCATATTTGGTGCATTTTTAATGCAAATTTTGAGCTTTTTTAATGCATTTTTGTGCACATTTTATGAATACATTAGCGTGTAGATTCAACAAAGAAAAAGAAAAAACCAGGGACCGAAAATAACATATACTTTGAAATTTTAAAACAATAAGAAGCATATAGAAGTAAATGTCGAAAAATTTATTCAAGTATACCATTATTCATTCTTATGAAAATGTCTATGATAAAAATATTCCTTTTTAAAATATTGATTTCTTTTTTTTTTTTTTTTTTAGCAGAAATAATAACAGTTATTTTTTGATTTTTTCAATCAAAATTAAAAGTTTTTTAATTAAATGAAGATACGTGTTATAATTATTTAGTTGACTTTAAATATTTATTTGAATATGCATAAATAATTCTAGCTACTCCTTATAAATCGTTCACTTTTTCTCAATTTCTTTGCTGTGCAGCACAGCATGCTAAGATTTTCGACTAGCAGAGTATAATTATTAATTAAACAAAGAAGTTGATAAAAATTAACAAGCTAAGCAATAGCAAACAAATTAAAAAAAAGAAAATCTTATTAGGAGTATTAAGAATTATTTATGCACATTAAAATAAATATTTAAAGTCAATTAAGGTATTATAACACACAAAAATAAATTTTATTTTTGATCGGAAAAAAATCAAAAAATAACTTATTTTTTCACGAAAAGATATTAATCAAAAAATAACTGAAAAAGGAAAAAAACTGTAAAAATGGTACTTGGGCCAGAGTATATCTAAAATTAATATAAATTGAACATTTTTGATCTTTTTTATTTTTAGTATTATCATTGTGCCTATTAGAAAATCGACTTAACCACGTGTTTGATTGCTAAAACTTCAGATTCTAAAAGAGATATTTTGCCGAAAATGCTTAAAATAGTTAAATCTCTTTGTCGTTGTAAATATACGGAGGTTGAAAGCTCGTTGTAAATTAACAAAAATAACAAAATATTTTAATTTTATTGATGAATTTTTGGTCTTCGAAATTGTGGTTTTTAATTTTTATCTTTTATTTAACCTTTTTATTTTATTGTTAACTAATTTATTTATTTATTTGTCAGACATTTTTGTAAAATTATTTTTTTTATAATTTGTCATATTTATTATTTCCAGAAGATGCTATACAATGGAGTAGCGAAATATTGATAAAAATAAATAATATATTTTTGTAAAAAAACGAACCTTAAGCTCAAAAAATAAATTAATTAACAATTGTGGTTCTTTAACCTGCGTGAAACTTATGCAAATAGGCATTTGATAAAACTGACATACAGTTTCTTAACAAAAAGGAACAGACAGACAGGTTTCAAATTAAAACTTGGTCACATATTAGAAATAATTTTGTTTTGACTTATGAATAGTTAAAATTAAAATTATATTTAACTTATCAGCTTTATTATGCTTCACTTGTTAATTTTAGAATATACAATTTTGTTTATTATAGTTAATTAATCAATTGGACACTAAATGTTTTCCCTTTGTTTTGTTTTCTACAAATATCAAAATAAACATAAGTGAAAGTTTTGGGTAAATTTTATTTAATGAATGAATTTTCCAATAATAAAACGGAAATGTTTAATACCATGATGTTTTCTTTCTTTTGTTTTGTAACTGTCAAAAAAATAAAATAAAACGAAAACTAATGAAATGTAAAAAATCACAAATGCATAAACCTTAACTGTTTTTTTTTTTTTGTTTTACAATCGACCCAAAACTATCTATTTGAAGAAATAGACATCATCAGTTGCAACAGAATACAACTAACTAATGTTATTATCATCATCAATATCCTCATCAGTAGGTATCCGAGTTATGTTATATTGTATGTAGTAGAGTCTATAAAGTAGTAAAACATAAGAGCAGCGTTAAATTACAATTCTAATCAAAATAAAATAGTTTTTATGAGTTAAAATACCTGTTAAAGTTTACGAGGAGTATATAAACTAAACAAAAAAAAAAAATGAATAAAAATAAAAACCGTGACCTAGCTATGACTATAACAATAACAGATACTTGTTTGACTTTTTTTCCAACCATTTCTTTTGTTAAAACAAAGGGGTACTTTGGAAAATCACTTTTGGTTACCATATACCAAATCTAAACAATCCAAAACAATTTAACAAAGGCAGTCAAGCAAACGAGCTAAACATATATTGAACATTCTCCAAAAAAAAAAAAAAAAAAACCGAAAAATTATAAAGAAGTGGAGTAGTAACAAGTGCATTTTAATTTTTACGGTTTTTTGCTTTTAATCCTTTAATGTAACAATTTTTATATCTATAAATAAAATTCTTAAACATTGGAACACAAAAAACTAGAAATGAGTAGCTTTGAATAAATCTGCGTTTAAAATTTTTATTTATTTGTCTATGCAATTTATTCCTTACAAAAATATTACAAAAAAATTTTGAATTATAATTATAACAATAACTTTACTATGAGTTCAGAAAAATAATATAAAACTAGGAGTAAGTGAAAAATCTATAAATCTATATAATTGGTTAAATGTGTTACACATTCTCCTGATCGGGTCAGCATCAGCATAATTTGCTCTAAAAAATTTCACCGATATCAAAAAGTTGGGAGTAATAATAAAAAAAAAAAATTAATTGAAAAATTAATTTATGCAATTTTTTTTCGGAACTTCAATAACCACTATCGAAATGTTGATATTTTTGATTATTACTTATCAGTGGTGCATTTTCTTTAAAAACTTTGCAAGATTGTTCACCTTTGCCTGAACTCAGGGTCAGGGAATTTTTGGGGGATTTAAAAAACATTTGGGGGATATTTAAAATATCTAATAAAATATAAATGATTTTCAAAAAATTTATTTAAGCTGACACAAAAAAACAGGTAGTTTCAAACATCCGCTTTTCGAAAAATCTTTTTTGAAACCGCTTTCGGTTTTTACAAAAACTGGTTAATTAGTATTTTTATTTCACATTAAAGCGGCATCGAAAAAACCTTTAAGCGACTGTAAAAAATTCTAACAACGATATAAAAAAACAATCTTTAAAGATTTGTAATATTTTTTAAAAATAGAATACCAAGCCGACCAGCATGGCTTCATGTTAATTGTATACAATGAAACCTCCAATTTCTATCACATTTGTGCCACAAATGTGATAGAAATCGTAAATGTTTTTACGATTTCTTGTGAGATCTAGCGGTTTTAATTTGCTTCTAACAGAAATGATTTTCGGTTAGCTATTAACCGTTATTTTTAACAACTTCAACAGGCTTAACTAAAAACTATTAATTAATAATTATTACTACTGATACCAATTTGTTTCAATACTTTGACTAAACAGCAATGCAATGTATGTAAAATAAGAACAAAAATTAGTAAAAAAACATAAAAAACCGGTTAACTGACACCAAAAACCCGCATTTCGGTTTCTTCGAATTTCGGTAATAGTGGTAGGCGTTTTAAAAATGAATAAACCGGTTATCCGACTTTAGGTTTTGAATACTCTAACAAATACCTTTTACGGATTTATTGTGCAAAAATAGTTAAAAATATAATATTTAAAGTATTGTCCATCGATGGCCACAATTTTTCCCATGTTTCTGTAAAATTTCGGATACCAGCTGGGAAGAACGACTCGTTTTTGGAGGCAATTCAATCATTGACCCATTTTTTGCATTGTTCATATGAAGTGAACTTCTGTTGTAGTAGTAGGTCAAAAGAGTGATGTCGCAGAATACAGCGAGTGGGGTACGGACTTCCCTTTTCAGCGTTTCTAAGTAGGTCTTACAACATATGGCCGAGCGTTCCCATGTTGCAAAATCACTTTGTCGTGCCTTTCTTCGTATCCCGGCCGTTTTTGCTTTAAGTCCGATGGCGTTCCCCCGTGATCCCATCATTCGGTTTGAGCATCTCGAAGTAGATCATTCCGCGCTCTATCCCACCAAATACAGGACATAAGCTTCAGGCCATAAAGATTCTGAAAAAACCATGACTTTTTAGACGCCGCGCAGCTTTAACTCGTATGGCAGCCAGTTTTCTTGCTTTTGAATCAATCATATGGCTTTTAGGTGCTTGTTGACTATTGACTCATCCACTCCCAATATTTCTCATAACTGTTGAAGCGTTTGGCGTTCGTTCATATTGATCAGTGATTTAAATTCTTCGCCTTGAAACTATTTAGGTTGACCCGGCCGTTTATTGTCTTCGAGCTCAAAATCACGCCTTTAAAAGCGACCAAACCCACACCGACACGATTGTTCGTGCTCGACATAAACTTCCTCTAAGATTCGATGACCCTAGGTCATATTAATGAAGAACTCCTCGCAAAAAAAAACCTTATCTGGTACGAAAATCGACATGTTCGCGGCAATACTTGATTACGTCTCAACTAAATGTCACAAGCTGCCAAAGACGCTCATTCACAATTGGTTTTAGCGGCAAGACATTACAAACTGGCCGAATTGTATGAATTACACTTCCAATTTCTTCCGCACTCACCGTATTCGACAGATTTGGCTTATATCGATTTTTACCAATTTTCAGGCCTCAAAAAAAAAAAAAATGCTCGCTTCAAGATTTCGTTCGAATGAAGGAGTGATTGCCGAAACAGAGGCCAAAGGTATCTAAATGTTAGAAAGGCATTGGAGTGATTATATCGTTCTTGTTGATGAATAGTTGTCTTATTAGTTATCCTACAGACTTTTCAGCCGATGTGTTACATAGAGTTTGTAATTAAACTTAACAAATATTTCTAGAAATTATAAAAACGTCGTCCCCTGACGATTTCATTAGCAAGGATGAGCTCCGGATGGGTACTAGCCTTAAACCAATTATTTTCTTACATTAATTTTTAATGTTTTGGGATTTAATATGTTCAAATCCCAAAATATTCCTTATAAGCGAGTTTTTGGGTTGTAGATTAACTTTGTTTATGAGTTAAACTTGATTTAAACGAGTAGTTTTTTTTGGAGTGTGAGCAATGTTTTTTTTTAATTTAATCGAAAATTTCAGATTTTTAAATAAAAGACGCGCAAGTAGATCAATTCCGACTTGGTTAAAACCTTTTACATCTATCCACAACTTGGGTGGGTTCCCACCCAATTAATTAATATTCAATTAATTATGTAATTGATTCAATTAAAATATTATCAATGATGACTATTAAATGTGAAATTTATAATTGCTTATGACTCTATTATTCAGCAACATTTTTCTTTGGTGGAATTAAAGTGATTTTTTTTGTGTGTAAAGGACGAATTCGATCCATCCTACTGCACAATGCCTATGTTTTTGCAGTTATCAAGGTTTTATTTAAAAAAAAAGAACGGTAAAAATTTAATAAAATCCATACTGGCACGAAAATTGAAAAAAGAAAATTCAATAAGGAACGTCATCGTTATTTTTAAATCTGGCTTTTTAATTGCACGTGGTTATCACATAACATTAGGTTCATTGTCTTTTTTTTCCATTTCAGTTAATTTTTTTTGTAAAAAAACATATGCAGTATCCGCCGAAATTACTTACGATTGTCAGCGATTTCCTAAAAACAATCTTGCCGAAATAATTGAAATGCCGTTATTCTTAAAACACCAATACCAAAATAAATAAAACAAAGTTAACTTTAAAATACCGTTATTGAAATAGCCGATAAAATCCAAAAAAAAACCGATAAAAACTGAAACCTGCACCGTTTATTTTGAATCTTGCACTTCACCAATTAATTTTTATTTTGTTTGTTTGTTTTCGTTTAAGAAACAATTATCTATTGTATGTAACACATTAGAGGGTTAAATATTATTATTAATGCTATTGCTATTGATATGGAAAATATAAAATAATCAAAAATACTGTCTAAAAATACAGTTGTTTATTTTTCACTGGATATAACTCTCTTCCTATAACGATTTAACAGGTGCAGCCTTAATTTTCAAATAATTCTCTGTATTTAAAAAAGAAAAAAAAACGAAAACCATACAGGCTCCATTTTTGTTAATGTTGCAGGTTTACTATATTTTTTGTTGGTTTGTTGAATCTCTTAACCGTAACAGTTTTTTCGTTTATGTATTTTTTTTTAACTGCACTTGTCATTTTTTCGTTGTTGTTGTTGCTGGTATTGGCTGTTTTTAACCATATTTTATGTTTATAGATGAATTTTATAAATAATCGTGGTCATCGTTAAAAAAAAAAAAAAAACTAAAATCGTATACAACATTTCGTATCTAGTAATTCAAGGGGGAAAAGTGATTTTTTCTGTTTAATGTCAATAAATTTTCAATCTGTAATAGATGACTGCTTTTTCTTATTATTGTTATTAGTTGTTGCTGTTGAAGTTTATGAGGTTTTACAGATAAATGTTAAATTTTGTTGTAAATGTATTTTTAATTTCCTCCTCGTTTTTGTTCTGCTTCAATGATTTAATTTGTTTTTATTGCACCAGAAATAAAAAAAATGAAGGTAAAATTAAAAGAAAGCCATTAAAAAAACTTAATTAGAAAAAAAAAACATATAAAAAAATTTGTATATTATAGGATGGTTCACTTATAATTTGTATACATTGCAATTGTTTCTAGCCTGATACAGATATGGCGGTATAAGCAGCAAAAACCTAAGTGTATTGAAAACTTTCATCTGTCATATGAACACACATTAAATTTCATTTCGATCTAGAAACTCATTTGTATGGTAACAAATCAACGAATTGAAGTACGAATTGCTTGACCAAACAACTTATTCTCCTCATTTAGTTTCCTGTGACTTCTATTTGTTTCCAAATTTAAAAAAAAATTCCTTGCTGGCAAGCATTTTACTTCGAATGAAGATGAGATTGCAGCTATAAACGATTATTTTGTAGAGCTTCAGGAAAATTATTTTAATCAAAAGACAGAATTGCTAGAAATGTGTTGGACTTAGTGTATTGAAGTTTAAGGAGATTGCGATATATTGAAAAATAAACATCATTTTAAAAATCGAACTCTTGCTTTGCTAAGAAAATTTTGGACTGCCCTCGTATGTTTGGATCACATGAAATGCCTTTGCCTACAAACATAAAAAATCTGTCATAAACTTTTTTTATGTTAGTTACAAAACAATTGTTAAAAAATGCTGTCCCATAATGTGTATCAATTTAACTTTCCAAGTCTCTCTATATTTGAATAGCAAAACCTGGAAAATTATATATCCCAGCAAAACCACAAATTACCAAATAATGTTTAAAGTAATGTGTAGCCATAGGGGCTCATGGATTACTTTATACCTTACTTCACTGATGAATTTTACAGGCGATGAGCCTCAAAGCAATGTATATACCCATTACTTTAGAGGTGATAATGTAAGGGGTTACTTATATGGTTACGAGAATGGAAAATGTAATGTGTCTAAAAATAGATTTTTAAAAGAGGAATTTTTATTAAAAAAAAATTATTACAAATATTTGAAACGTTATTAAAAATAATGTGGTCATGATGGGCATCGAACCTGGAAACTCTGGTTGCCAGCAAAGAGCTCTACCCACTGAGCTATTGACGCATATAACTTTTGATCAATAATCGGTAACTTCTTACTTTGTGCTTACCAATAATGAAAAAGGTAACGAGCTATCATTACAAGGTAACGCATGAAAATATCGCACCCATTACCAAAGTTTTGCTGGAATATTATATGCCAATTATTATCGGCTTTTAACTAAAAATATTAAAATTCATGTCAAACTAAATATGTAACATTCAATATTTTTATAAACAAGTTATTACAATATTTTAATAATAATATTTTTATTTATTAGTAAATAAGTAATACACTTAAGTATACTATTCCAAATTTTATGTAATAAAATTGAAGAAATATTTACACGCGAATATTTCTCCAACTGACGCTGTAAAACCAAAGAACAATGTTGTAATTAGAGTTGTGTTGGTCATGAACGAAATTGTTCAATTGATAAATTCACTTAATTTAAAGATATAAAGCCGTTTACCATTATTAAGCATTTTTGTTGTTTTTATTAATTTCAATTCTTTTCAATTAAATTATTTACTTTATGAACAATAAACAAATCCTTGCACTACTGGATAAAACAATGACGAAAGTGGTTGCATACTCTGGTAAGGTTGTGTTGTAGGTAAAGGAAAATTTTTTTAAACGCTCATGAGGCTGCTTACAAGGAAACGGAAAAACGGTCTGGGATTAATTCTGGAAAAATTGAACTTGTCTGGTTTACAAGGTCCAATTTGGAATACTTTTAATGGGAGAGAATTATCTGGTTTTCGATTTAAGGCTCAATTACAATTGACAATTTAAAAAATTTTAAATTTTAGTTTCATTTCCATACCTAGCTTAAGTCACTTAAGACAATTGTAGTGGGACCTTTAGGTCCTAAACTTCACTGGAAAAGTAGAAGAAGGAAGATGAGCACAAAGTGAAATATTTAAGGCAATGCTTGTGGGATGATTTGAGGTTTGCGATGGGGCCAGGGACTTCCAAACAAGTGTAGCGTCTTTCAGACCTGGACAGCTTTTAGACAAAGGGTGATGAAATGGTTCTTGGGGGCAGGTTTTCGGTTTTCACGAAAGCTTCGAGGAAACTGGACATTTAGGTTTCCGTAAAATTACCGAGCAAGTTTAGCGTCTTTCATAACAATGAAACGGGATCTATATCCAACATTCATTACATTGTTGCCGATTTGTAGCGTGTAAGGGACTATATTAAAACCCTTGACCAAATGGATCGTATCAAGATATACTGATACGAGATTCAGGTGGACCACCTAAACAACTTGTGAGGTATTACGGAGAATGAGTATGTTTACTGGGTACTGGTTGATAATGATTACTGTAAGGTCTAGAAGACATTACGCGGAATGTATCTTTTTTCCGGCATAGCGTACTTTGCATAGTTTCATGTGGCCAATAGGCCAAGTACTTGCTTTTTACTTTTCCAGAAGTAGTCTTAGTTTTCGACCATTTTACTTTACCAATTTTAGTTTTGAGAAATGGGCCGTTTTAGAAAAAAAGATGAAGCCGGTGAGGGGGAAGCAACTATAATCAAACTAAAAACAAACGAGTTAAATATTGAAGTCATGCATGCCGACTATATGATACCCTAGTCTGGTTGAGTCTGCTAATGTTTAGGGCCGAAGTTTTAAAGGGTTGAAATAGGCTTGTGTCAAAATTTGTCTATAAATTGGTAAAAAATAAAAACAAGTATGAGCACTGGCTTCAAAGATGGACCAATACCAAATATGACACGGATACCTTGCCTCGCGGCACGTAGCGTGCGGGCAAGCATAAAAGCGATATGTGATACACATTAATATGCAGATTCTAATCAAAATCAATACAGTTTACACAGAAAATTCATAAAAGTTCATATAATCACAAAAAGTTGTATAAATATATTTAAATCTTTTTTGAAATTAGTATATGTATTTACCAATAGTTAAATTAAGTTCCCATGTAAAAATCGAAATATATATGAACATACATGATCATACATGGGCTTGTATGTGATCATACATGGGCATACATGGTCATATACGTCCATACATGATCTCATATATGACCATATATCTTCGGATCCGAAATTTGAGGGTATATGGTGATATATGTGCATATATTCGTATATGATCATATACGTCCATATACCCTCAAATTTCGGATCCCGAGATATATGATCATATATGAGATCATGTATGGTCATATATTGATCAATGTATGGACGTATATGACCATGTATGCCCATGTATGATCATATACAGGCCCATGTATGATCATGTATGCTCATATATATTTCGATTTTTAGATGGGTTACTAACAGTTCCAAACTTATTTAAGTCTACTAGTAAATATCTTTTATTTACAGAGGTCACAATAAAAGCAAAAATCTTAAATTTCCCATAAAACATTAATTTACATCTTTCCCAGGCTTTTTACAAAAATATTTCATTAAATTTATATCATACATGGTAAAATTGAAATCTATGCTTTTTAATCAAAATTAATTTACAATCGGTTTTTTGTTTAGTCTTCCAAAAAAAAAAAAAAAAATGTTGTTACATGCTCAGTGAATTAGGATCTAAATTTAATAATACATACACCATCTTTAAACATCAACTATTACCATAGTTTGAAAAAAAAAAAATAATTGAGCAGCAAGTGTAAAAGCCTACAAATAATGTTGCACTAAAAGTCCGCATAGTTAGATGTTTGTCTCTACAGCAAAGGTCCGCGCACATTAATCAATGTTTAAGCTGTCGAATCGTAACACAGAAAATAAGACTTTTTTTGTATAGTTTGAAAATATAAGACTATAAAAAAAATAGTCGGTTTGTCCGTCCGTCAGTCAAACCGTCTGTCTGTCTGTCTTTTTTGTCTACTACTTAGGCAGCAGACATAATACTGCAAGTAGCGGCAACATTGTCTTTTGGCATATAAACAGTTTTCTACTAAAAGAAAATGTAAAACATCTTGAATGAATGGTGGATCTTAAATACGAAAGTAGGGAACTCATCTGTAATGTGCAACATTTCCATTTGTTTCTTCTTGTTATTGTTTTGTTTCAAAACATTGATACATAGTAGTAGTGATGTTTCGTTTGTGTTGTTGTATGTTGAATGTCGCTGATGCTGATGCGGCTGCTGCTGTTGCAAGTATGTTACAAGTCAATGTAAATAGTTGTTACGATATGCATTGCAGTAGATGTAAAAAGCTGCAGCAAGTGTTAAAACAACAGTTTAGTAGTAAATATATGCAGATTTTTTTGTTTGCAAATGTTGTTGAGAGATTTATCTTTGGGTTAAGAGACCTCTATTTAAATATTGGTTACAATAAAGAAGTATAATGCAGTTTATTTTTTTTTTTGCATTTGCAACATTGAAAGGTGTTGAGATACATCTCTTTGTTCATTTGTTGTATAAATTTATTTGTTTGGGTGACAAACATAATTTACAATAATTTGAACTTGAAATGCCAAGAAAAATAGTGACTAAAAAGATGTTAACAGCTTATTTTTTGGTTTGAATAATGATTGAACAATAGCGATTTTGAAAGTTACTAATGGCATAAACTAATTTGACATTTTAAATGGAAAAAACTATAGAAAGAGATAGAGAGAATGTATCGTAAATGGAAAATTAGATTACCGATTATGAAGGTGACACCTACGTTGGGTAATGAGGTTGGTTCATAAAGATTTCGAAGAAATTTGGATGTGTAGTACAGGTGAATATGTAAGAGGACATTCAGTTACTAACAAAGCGGCTTAATCGCAAATTCTGGAAAGATAGATCTTGAAAATACCTTTCATTTGATACTCAAATTATATACAGTTTCTATGTTAGCAAACATGAAAAAAAAACTCAAATGCATATCGTAGTCAGTGGCCCAAAATATGCTTTGTGTGCTTGTAACATATACACCATTTAGCCTCCAGATAAGGGATATACAAAATGTTTATCGGTAGAGTTTACTGAAAATGTCATTTAAAACAAAGGTATGTACATACATATGCAGTTAATAATATGACAAAGTTATTTACGTTGAAAATCACTAAAACATATGTTGTTTTTATCTATCAATGTCGTCAAAATAACAAATTTTTACTACAAAATTTTTATAAACAAAAATTTTTTTAGAAATACTGTTTTTTTATTGCAATTATTTTTTAATAATATAATTAAAAAAAAAAAAGACATGAACTAAAATATTTCCTCAATTTTAATAAAATTTTATTAAAACTTAGAAAAATTTTCTAAAAATTAATAAAAATTCCTATGCTTGGGAAAAAACGATGTAGTTTATATACTCAGAAATAGTTCATGTCTTTCCATGTAATATTTATTGATTTTTGCAAGAAAACAAGTTTATTAAATAAAAATGTATGAATTTTTAAAAAACATCTTAGTTTTAAGAAACTTGCATACTCAAATATAATAAAACTAAGTTTAGATAAAAAAAAAATTAGAACTTAATTTACTTCCATTAAGTTCAAAAAATGTGTATAACTTAAATGAGAAAGTACTTGAACTTAGTGTGTTAATTTTTTCCGCGAGTAGTAAAATTAACTAAATTTTAGAAAACCATTTCTAAATTTAGTTTTTAAGTCTACCACATTCTAATTTTGAAGAATTGTTTTCTAAAAATTAGTTCAGGCAATTAAAAACAAAAGATAATAAATCTTTTCCTATGTAGTAATACAAGTTTATTTGATTTTAGAAACTGATGAACTATTTCTTTGGGAAAATTTTCATGCAACTTAGTTCAGTTTAATTTTAATAATTTTTTTTTTAGAATTTTTGAGAAATAATAACCTTAGGTATAGGATTTTTTTGCTAAAAATTTCTTCAGATAATTAAAAAAAAAAATAGTGTTTGTTGGAAAACGTTTAACTTATTTTCAATATTTTTTTTAGAAAAAAAAAACAATAAATTAAAAACAAAAGTTAATTTTCCTAATTTGCAAGAAAAAATATTATTTCTGGAAACAAATTAAAAAAAAATTTGTGCATGATTGTCAAAAATCGCTCACGTGCCCATTTCTAATCTTAACAGTCTTAAATATTGAACTGAAAGTAGCATAAAATATATTTTAAAATATTTATCGAAGGCACTAAAACTATTACTTTTTTCAGTTAATGATAAAAAAAAAGTTAAAATTTGTATGTGCCAATTAAAGTGTAAGCTAAAAATGCCATTTTTCATTAATAACAAGAAATGTAATTGCGATATTTTACAGTTAATTTAAGAAGACAAAGGACCCCCAGTGTTCCTTAGCCATAGATGCTGTGTTTCACTTGGGGCGTCCCTTTTTATAGTTCTCTCAAGGAAAATCATTAATTAACTACGAAAAGGATCTGACTTTGTCACAGTTGATTAAGTTTTTGCTAATGAAATTTAATTTATATTTTAGATACATAAGTTTAGTGTAATTCAATTTAATTTAAAAATAAACATGTATTGCAAAAAGTTTATTAAAAGCAGTGTTCTCACAAGCGGAAGTCTACCGAAAGTGGGCAAATACTTACTCAAAGAGTGTAAAGTACTTTAAAATATACATATGGTTAAATATATTACCTTTATCGTAGAAACAGTTTCATATTTATTAAATTTTTTTTTTTATCAAATTTAAGGATAATATAATATTTAACTTGATTTTAGAAAATAGTTTCTTAGTTTTAGGGAGTTAAGTCATAGTTTTTAGTTAAAACAAGTGAAAAAGGGCTAAATTCGGCTGTGCCGAATCTTTGAATACCCTCCACCATAGGGGCTGAAGATGATATACGTATATACTAAATTTTGCATGAACTGTAATAAGAATATGTTTTGTCAATTTATGTAACGAACTTTTGTTATTTAGTTTTAGTAATGTTATTTATTTATTTAGTTTTAGTAATGTTAATTACAGACGTCTGCTCTGTTAGCGACTTTAACATTGTTGCTTCTTACGTTAACATAGTTATTAGAGTAACACACATATGTATAGCTCTAAGAATGTTATTATTCTCATATATGTAAGACAATAAATGTAATCGAAACAAGAAGAAGACTTAATAACATTTTTACTTACTTAACAGAAAATTAAAATAGATACAGAAAAATTGTACAAATTTGTATGGAAAATTTAGAGGTACCTTCACATTTTCATTCATAACTTTTGAACCGCTAAACCGATTTCGCTCATTTTAAATACCAAACTGCTCGGGAGGATGTTCAATAATCTGGGTAAAAATTGGCACCCCCGCTTGCGTCTTCGCGTCGTGATCGCCATTTCAACAGACAGACAGACGGACAGACGGACATCGCTAAATCGACTTAAAATTACATAAGGATCACGAATATATATACTTTATGGGGTCTTAAACCTATATTTCGACATATTACAAACGGAATGACAAACTGATATATACCCTCACCATATATGGTGGAGGGTATAAAAATTATCTAATGAACTCAAATAAAATTTTTCTTAAAACCAAGGAATTATTTCCTAACTAACAGTAAAATTTATGATGATATATAAATGAACTAATTAGGAGGAAGTTTTATTATTTTCTTATACAAATTTCGTTCTCAATAGTAAATTTTTTCTATAATTTAGAAATTTTAAGTAAAATTTGTTTCTTAATTTCATTTTGGTAAAAAGTGTCTGGCGCCGTTTTTATTTAAATTTTTCCTCCAAATAAGTTAATTTTTCTAAATTGAAGTTAATTTTTTTTTAAGTGTAACAGCTATCAGACATTTTTAAGTGTATATTTGTGCAGAAAATTCGATATTAAAAAGACGATTAGAAATTTTCAATTGTTTCAACATATTTGATTAAGTAATAATAAAAATTTTATAATCTCTAACATTTTCTCCCAAAAACCATATTTGCCTCTTAACAAATTTCACCAATTTAAAAATACAAAAAAAAAAGTATTTTTTTGATTTAAACACTTCTCGTAGTTAAACTCCTTAGACAAAAAAAAACTAAAAAGAAGTCGTATAAATCTTAACCATGTTTTGACTATAAATACAATTTGGAAAATCATGTAACTAACGTGGTGCTTTATATAATACAACACATACTAACTAACTGACTACTCGTACAACATTGAATTGGTGGATGGATAATTTGTTAGGTATGAATCTTCCTGTGCGGTGGCGGTATTTCAAAACTTTATTTTTACAAGACTCCAAAACGACTAACTACAAACAACCACTACATGACTACTACTTAAAACACACACAATTTCACAAGCTGGAGCTATTAATATGCCATAGAGGGAGTTAATAAAAGCTACAAAAGAAGAGCTTCGAAAGACAACAGCGAAAAAACCTCCAAAAGAAATAATTGCAAAATTTTCTTGTTAAAGTAGTTAAGTTAATTTTTGCAGGCATCTTAATTGAAATAAAAAAGTGTGGAGGAAATCCAACAAGTAAAAAGCGTTTCACAGCAATTTCTTGTACTTTCAAAGTCTTCTATATGTTGACAATATGTAGGCGTATGTTTATAATGAAGTTGTGTTATGTTTAGTTTTTTTTTTCCACTAATACTCCACCCCTTTTAAAATTTTTCCTAAACGACAGAGATTGTTAAATGCTGGAAAGGTATTTCTATTTTATGTTTTCAAATATTAAAAATTATGAATATTAAAATGTTGCATTCGATTTCTATTGAAAGTTGGCAACCAAAACGATTATCGTAACGGTTACGGTTTTTGTAAAATAACGGTTACGGTATTTGTATCTTCTACGGGTTTTAACACAGACATAGTGTTTAATTGTTTACAGTTTTCAGCGGTTTGATTAAGCCTTATAAAAATAACGGTTATAGTTACGTTTTTTTGAAAAACGATATTAATGCATAAAATTAAACTTTTCATAAAATTTTATCAAAAATATCACTTAATTAATGAAAAATTTCAGATAGTTAATCCAGGTTTCATAATTCTAAGATTTTTCTTCATTTTGTGAAGAAAAATTTAATTAGTTTTTGGAAAAATAGTAAAGTTTTATTTTTTTTATGTGAAATGATTTATTTTTGGTTCAAGACAGTGTTCTTCTCCAAATGAATATAAAAATTAATTTAATGAATAATTTAATTATTATTTGTCCTGTAAAAGAGACAGATTCTCTAAATAGCTTACGGTTTTAAATTTGAAATATGTACATAGTATTTAATAGGTTCGGTATTTTAGCGTTTACGGTAGTCATCCGTGTTTAAAGAAAATATTCTTAAAATTAAAATATGCGGCATTTTGAATTTAAAATGTATCATTTCGAAATAAAAATGTAACATTATAAAAATAAAATGAAATACTTTTAAATTTAAATGAAATATATTAAAGTGCTTAATTTTTTTTTTTTTTTAATTTGAAAATGTATAATTTTCAATTTAAAAAAATATTTTAAATGAAAGCGAAAAGTTCAAGTATTAAAATTATGTCTTTTGATATATAAGGGCTGACATTTAAAACATTTGAGAACCCCTGGACGGTTATTTCATTCATTTCTTTAACCATATGCTCTACCGAAGATTAATTGCTTTGGATTTTATAAAGACTTGTAGTTTTTTTTTTCCAAACACTAGAGTATTTATAAGACAGTCGTTCGGACAGACATTGGCTGTTTTGATGTTTTAACCAATGTCAAGGAATTTATCGCCTAAGGTTACAAATATGCCAATATGCATGCTTGATTTTGTTTAGTTTTACTTGCGTTTTTTTTTCTTTTTCATTGATTAAATTGAAGTTTTTGTTTTTTGAAAAGGGGAGAGAAAATTATATGATTTTTCGCTGGTTTTTTGCCTCTTTGTCTAGTAAAAACTATATTTTAGTTTTTGTGTCTGACTTAAAAATTATAGCATTGAAAACTAACGTTTCCAACATAAATACGTTTTATATAAAACTGCAATAAACTCAGATAAAACCTCATTGAGTTTTGATTGCATATTAACCAGAGGTTATTTGTTTTGGAATTTATTTCTTTAACTAATCCCATTAGCGAACATTTATCAATATAGTATAATACATATTTATGTGAAAATTTGCAAATATTTGTGCAAACTGTAGTTTTTTTTTATTTTTTGAAAAGTTAATTAGAGTTTGATTTATAGATTTTGTATGAAATTGATGTGAAGAAAGAAATGGAGGAAGAAATTTTAAGTGTAGCAATGGACAATGCAAGAAAAATTCCTTGGAAGGTGGAATTAATGGAAGTTTAATTATAAGTTTAGCACGGCAACGTCTTTGTGAGAAAGTATTTCCACTTTCCTTGCGAGGAATTACATTAAAGTTTTTTTGGTCTATTTTGATTGCTCATATTTCTTTCAATTTTATTATCTTCAAAAGTACTTCCACTTTAGCTTACTGGAACGTAAAAATGTAATTACTAACAATGTTGCTTTAATTTTATCGTAATTAAAAAAATATCAACTTTAATTTCAAAATTTCTCTTTAAACTTTTAGGTGATCAAAAGTACCTACAAAAAATTTTCTTAAATCAGTTTAATTATAAGCTTGTAGGAGAGTATTTTAATTGTCTCTTACTGGAAAGTACAAATGTAAGTAGTAGTAACAATTTCACTTTTATTTAATTTAAAAATGTTAAAATTTTGTTGCACAATATTTCTTTCACTTACTGGGAAGTACAAATGTAATAATAATAAGTTTGTTTTAATTTCATTTTAATCAATGATTTCAATAATTTCAATGATAAAGTTTTTATAATAAGATCAATCAGAAGTTTAATTATAAGTTTTTCACGTTAATGTCTTTGCAAGAAATTACTTCCAATATTCTTTACTGGGCAATACATATGTAAGTAATATTAGCAGTTATATTAAATTTTAAAAATGTTCGTCTCAATATTACTTTAATTTTTAAGATTTTCAAAAGTACTTCCACTAAAAAGGATGTACAAATGAGAGTACTATAAGAAGATCGAAAGTATTTGCAAAATATCCCTAATAGGTGAAGCAACCAGAAGTTTAATAATAATTTTTTACTTCAAGTTTCACTTACTGGTAGGTGGAAAGGTAAGTAAGTACTAATAAGTTTACTTTTATAATTGTTCATTATTTATTGCAAAATATTTCTTTCAGTTTTAAGATTATTAAAAGTACTTCTACTTTCGCTTACTGGGAAGTACAAATGTAAGAACTAAACGTTTTGGTTTAATTTCATTTTAATTTAAAAAAAAAAATTATCAACTTTATTCTAAAAATCGAAAGCAAACCTTAAAACAAATAAATAATCATAAATTATTCACAGATTCATAAAATGAATAAATTCTTGTGCGAATTGATTCTTATAGCGCCCAAGGTAGCCTTAACCCTTTGACTGTCCCCAACCAAAAAATTTTTTTATGCCGTACGTCCACGTACATAAAATTACGTGCATCACATTTGATACACGGACCAATATTTCAACTATTTATTATTGAAGTGTTCTATGCATCGCATAAGATTCATGCTATTTTTATTCTTTACTATTTATCTATTTGATTTTCGGTATTGTTTTAACTTATTATATTATCGTTAAAGGAAAAAAGACAAATTGTGTATCACATATGATGCGCAAGCGTATCAATCATGACGGATGTGCGTATCAATCATGACGCCTGTGCATACATTGGACAGTCAAAGGGTTAAGGCACTGGTAGAAAAAATTAATAATTACATTTTATGTAAAAAAATTGTTGTAAAGGGAACGGATGGCTTAGAAGCGAGAATGAATTAAGTACAAAATTCGTAAAATTTAAAAATAATTATTTTAAAATGAAACAAATTTTTAAAACTCTTACAAAAATATTAAACCATATTTAGATAAGTCTCTGTTAATAAATTATAAAATTAAACACATTTTTATTCTTTCATTCGCACAAAAAAAAAAATATATTTTTGCAATTTTTGTTGTTGCCAATTTTTTGAAGCTGGTTTTACTAAAACATTTCCAAAATAATTCCAATTAAAAGTCTGTCTGTTTGGTGTAATGGAAAATCATGTAAATGTTAATCGGAAACGCTTTGCCGTTTTCTGTATGTATTTACGATGTCAATAAGTGTTAACAACCTCAAATCATTGTCATTAATTCGGCGTAGGTGATGATTTTCGTAATCATAATAAATTTGTTATAAAAAAAGAAAACTAAATCAAGATAGTGTTAATGATAAATCAAAAACCACTGATGTCATTGTGCTGTTAACTTAAATAATGGGGTTTATTTTTTTATCGGCTGCGGTATCAAAACTAATCAATTTATAATTTACTAGTTTTTTTTTGGAAAATAGTGTCCAGGCAAATCCCACGATATTTAAGAAAAAAAAAAAAAAAAACTTTAAACTATTACATGAGAGATTGTCTGTAATTGATTAAATAAAGAAAATATGCAAATTTAAAGAAAAAAAAATATAAGATTATCATAGATTTAAAAGTATAAAACCAACAAGCAATTACATGATGAATTTTCTTTACATTTCTCAATCAACAAATGGTCAAATTGTATTTTAAAATTAAATGACCTTTAATAGCTTTGTAATACAATGTATGTGTAAATTCATGAGCTACTGAAGAAAGTGTGATGCTAATTTATTGACTTGAGACGAATTTGTATTAAAAAACAATTTATTAAATAAGCGCTTTACAAAACTAACTGATGGTTTTAACTCTTGACAGGCATTAGAAGTAAAATTTGCAAAAACTTAAATTAGTTTTTTTTTTTTTAAAGTGGGTGGATTTAAATTTTGTCTTATTTTTAAATTATTATTAAAAATTTCAAAACCTTTATATTTTTCATAGTTAGTTTTTAATTATACGAGAGTGAAACTAGAAGTTCATTCTTTCAATAGCATTCTCGTTTAAAACATCATAACATGAAAACCCTAATACATATTAATGGCACATGTTTGGCGCTGAAAACTTATCGATTACTTTTTAACTCCTTGTAAGCGAGACTGAAAGGCATTTTCCTCAATAATGTTTTTGTTCAAAACTAAACTAAAAAAGACAATTTCGATTTATAATATTAAAGTCAATAACTGCAATTACCTTTAAGCTTCTTTTAGGTAGAACTGTAAGACGAAACATCCGACTTTACGAAATTACCCTTTAAAATTTCATATACATAATTAAATTTCCGTCTTATACACTGATGGAATTAGCTGCATAATGTTAATGTGTTTGTTCATATTAATTAAGATCATATAAGCAAATACCAGGAAGGTCAGTTTATATGAGGATGAGGTCCAAATATGGTTCGATTTTCTTTAATTAATTAATTTGGAGACGTTAGCCAGATAACATTCCCAATCCATATTTCGACCAGAAATCTACAGTTTGTGTATCTAAATACCATTTAAGCCCAATTCAAAAGGGACCAATCTGTGGAAGGTAGGTCTTAATATGTACCGATGATAACCAAATCGAATAGCGTTCGTTCCAATAGGGGGCCTTACACGATCAAACATGCTGTACATCATTTCAAGCATTTGATAATGTATAACGTTGTTTGATGACCATTAGAAAAACAAATACACGGAGTCATCAAGCCATGCTATCCAGCATGCTTGATAGTCTAGTCTATTGGCCGCTTAAAAAAGTGATTCTAAAGTCAATTGCTATACTAAGTTAATGCAAGGTTTTATAAAATTTTACGAAATATATTTGTCACTGTATTTATTAAAAGTTTCATACTCTTAATTAGGAAGTTTATTAAATGGTATGAAGCTTTTTATTAATTTTAAGATTTCTAGTTCACTTTGTAAATAAAAGTTTCATTAAATTAAGGGGAAATTTTCATTATTTTCGTTCAGTAAAATTCACTGTGTACTGAGTGTACAAAAGTTTGTAATGACAACTGAAAATTTTGTTGTTATTACAAGAAATTTTGCTAATTTGCTGCTAAATTTTAGTAAATTGCTGTAAACTAGAATTTAAAATCGATCTGCTTGTTGCTGTTTTGATACAATATTTGTGAAATGGAAATACCAGGAAAGTTCTGTACAAAGTTTATAAAAATAAATAAGCTCTAATTGACAAAAAAAATTAATTGTAAAATATAGAAAAATTTTAATTTATAAAAAAAAAATTATAAAAAATGCACAAATTAACTGAATTATTTTTAAATATACTTATTTAACTTTAAAAGCTGTTAATTTATTTTAAAATTGCCTTACGAAAAAAACGCAATTTTTTTGTCAAACAATATATTTTATTAATTTTTTTTTCACAAAATATTTTAGAAAAAATAAAAATAGTAAAAACCATAAAGGAATTAATTTTTTTTTTTTGTTTTAATTTTTGTATTGAAAAATATTTTTCTACATTCAAATTTAACTTGTTTTAGAGCTGATTTGTTAAATTAGATATTTTATTAATAAAATTTTTTTATAAATTTCAAAAGACTGCACAAAATCATCCACAGGCTCCGTAAAATCTTCATCAGGGTTCACAAAATCTCTAGAGTTGCAATTTTCACTAAAAATTGTTGCCTCTTTCTTGTTATTTTTATTTTTATATTTTTGTTCACAAGTTTTTTGTAATTTCTTTTGCTCATTATGTATTTTGTTCAAATTTGTATATGTAACTTTTAAATTCATTTTTCTTTATATTTTTATTAAAAACTTTAATTTTGCATGCAGCTATGCACATGTATTTTCAACAAAATAAAACAATAAAAAAATCAGGATTGTAAAAAGTATAGACGCTTTGTGGACATGTCACCAAAAAGTCACCCAAAATAGTAGACAAAAGTGGTGACTTGTAGACACTTGACCCCAGGCTTCCTACAGGGTACTTTCTCTCCACTCATACCCCATACTAAACCAAATTAATGTCCCATGTTGGGCGCCAAAAATTTGTGTATCGATTACTTTGTAACATTTCGTAAAAATTAATCTAAAGTAATTTTCGAATTATACAAAATTTGTAATTGTTGGCGCATTGTCAATTAAAAGTTTGTTATATTAACAAAACATATCCAAAATGCGAAAAATACATAATTAATTCTTTATTTATGTTATAAAATTTTTAATTGAAATTTTAGTTACAATATTTTATTAAATATTGACCACACTGTTGTTTTTAAACAATAGACGGATTATTGTACATTTGTATGTATGAATGGTGACGATTAGTGATTGATTTGCTTGTAATAATAATAATAATAATGTTTGTTTGCTTGTTTGATTGTCTATTTGTTGAAAACATTTTGAAGAGGATAGTTGTTGCATGTTTATGAGTACATGTAAGTGATGGCGAAAGGATGAAAGTTATCTTTTTTATAAGCTTAAAGTGTGTGTGTGTGTTTATTATTATATTTTAAATAGAAAATATATTTTATTTGTTTTTTAGTGTTTTGTTAAATACAACAACAACAACATCACCATCATCATATTGTGTTTGTTGGTGTTGTTGCAAAGTCTTGTTGACATTTTCTACACTAAATAATGATTATTAATAGTATTTTTTTTTTTTCATTGTTCGAACAAGTAAGCGAGAAAAGCGAAAGGACTTTCTAAAATATGCAAAAATCATTTAGATGAGACGAAAGCCTATAAGCTCATTTCCCAGGCAACTACAACTACTGCAATTTGCTTCTGACACTGCTGCTGCTGCTGCTCATGTTAAAAATCATAGATTTTATTTTATTTTTTAATTAATACTTTACCCATAGATGTCAAAGTCAATTAATATTATGTTGATTATTATTATTATTAAAAGGCGTGTAAAATTGGATTTAGATAAATTGATACAAGGTGTCATTCATAAAAGATAATAAATATCACTATGAATACAGAGTGGCATACAATGTTTTTGTTTTGTTTTAGTTTGCTTACCTGCAAAGAGAAAGAAATAAAATGGAAATTAGTTAAAAGTTAAAAAAAAAATCAATATTTATATAATAGATCAATGATTTTGTTGATTAAAAAAATAAGGTAAAAAGAAAGTACTACAAATCACATTAATAGCTTTTTAATTAACTTTTCGTTGAAGCTTATTAATCCTCAAACAGCACACAAGTGAGAAAGTTCAGTATGTGCTAATTTGCACTTCTGTACCGTTTACGTATTGTGGTAGTGTACTGTTTGGGTGAAGGGGTTAATTGAAAAAATTTAAATTATCAAATGTTTCAGATTGACCCTCTAATGCAATATTTTATTTTTATTTGCAATGAAATTCAATGTTTGGTGCAAAAAATATTTCGGTTAACCGCTTATGTACGCGGTAATGACTGAAGGACTTGAAAATAAATCTATTAAATTAGAGCTCAAGGAAAATTGGATTTGTGCCTTTTGCCAAGATATACTAAAATATACAGTAAGGAGTCCCTTAGCATTGAACTTTTGTTTCAAAACTGTATAAATTTGATTTTTTTTTTGAAAATAAATCTTTCCAAGTACGGAATAACTCCATTAGATATCAAGTGACATATTGTTTCTCTATAATTTTGATATGCCTATCACGGAAATAATATTTCACTGTGAAGTTTTTGTTTAGTTTTTGTATTTATAACGCGCCATCTAGCGGTCGCAAAAATTCAAACTTTGAAGCTTTGTACATACTAAAAGATTTTTTAAATATTAAAGATTTTATTTAATACTCAAGCAGTTATCAAAATGATGTAAAAGATTTGACTACCACTCTTTTATGATTTTTAGGAAATTTTTAAAAATTTTGGCCACTTTAGACAATTTTTTAAAATTTTAATAGGGCTACATTGGCTGCTCAATTTTTAAATTTTTTTAATCGTTTGTTAAAAGAAAATATCTAATTATCACAATAAGACAAAAAATTTTGTAATTTTTGGCATATTAAAGATTTAACAAGTTCTGAAAGTTCTTGATCTGAACTGAAAAATTTTCCTAGAAATAGTTCATCAGTTTCTAAAACCACATACATTTTTATTATTACATGGGAAAAAATTTATAACTTTTGGTTTTAATTGTCTGAACTAATTTTAGAAATTATGTTCTAATTTTTTTTTTAACCTTAACTTAGTTTTATTATATTTTAGTATGCAAATTTCTTAAAACTAAGATGTTTTATTTTAAAATTGATATATTTTTATTTAATAGAAATTTTAATCAAGAAATTTTACTTAGGAAAAATATGAACTTTTTCCGAGAATATAAACTATTTCGTTGTTACTCAAACTTAGGAATTTTTATTTAAAAAAAAATACAATTTGACTTAAATTGAGAAAAATTTTTTAACTATTTTGAAGCAAATTTTGGATTAATTTTTAGTTCATGTCTTTTTTTGTTTGGGTTTGGAAAGTTCTTGATCCAATTTAAAATTTTACATAAAAGTACACATTGCACACGAAAAAATGCTGTGAAATTAAAAATGCATTTCAATACCGAAGACTTATTATTCAACCTGTAAAGTAAAATGTTAACAATAGTGCTTTTGTTTTTATTTTAAGATTTTTCTTATCGCCGGTTAATACATAGTTAAATTTCAGTAACATTTATAAGCTGAATTTGCATTTTCATTCATCTAAAATAAATTTCAGGTGAATAATTTGCAGCATATGGAATTTCCTCAACTTAAGTTTGTTTTATTTTCTTCTTAAGTCTACTGTTATTTAATGTAGCAAGTGAAATCCTTTTAAAAAAATCTCTACAAAGGTTAGAAAGAGGAGTATTACTTGGGGTGTACAAATCCTATTTGAAAATTATACTCTTGTTATAAATATGTATGTATTCTGTCACCGTTTTGAACTAAAGAAAACTGTGACAAGTTCCGTTACAATGATATGTATACATGTATAAAGAACGTAATGAACAACCTTTAAATCCTAGGGAATTTATAATTTTTATATTTGAAATAGTAAAATTTTAAATATTTTGACTGAAAATATATTGATAACAGAAATTTGTTCCACATATTAAATTTTTTGTAATTAATAGAACTTTAAAAAATTTGAAAGAATTTTAAAAGATATTTAATTCTGAAAAATTTCTTTATAAAATACAGAAAGTTTTGTATAAATGTTTAGACGAGATTATTTAATTTAAAGGTATATTTTTTGAATCATATTTTAAACAATCAGATACAGGGCGGAAAAATTTCAGTTTACGATTTATGTAATCAAGCAAAATGAAAACTCTAAAAGATTTATTGGTATAATTTTAATAAAAACGACTTCTATATAATATTTATAAATTATTTCACAAAACCGATAAAGTTTCGTAAAAATTTAGTCAATGAATCTTTTCATTAAATAATTAAAACTTAAAAAAATTGTATGTTTTACTTCATCTTTTGGTTTACCATTACGTGTTTTGTATAAATTATGCAAAAACTTGGTAAATTTTAGTAAGTATTTAGTTGAAGTACGCAAAAACTTGGGAAATTTTATCAAGTATTTAGCTTTTCTTGCATTTTTACATAATTTATACAAAAATTTGGTTAGAGCATATTTAACTAATACTTTGGCAAAAATGTTTGAAAAAGTTTCATTAATATTAATTTGTGAATTGGCTGACATTTTTTCTGTTTGCCTTGTTCATTGCCTTGGTCACCAAGTGATATGTAGCCAAGTTTTGGCGTACCATTATTTGTTCATCAAGGATTCAGTGCATAAATTGTGCCACACATAACGAAAGTCCTTTGTGTGTGCAGCATAAGCATAAAAAGGATTTCAATGAGATGCCATAGTTTCTATATTACAATATACACGTACAAGTAAAAAAAAAATAAAAACCAACAGTTAGGTTACACCAGAAAAAAAGGGTGAAAATAATACTAAGACTGCACAAGAAACCATGTCGATGCAGGAACAATGGAATAAAGAACAAGGAATACAAAGGACTATAGAATATAATATGAAAACAAAACTTAAACAAGCATAAACTAAACTTTTACAAAAGTAAATTCTGGAATTTTTATTTGGTTAGTTTTGTTGAAATCGTTTGAAATTTATATCAAAGACTTTAAAACGGAAATCCGTTTATATATATCCGTTTAAAAAAAAAACAGGAAATACAAGTTTATTACCAAAAAAAACTGTGAAAATGTTATGAAAATTATTTGTTTAAAGTTTTTTTTTAATTATTAAATTTTTTTAAAAAAGTTATATAAAAATTTAAATTTAGTTTAAAACTCAAACACCCAACAGCAGCAGTAGCATAATTTTTTAAAATATTTCTTTGATATAGAGAAAAAATCTTCTCTTGAAACTAAAAACTAATCATTATTTTTGTGCAAAGTTATGGTTTATTTACTAAAACATAAAACCCACCTCTTTAATAGGCAAACTGTCGGATTTTTAAACATATGAAGCATTTATTTTTTAAAAGCAATACAAACTTATTTATATAAAATGTTGTTTTCCAAAAAACCTACACAGGGGAAAAATTACACTTAAATCAAATATAACAAATGTCATATTTGAATTACCTTTTTTTTAAACATTTAAAATTAAATATAAATCTTATTAAATTAAATATAAATTTTATTACATTAAATATGTTTCTAGTAAAAATAAACTCTAATGTATTTGGGAGTAAGGCTTTAAAAGTTTTTTTTTGCATTTTACATTTTTTACATGTCGAGAGTATTGTGGCAAAATTTCAAGTAAATCGGAGCAAAACTAACGAAGATACAGCGTTTTAAACGACCGGCCCTGGTCGTTTTTTTTTACCTGCCTGGAAGCTGCGTGACAGCCCAACTGGAAGCTGATTCAAGTCCCTTTATAATATCGAAATTAGTTTCTACTTTTATGGGTCTTTGTAAGTATGTAAACTGACATTGATGATTCTGTGTAAGTATACAAAATTACACCCTTTTATTGATGCTTAATTTTGGAAGTTTGAGTAAAAAAAACTTTAAATCGATTTTCTCGCAAACGTTATTTTTGAAGTGCGTGAACATTATAACTCAAAATCTTCTTGACCGATACTTTAATTTTTGAACACTATTTTTAAACAATAATTAGCAGGTAAACAGGGGGAGTTTTTTTAAGTTTTTCCATTTTATAATAACACATTCAGCGATTTTTTTTTAGTGAATATATCGTTTTTCACTTCCAAAAATAAAAAAACGAAAAAACTCTCGGACTACCTAAGAAAACATATCACCTTTAAAACGCATTTCGATTTTTTTGTTTCAGATGATTCGATAACGGGTTATGGAGTTCACCGCATAACAACTTTTTTTCATGGCGCCTCCGAAGATTCGCTGCCACGGACTTATTAATTATTATTTTTATTGAAAATATTTCCAAATATACTTCAGATGTTATAATATAACGCATACATATATGAAATAAATAAACATTTTTTAAATAATGAAAATAAACCTATTTTGCCTTTAAAACCTTACTTAACCAACCTTAATTCAATGTTGTTTCTGCTTGATTTCAAATTTTTAAAAAGCACACCATTCACATAGATAATTTTTTTTTGTGCAAAACAAAGACAAAACATTCTGTAAATATAACTGATTTTTTCACAATTTAATCTTTTAAAAGTTGGAGATTATAAAAAAAACGAAATGCCTCATATTTATCAACTACATTAAAATATGAAGTGGGATATAAATATTAAATTGTAATGTTGTAGAGATTACATCTTTGTATATGCGATATCCATTCATTTTATTCATCGATTTACAAAAAAAAAAAAAAAGGAAGGAGTTTTATATATTTTCTTTTGCTAAATTTATAACGATTGCATGCATATATGATATTAACAAACATATTGAGTTTAGATATTAAATTGGTTTATGTGGTGCAGCAGTATTCTCAACAATTTTAAACCATAATTTGATCAAAAGTAATTAATCGCTTATTGGAAAAATATAAAAAAAGAAAATATAAATTGTAACAACATTATAAATTTCAACACATCATTGATTTGACAATAAACCATAAACAAAAAAATTTTCATAAAATTTATTTGAAAGCTAGACAAAAAGGAGTAAACCAAAATGATGGAAATGGAAAATTTATAAATGGTCAATTATAAAGGAGATTGTTTGCTTTAAAAACAAAGAGTGTAAATTTTTGCAAGTAACTTTTTTTTTATTGAATTACAATTTACAGAGTTTAAACGAAAGCACTTTGTTTTCGGTCGGAACACATGTTATTAGGAAAAAACATCTATTAGGAAAATTTATACGAATTTTCATTTAACCCAATTTTTAGTTGCAATGAAATTTATGTCATGTGTACAAAAATAAATAAAAAGATCATTTAAAAAATTTCGTTTTGCATTAATTATAAAAGTACCTCTAAATTTTCCATACAAATTGGTGTATTTTAATACAATTTAATAGCAGCATCTTATGAATAAAATATTTTGTTATATTTCTGCACCAAAATTTTAATTCACCTCAAAAAATGTTTTACCACAAAAATTGTGTTCGCAATCAAAAAACATTTCATATAAGTTTTTTTATGTAAATTTTGTATATATTATTCGATCTAGCTGTTTTAATTATATATTTTTAAATTTTATCAGGCTCGAGGATCATAATTTTATGTTACTAACGAATAGTAAACACTAATTTTTATTTTTTAATTATAAAATTGAAAAAATTGTGAGGATTAGCGCTAGAGGGAATGCACACTTTCGCCCTGAGCGACCAGGTCATCGTCAGCCTCCTTATGAACCACCGAACTTCACGTTTGAAGTACATTGACCTCCAAGATCATGCGATTTGACCCCACTAAACTATTTTTTGTGGGAATACGTGAAGTCTCTCATGTACAGGGACAAGCCAGACACAATTCCAGCCCTGGAAGGCAACCTTACAGCTGCCTTTGGTAAGATACTGGCCGAAATAGTGGAAAAATTGTAGCCGCGAGCAACATTTACAGGATATAATATTTAGGAAGTAAATGGCAGGCATTCCTTTATCGCCACAAATGAATATTTGATTCCCTTTTGCAAGTTTTGTTTTCTTTTTTTAAATTTTCAAAACCGAAACGGTTACAAAATCACCCTTTACATAAAAAAGGTTAATTTTCTGAAATAAAAAAATAAAATAAGAATATTATTTTTATCCCTTCAGAAATATGTTATATTAATATGTTAAAAATTCCTTAAATTTGACGTTTGACCTTAAATAGTGCAACTTAGTGTATCTCCATTTTGCTATAATTTAAAGGATTGATATATTTTATATTGTTTTTAAATATTTTAAATGAAAAACTTGACTAAATGCTAAATATGATAAGTAACAAAAATCGCCGTTTTCTTAAATCTGCTTAAATAAAAACGCTGCCCTAGTCAAACGAAAAAAAGAATACCTACAATTTTAGGAATTTTTAATCCGTTATATCGCATATTCGGGATTTAAAGTTTTCAATTTAACATTACTGCCGAGTAAAGTACAAAACACTTTTGGTCGCCATTAAACGAGGGAAAGAGATATCAATACCAGTTTTGATATGTGGTGTGACCCACACATCGTGTTTTTTGAGTTATGCCGGCCTTCTCGCAAATGAGCGATATGTGCTTAATGAAGTCTAATCGTTGATTTTTGAAATTTCTTTAAAATTTTCTTTTTTTTTGAATTTAAAATTGAAGATTTGATAAAAAATACTTATCACTACACTCACCAAAAAGTCTATAATGGCAACTGATAATTTTGCTGTTATTACGGAAAATTTTGTTAATTTGAACCCAGCGGTATTTTTTACTAATCTTAGCAACACCTATTTGCTGACGTGTAGTACAATGAAATTTGTTGAAAAAATTAGCTGCCGCTACTAAATTTTAGTAAACTTTTTGTAAAGTTGAATTTAAAATCAGTTTGCTAAAATCAGCAAAAAAATTTACTAAATATTATTAATATTAGTTCTAGTTGGTAGCGTGCTAGCTTATCAGTGCGGGGGTCGTGGGTTCGATTCCCACCAGAGGCTCTGGTCTGTTTTTGCTACAACGAGCCAAAAGCCTTCGTTGCTAGTACTCGGTTAGGGTATTAAGATATAATTTGTAATTTGTAATTAAATATTTATTTTTTTTATCGAGAATCAAAATTTTTTACATTTATTTTTAAATTATTATTATTATTATTTTTCAAAAAATAAAAAATTTTAGACATAATTAAAAAAAAATCAAACATTTTAAAAACAAAACGAATTTATCATATTGTTTTGATTTGGTAATGTCTGTTTTGAAAAATATTTTAGTAAATTTTTTTTACTTTTAAGATTTTTGAACTAAAAAACTTTTTAGTGCTATTTTAAGTGGATGTCGTATTTTTAGACATGAGTCTGTATATTCACTTCCGATCCCTCTTATTAATCTATGTAATATTTTAAGGCAATTTAAGTGTGTAGTTGTAGGTTTTAACTAGAAATAACATTTCCTTCAATATCCACTTATTAAAATTAGTAATTTTTTTTTGCTAATTTTAGCAAATCGGGTTTCAAAAATTTCTAAAATGATTTCTGAAATCAGCAACAAAAATTTGTAAATATTCTGTAAAAATTCTGTAATTTGTGAATTGTAAGAACAATAAGATTTGCTAAATAATATTTTTTTTACTAAGAATCAGTACGAAAATAGTAAAGTGCGATTGAAAACAGTTTACAAATTATTTTTACTAACTTTTTTTTCTGAGTGTAAGTACTGTAGAATTTAAAGAATATAAAAATGTTCTCGTAGTAGGTAATTTCAATAAATTTTAAAATTTGTAATCGAATTTGTTGATCAAGTGGCTTGTAATGCCTTAGTTGGCGGTGGAAAGTTTTAATAACGGCTGTTTTTTAAACGATTTTGGTTTTTATTGTCTTATTAGAAATATAATTTATTAACTGCAAACACAACTCTTTATTCATTTTAATTCAAGCTCGTTTTAAAATATATAAATTTTTAAGCAAGTCAATAAAAAATCATATTTTCCCCTTGTAATCCCTTTTTTAAATTTTAGGATCTTTCCGATGTCGAACTATCCTAATTTTTTTTAAGGCATGGTTTTACCACCAAATAAACAATTAGAGGGGTGGGAATGTTCAATGTAGCACCCTAGTGTACATGCACGTATGATTAATATTAATTATTCAATATTTGTCCATTACTCATACGTAGAGCAATGTTCTTACCTAAAATTATACAAATCCAAAACTTCAAATTCATATAAAAATTATTTTAAATAAAATAAGCTATAATTTTCATTGTAAATTTGAGTGTGTATGTGCACAAAAAACTATACGATTTATAAAAACATTTTTAGCATTTATCAGTCATTTGGAGTTTTTGTTTTCAAACTTAAGCCACATAAAACTCTCTGTAAACTTGATAACAAAACCGGAAATCTAGGCCAATAAACCGATTAAATTATAACCAAGTTTTTTTTTAATATTCTGCAAAATATTCTACTAACCTTTAGTTGTCTATAAAACTGAAAGAAAGCCTTACCAAAAAAAAACAACGCCTTCTCTTACCATGTCGTGTTATTTTTTCCGTTTAAAAATTTATAGGCAAAAAAAACCTTCATTAAAAACAGTATTTTGACTGCAGAAAACAACAAAATCCAAACAAAAATATAAGAATATTTTTTATAATTCTTAGTAAATAATCAACATTTTTTTTTGCTGTATTTAGTGCCTTAACGTACCAGTCAATATTTTAGTTGCCACAAAACAAAAAAAAAATATATTATTATAAAACGGAAACCTTTTCCGTTACAATTGTACTTGTCTCTCTAAAAATTATGTGTAATTTGACAAACTAAACTAATTTCAAAACAAAAAAAAGAAGAAGAACGAAATTTAGAAATGAATGGTAAAAGGCAGAATTACTAAATAATTTAATGCTTAACTAGATTTTAAATATCAAATTGAAGTTTTAAACTTGAATTTTATGGATTAAATGAAACGAAATCAAAAATGATATCGAAATTAAATTACATAAAAACTTTATTGATTTAATTAAAAAATTAATTTAATATGCAATTATTACAAAATTTTTAATATCAATTAAATTAATTTGTAACTTTTTGTAGTTGATTTTCTTTAATTAAAAAAGTCATACAGTTATATATTGACATTTTAACAAAAAAACTTTACACTTTTCTATTAAAATTTTTAAGCAAAATATAAAAAAAAATTCATTTCAATCAAGAAAAATTTTAGTCAAATCAATTTTTAATTGAGTTTATTGGTAACGAATTAAATAAAGTTGTAAGTAATATTTTCCATTTAATGTTTTTCCAAGTAATCAACGTAAATAATTCCATGCAAATTCAAAAAAAAAAAACCGTTGCCATAATCTAACCTGCAATTCCACTGTCTTTGCATTCTTCGGGGAGGATTCACCTAATAAAATGTATTGCTTTGATTTTTGTTTTATTTCTGATGTATTGAGGTGAATCCATGATTCATCAACAGTTATGTATCGGCGAAGAAATTGATCGGGATCGCAACGGAAAAGTCCTAAACCAGCTACTGAATCCGTCACACGATTGCGATTGTAAGCAGTTGCTGCACCTATCTTGCCGATAGCTTTTTCATATCATATTTTTCGTGCAAAATTGAAATCACTGAACCATATGATATGACCGTGCCCCTTAACAAGTTCACGAACTTTAACTTGTCGGTCAATCGAAACTATATCGTCAGTTTTTATCGATAACTTACAAAGTAACTACCTTAAATGGACGCGCTGAACGAGGTTTATTTGTGTCTATACTGCCAAGTTTAAATGCATTTACCTAATTCTAGATAGTATTTAACTCTGGTGCAGATATGCCTTCCAAAATAGCCAAAGTTGGGGCGAATTTTCCTAAAAATTTACCAGATGTCTTTTGACATTTTTCGAAAACCTACTTTATTTTTAAATTCTTTTCGCTCATTATATAACTTTATAAAGACTTCTTGAGTTGCCCTCGTATTATAAAAAAAAATTGTTTTTTTTTTTAATTGAATTCATTAAAAGGAAATTCATTTATAAAAAGAATTTATTTATTAAAATTCTGATGGTATAAACAATATTTAAAGGTTTTTCCGTTTATTTTTTTTAAGGTTAGAAATTTTGTCTTGGCAAAAATTGTTTATAGAGTTTACGATAGTTGTTTAAAGTGAGTTTGATTTTTTTTTTGATTTGTTTTTATTATCTTTATATATATAATTCTCCTGTACGTGTGTTAGTGACTGAACTCCTCCTTAACGGCTGGGCCGATTTCGATGAAATTTGTTGTGTCTGTTTTATTTGATCCCTGAATGGTTTAGATTCACAATTGACCTATATGGGTACAATGGGCGTGGCACCTCCCATACGAAGTAAAAATGTATTTTTGTATATCTGGAGTACTGTTACAGTGGGAGTCTTCAAACTTTGTGTGAGCTTTTTTTATAATAATACTCATAATCTCCCAAAAAAATGAGTGCCATCCAAGCAATGGGCGTGGCACCTCCCATACGAAGAAAACATTCATTATTGCATATCTGGGGTACTATTAAAGTGGGAGTCTTCAAACTTTGTGTGAGCTTCTTTGATAATAATATTCATAATCTTCCAAAAAATATGGGGGATCCAAGCAATGGGCGTGGCACCTCCCATACGAAGTACAAATTTATTATTGCATATCTGGGGTACTATTATTGTGAGAATATTCAAACTTTGTGCGAGCTACCTAGATAATAATGTAATCCTATTCCTAGGCAGAACAACGTTTGCCGGGTCAGCTAGTTATAATATAATTTTTGTTTATTACTGTTGTTAAATCAATGTTTTACGTTTTATTTGTAAAATTGACAAGAAGAGCAAAACATTCTCATAATGACATACATTTTTATATTGCGATGGCAACACAAAATAAACGTGTTCATAAACTATTATCATCAATTTAGGTGAACATTATAATTTATGTTCCTTCAAGTTGTTTGCGTTTTCTTTGCTAAATTATTGTTAATCTTTCATTTTTCATTCATGTAAACTTGATAAAGGATTAGTAACACTTAATCATAAAAATGTATGCAAAAAAAAGAAGGCTAATATTTTATGATTTATTTAATTTAAACTTCCATTGAAAAGTTAAAATATTTATGGAGTTCTATTAAATATTTGATTTTGGTCTAGGCTTTGCCGATAATGTTGTAAAATTGTATAATTTTTTCAAATAACAAATTTAGAAATTCCAAATGTACATTTTGCGTATACTTAATGAAAAATATAAATCATACGCTCCGTATAAAAAATATTCATTTAAAGAAATTTAATTAATTAATCTAAATAATTTTTGAGTAAGTAACCGAAGTTTTAAAAAAGTTAGAGCTTCCAGAAGAGGCAGTTTAAACATATTATCCTATCAAAACGTATATTTTGCTACATCCCTGCCCTGCCTTCTAGGCAATCAAACTAAAAAAAAACAAGTAAACGCATTAAATTGGGTTTTACCGACTATTTTGATACCCTACACCGGGTAACAAACATAACAAAAAGTAATTTTTAACCTCCAAAGTACCAAAGATAGCTTTTTTTTTGAATATTTTGCAAACTTTTTCATTTAAAAAATTCTTTTAGTAATAAAATATGAGGAGCTTAGTATGTACTGCAGTACTTCTGATAATCATAACATTAAGGTAATAAAAGAGAAAACTAAGATCAATTGTTGACATCGATAAACAAGAATTTTTCTATATACCAGTAATTTGCAAATATACACACATACATATTCATATAACAGATCAATTGAGAAGTACCCGGTCTGACACCTAGATGGCGCTACTAGACTTAAATCGATATTATTTTTAGTAAGCCCTAACCTTCAAAAGACACGTGTATAAATTTGACAGCTGTCGGATCATTAGTTTGTGAATTATAGCATTTAGAGTGAAGCAACTTTTGTTATTGTGAAAAAAATGGATAAAAAGGAATTCCGCGTGTTGATAAAATTTTGCTTTTTGAAGGGAAAAAATACAGTTGAAGCAAAAACTTGGCTTGACGACGAGTTTACGGACACTGCCCCAGGAAAATCAACCATCAAGGATTGGTATGCTAAGTTTAGACGTGGTGAAATGAGCACCGAAGACGGTGAATGCAGTGGACGCCCAAAAGAGGTTGTTACGGACGAAAACATCAAAAAAACTCCACAAAATGATTTTGAATGACCGTAAATTGAAATTGAGTGAAATAGCAGGTACTCTAAAGATATAAACTGTACATGTACATCATATCATTCACAAATATTTGGGTATGAGAAAGCTCTGTGCAAAGAGGGTGCCGCGCAAGCTCACTTTTTACTAAAAACAAGTCAGTAAAAACGAAGGCGAAAATCCATGAATTGGACTTCGAATTGCTCCGCATCCACCGTATTCTCCAGATCTGGCCCCCAGCGACTATTTCCTGTTCTCGGATCTCCAAAGAATACTCGCTGGGAATAAATTTTCGTCGAATGAAGAGGTGATCGCCGAAACTGAGGCCCAAACAGCATTAAAATCCACAAATCACAATCCCAAAGTGGCCCAAATACAGGTATCTTTTGATATAAAATGTTATTTTGACACTGACAGATAGTCATACCTCTGCCGATCAGCATGATGAGAATTTTGCAGAAAAATCTCAGACTATAAGGTCCAGTTGACTCAGCAATTGAAGGCAAACGACCATCCACTTAGTTACGGCTACTCAGTTTGGGTCTTAAAAAGTATTGAAAGGATTTCGATTTTTAAGAAAAAAGTAAAAGAATATTTAATTGAAAATTTAGAAATGCTTCTTATGTGATTAAATTTACTTAAAATAACTTAATTCAAAATTGGATCCCAGTGTATACATTGTTTATCTAACTTTAACAAATATTGTTTTTATTATTCTACCAAAATTTGTTTCTTCTTTTGTTTTTAATGTTTTAATATTAATAGTGAAGTTTTTATTTTATAGTTGATATTTTTAATACTTTTATATATGTTATAAAAAATACATTTTCATACATATAAGTTTGAAAAAGATCAACTATACAATAAAAACTTCACTTTTAAATATAACTTGGTACGGCAAAAAGAATTGTTTGAACATATGTAAAAACAATTTAAGCACAAGTCTTTAATATTAACTAATTGCTGATTTGGACATACAGTAATAAAGGATAGTGTAAAGAAAAAACACAACAATAGTAAGTAAATTTCATCTACTCAATAAAAACAAAAAAATCAACTGGATGTTAGCATAAATAGCTTTTTCCTTTAATTTGAGAGTTAAATAGTTATATTTACAATTGGCAATTTCAATTTTCAAGGGCACGAAGAATGTTGATGAAGGTCGTAGCTGAGCAGAAAATGGATTACACTCGGCTTGTGTTTAAATAACTTTGTTTATTCTCCATGACTACTAAATAAAAAAAAAAATAAGAAAATGGACAAAAAAGTCCATTGGAAGCTAAAGCACATTTAAAGTAAGTTCTTGTAGTTTAGATACTTGTATTGGGACCACCCCTTTGTACAAATTTTTTTTCATGCCTGTTTCCACCTGTGTTTTGTTAAAAATTAGCACCCCCGCTTGTGTCAGCGTGACGTTATCGCATTTCAACAGACGGACAGACAGACCAAATTAGGTGGAGGTTATAATTAAATGTAATTTTTGCGTATACGTTATGTGAAATCTTACTGAATATTAATCATACGCACCCTAACTAAACTTAATACATATTTAACAGGGCAGCGACCTTAATGCACTAAAAAATATGCAGTAAAAATGCAAAAGATGCACTATAAATTCAAAAATATGGACTAAAAATCAAAAATATTTTAGTAAATATTCGCCAATTTTTATATATTATATTTTTTATTACTCAAGATAGTTTGTTTAAAAATTAAATTTAATATAATTTAAAAAGGCCCAATAATACAATGTTCCGTTAAAATTTGACCAATAATAAAACAACAACAAATATGTCAGTTAAATACCAAGGGACCGATTCTGAATATGTGAAGCTGTAAAGAATCCGATTCTTGATTTAACTTTTGCGAAAACTATCTGTCAAAATTTTATCATATGAGTTTTTTTCTTTACCAAATAAAAGTTCATGAAAAAATGCGAGTGTTGCACTATTTTACAAACATTGTTATCGAGTTTTTTTTTAAATTAATTATTTTTTAAAATTTTTTCTAATATAAGTTTTTTTAATTTTATTACGAAATTTTTAATTTTCAAAAGAATAAGGGAATTTATAAAAACAATAATTACATTTTTATTATAAAAACAAAAAACGCTCATATCGCATTTGAAAAATTCATGTTTGCAACACTGCAGAAAAAACTTCTGTTTCTCTTCAAGAAGTTTTTTAATAAAAACTTTGCTTTACAACTAACGAAACTAGTGGAATGAAATAAAATTGACAGATAGTCATCATAATCGCTCAAAGTGAAAAATAACTATAAAGTGAAAATGCTAAATTATTTATCACTTCTCAAAGCAACTTTATTCGGAATTGGCCCCTAAGTATATGACAATAGGATGCTTCTTCTTTCAGTATGTTACATATATGCTACATCAAGATTTACAAATACCTTCGTTACTTTATTTTTAGTTAGTTCATTTTTATTTAAGGAAAATATGCAATAAAATTCGATTAAAAATCAAATATACAACAACAAAGCGATGCAATTTTATTGCAAATTCAATGATTTGGTCAAAATCATTTTTGGATCATTGACTACAAACATGCATTCACATGAAAATCCCTGCTCTGATAGATTTAAAAATTATTGGTTTTGGTCAAACTTTATAAATTAATTATTACTAATAATTGTTTTTCTAAATTTCCTTAAATACATTTTAAAAATTGTTTTGATATAACTAATTATTTATATTAATTAAAAACTCCCCCAAAGTTTAAAAATATTCAATAAAAAAAAAACTTATAAAAACCATATTGTTTAACAATTCACAGCACTGAAATCATGACACATTTTGAAATCTCTTTTATTCTCTCAACTTACTTTTATTGATAAATTTTGAAGAAAAAAAACTCTTAAAGTCGTTAACAACTTAAAAATAAAAGATTTATTGAAAGCATCTCCTGACTTTAATATTTAATTTATAATTTCTTTTCATTTTCGAAGAGGGTGTTAGTGAATGTGTGTCTTTTTGTCTGGAAAAACATTATTCGTTGATTGAAAGATACATGGCGTTTGTTTCAACATTTATTTAAAAATAAAACTTTTTGTTAACACATAAATAAACTATTAAGAATTTTAAGATGAAACACTTTCAAAATGTTTATGACAAGAGGAAAAATAAAAACAACAAAAATATATTTCAAATAAACAAATTAAAAAGAAATTAAATTGGGCGAGTAAGGAGGAAATTAGGTGTTCTTTGAAAGAGACCAACCGAAAAAAAAAGTGTTACAAGCTCTGTTTAATTATAAACGATAATACTATTTCTACACATAATTTGATTAGAATAGAAAACATGCACGCACACACTTACAATCGTGTAAAGGGTCATTCAACCTATTACAACAAAAACTTTTTGTTTAAAAAAAAACAGCAAAAGGAACAACGAATTTAAGAACTTTCAAGTCCTACATGTAATAAACTTCCGTAGTACTACACTTAGACAAAAAAGGTGTACAAAATATTTATTAAAATGAATCAATCACAAACAAAAAATTATAGTCATTATTAACTATTAAAAATTAATAATGAAAAACTCTGACAACTAACTGAGAAAAAAGTCAAAACACACACAGTAGATTCCAGTTATTTAAAAAATATTTGATAATTTTAAAAAATATTTAACAATTTTGAAAAATATTTAATTAAAAATTTTGAAAATTTGCAATCTAATGTTTAACACGAGTAGTTATGATTGAAAATTTTTGAAGATTTTACAGGATTTTTAATTAAAATGAGTAAAGTTCTACTAACTTTTTCACAAATGAATTTTTAACGAAATTGTTTTTAAAAGAAAGTAAAAGTTTTCGAATTGAAAGCAAATTTTCATAACATAAGTAACGTCATAGTGCTTGTTAGAAAAAATACCTAGCCACCTGTTTGATTGATTGCTAAGGAACAAAATATACATATTAAAAGGTTTTTTGTTTAATGTCTGCCTATTTTGAATGCTTTATATTTTAGAATAAATTCTAAGGTTGCAATAAATTTAGAATATGAGAATTATTGAGAATGAATTATTGCTTAGAACCTGGAGCAAAAATTTATCAGCTAAATTTTCTTTATCGAATAACGACTTGTAGTAAAACAACAACCTTCCCTTTTTAATCTGTTTTTCTGTTTTAATTTCTGATTGAAATCATTCCAAAAGCAACCGCTTATATTTGATCAAACCGGTATTCCTAGAACCAATTCGGGAGCTAGTTCTAGTTAGTTATATTCTACATTTAAGGTAAAGGGGTTCGGGTTCCATTTAATTTGTTGTAGAATTGTTGTGGTTGGGAACTAATGAAAGATAGGTCCGAATGCAAACTTGTGTTGAAAAACATGAAAATATAATTTACATTAATTATACTTTTTTAAAAAATTAAAACAAAACACTAGTTTTGAGTTGGTTAAAAAGTTATAATCCCTTTCACTTGATTTCAAAAGAATTTGATTGTATTTTATCTATTATTATTAAGTCAAGATCTGGCCCACGGCCGGCATTATAAGCCATATGGATCTTTTGTACCAAGGATCATAAACTAAACCAAATTCTGTATTATATTCCCTATGAACTTTAATATAGAAGATGGAGGAGTTCCTAATATCCTCTGGACCTAAAAATTTCCTATTGAAAACTTTTCTTCTGTTCCTATGCAATACAACACACACAAAATGTGGATGGTTGTTTCCTCTCCCTCAAGACATAGCCGACACAGAGGCGATTCCAAAAGAATCATCTTCCACAAATGGCAGTTCAATCCGAAGTGTCGGGTAAGAAACCCTGTTAGTAACCTAATGTCGTTCCTAGCAAGGTCCAAAATTTTCCCATTGGAAAAGGGGTTGAACAATAGTTTTGCCTGTCTCATCCCCAAAGAATTGTTCCAAAGATGCTATGCCATTGGTAGTTCGCCCTCCTTAACCAGGGCTGCTATGGTAAAACGATTCACCTCACAGTACGATTCCGGTCCCACCAACGGTCTGGAAGAACCCATTCTAGCTAGTTCGTCCGCTACCTCGTTATTAACATGTCCAGGATGACCTGGTATCCAGTAAAGAGTAACCCTGTTGCGCGCGACCAACTGTTGAAGAGTATCAAAACACTCCAGAGCTATTCCTGAAGTGAATGCCCAAGACGAAAAAACCTGGAGTGCCGCTCGGCTATCGGAGAAGATCGAAATTTATGCGCCCTTTAGACCCTTATCATTATTCAGTCTAGCGCCTGTAGTTCAGCTTGGAATACCGTTGGCCACTTTGCCCATTGATTCCGATATTCTCGTGTTGGCTGCAAGGACCCCCGCTCCCACACCGGAGTCCATTTTTGACCCGTCAGTATACCAGTTTAGACTGCGAGTGTCTACTACCGGACCACCCGCTGTCTGTTCCGGCCTGCTTAAGATGACAACCTCGAATTTCCTACCAAATCTCAATTCAGTGTTAATACGGTCTTTTGGCATACCTA
This sequence comes from Eustalomyia histrio, assembly GCA_949748255.1. NCBI lineage: Eukaryota > Metazoa > Arthropoda > Insecta > Diptera > Anthomyiidae > Eustalomyia > Eustalomyia histrio. The sequence goes on from OX456523.1 coordinate 191,221,942, forward strand.
AGAAGTGCTTGTTCCCTAATGAATTCAAGATATTCGTATGTCCCTTAACATGAAAAGAACCATCATGTTCAGAGTTCAATCTGCGTGCAGCCAATCATGCTGAAGTTCTAATGAAGATATTTAAGGGGATTAGACCCGCAATAGCTTCCATGGCCAATGTTGGGCAGGTCTACTTGATTGTATTTTAGTTAATGCTTTCTTTTCTATATTGATAAAAGAAAAAGAATTTAAGAAAAGAAGAACGGAAAAATCAAATTAAAAAGTTTAACCGGTTAATCCACCTATTTTAACCGATTATTCGGGTCAAATAAATATTTGAGTTTTAAAATATTTATTGCGACATTAACCGAAATGGAGGAGATTGTTCGAGGAATCGAAAAATCAAATAACTGAATTGGAAAGCCTATTGGTAATATGTACATTAAACTCCGTACCATACCCTTGCATTAGCATGCATTTGAAACCTTAGACCTTGGTTTTACACGTAAAATTTATAAACTGTAGTTATAACTGTCCATGGTTAGTTCTCCTTTTTTAAGTGTAAAAAATATTTACTGTGTACACTTTTAAAATCCTTATGGCTTTAAAGCCAAAAATAAAAAAACTTGCAATACAAAAAGTAAGTTTTTGTTTTTGCTTGTTTTGTTGGCAGTAAGAAAATAATCAATATTTTCTTTGATATCTGGCCAATTTTAATGCAAGTAGATACAACCTAACAACAAAAAATGCAGAAGTACCCATCCATCCATGTACTTAGACAGCGAACCAACTCCTACCTTAGATTTTTTTAAATATTAACTGCACTTTAAAGTATTGTATAAATATGTGTCTGTCTTTCTGTGGGTATACATACAAGCATATGTATATATAAATATATATTTATGTAAATCAAAGGGAGCCATATACACAAAAAGGTTAATAAACTTTTCAAAAGTTTTGTATATTCACTAGCTCTAAAGGAGAACTAAAAATCAATATTTAAGTACTCTTTAATGCCTACACAAATTGCCAACAACAAATACAGGCAATTAAATGACCAAATAATAATTTCATAAAGATATTTTATAACAGATAATTCATTTTTAAAAGAAAAAGTCTATTGGTCAATACATGAAACTCGACACACACACACACACACACACGCAAAAACCCTAAAATAAAATTCCAGCCCCCACCCCCTTTTTTATGTAAACTACAATTTAAGATAAACTTGCATGCAATTGCATGTTTTACATACTTTGACCCAAAAAACAAAATAAATAAAAAAAATGTATTCCTACTTACACATCAACTGTCAATTCATCACTTGAACATACACATGTGAGGTTGGGGGTGAATATTGCAAGGAAAGTAAAAACAAAATAATAATAAACGCGTTCGTTATTTAAACTGTAACAAAAAATCATTAAAAGAAACCTTTAAAGAAAACTTGTTAAAGTCAAGTTTTCATAAGTGACTGCTTTTTAAACGAATCTATCTAAATGAACAAGGGAGAGGGTGTGTGTGTGTATTCAGGTATTTTTATTTTTTTTTAATAAGCGAAACCACCCCCCAAAACCGTTGTTATATTCAAATCTGTCTGTTAGATGAGTTAAATACCAGAGTGTTTTAAATTGTTAAATTAAATGTGATTATCAAAATTAAAAATGTCCTTTATTTTACCAAAAAAATTTTGAAAGGGGATGATGTTACTTAATATGTTTGGGTTTGACTTGTATGCATGATATGGTTACTCAAGGTTGTATCAAAAAGCATTTAGGGATTATAACAAAAGTCAAACAAATTATTTGTTTAAATGAAGTCAACAAATACTTAATATAACAATATGATTAAAAAGAAATTATAGTGATTTTGCAGATTTTATAACTACTTTCTTTAAAGACATTAATACGAAATATCATGGGTACACACTATTTCTCTGTGTGTTGGGGCAATCATGTTCGAAAAGCATTACATATTTTTGAGATTGTGATTGTGCCAACCATAGTCGTAATATAATATAGTTATCATATTATGATAATAAAAAAAACATAATTTTACCATAATATGGTCCCTAAAGTTATATTATTATTCGAAGTTATGAAAAAGTATTTTTTAAATTTAAAATGCTTTTCCTAAAGAAATGTTTTTTCTAAAGAAAAAATTTGATTTCTTTTAAGAAAACTTCTTTAATTCTATGGACTTTAAAAAAAAAAATACTTCAAAAAAATTTTTAAATTATAAGGACTTTTCTAATAGAAAAAAAAAAAACAGATTCTGTTGATTTTTTCTAATAGAAAAATTCTTAGATTGAAATAATTAGAAGTCCATAGAATCTAAAAATGTTTCGATCAGAAAAATTTCTAAAAATCTAGTAGTTTTCTTGGGAATTTTTCTTATAAAAATATATTTTATTAATATTCTGAGTACTTTTTCCACAAGAAAATCATTATTTTACAAGAAATAAATTAATAAACATTTCTTTTTTAAATTTATTATTGTTTTTTTATAGAAAATAATTAAATTAAAAAATATAAAATCTTTACATAGAATGTCTTTGACAACGAATTGATTACTGTAAATTATAATTTTATAGGTATCACGCATTTTCGAAAATAAAACCCTTCAGGTGAAAATTATCATACATTATCACTTTTACAATTATTTTTTTTTTTATAAAAACAAGACAGTATTATGACTGTAAATGTCAAAATCATGTTTAATTTGATTTATAATTACTCATAGATTGTTGTCATCATTATATAGTTCCATAATTATCATATTTTTTATAGTCCGAATTTTTGTTACCACAGTATGGCTACGGGCAATCATGTAATAAAATAGAAAAATGATGAACAAATAAAATATTTACTATAATTATTATAACAAGATTCATGGTTAGAACTTATTAACAAACCAATTGTGACAACCATACCCAAATGCATAAAATTTTACCATGTTGTAACCATGTTTTTTCTCTGCGTGATAGTTGGAGAAAAATATGCCCTTTACGACAATTCACAGTCATCGGATGTTTTATGTGAAAAGCACGAGACATTTATGAATATGTTTACAAGCATTTATATATTTGTTTAGAAACTACCATATATATATATGATTGAAATATGCGAATTATTTATTTTTATGATTTCCAAGCAAACATTGTAACATAATGTTTGTACTTTCTCACCTAAACAGAAATATATTTGCAATTGTATACCTGTGGGTTGCAAACATAATAATGATAAACATATATATGTTTGCCGGTGGATGCATTTCGTCTGATCCAAACGTATATATATTTGCAGGCAAATATATTGTATTAAAAACACGCCAAAGGAACGGATTGATAAATACTGTGGGGACTCTTTACCATCAACTTTAATGATTTAGAAGTGGTTTATTGAATTCCTTTGTAGCCGTACCAACACAAGTGACGCTTTCGTTCAAAATCAATAGAAATCGTCGATAAAATAGATGATACTGTAAGCATCTCAACTGAGCGGGTACATCAACTTTTACATGAATATCATGGCAAAATGTCATGAGTTCCAGACTACGAAGTGCTACCCTAGCGAATTCTGCAGATTTAGCCCCTGGGAATTTTCCTATTTCCAAACCCGAATATATTGTGAATGGCCGACGGTAGGAGATTTCAATGATTGGAATAAACAAAAGCCTATTTTAAAAAAGAAAACCTTTTATTTAGGAGTCGAAAAAAAATAGAAAAACAATGGACTAAATGTATCGAAACTATATAGATGTATAAAATGCTTTCCTTTCCTGTTTTTTTTTTTTTGTTTTTGCTAAAAATTGTAAATCGTTCTCGTAAACACTATTAACAAAATATTTAAAAAAAAAACGCTTAATAAGTTTTGCATACAATAATATTGTAAATTATTTATATTGAATATTTTACTACTGATTTAAAATCATTTCTCAAAAAGTTATGAATCGATGTTGTGAAAATTTTACACACTTATTCAAAATAACATAATCTATTGCTGGAATAAAGTTTTTTTTCACAACTTAGTTTATGAAGCAATAAGTGTTAAAAATTTTACCAAAAATGGGAGTTTTTGTTTAAAACTCCACCAAAAATTATAATTTAATTTTCTTTTTTAAACAGTAGAAAATAGTTTTTTAATTTCAGATGAACCTTTGATATGTTAAATTGTTTGAATTAAATATTTCATTAGATAAAAAAAAATTAGTAAAAATATTCTTTTTTGAGCCTTCCAAATCCTCTTAATCTCTTAACTGAGAGCACCATTGCAAAATCAGCATGGTGAGAATTTCAACTCAATTTTTAATTGATATGATTAAAAGATAAATTAATGTTTTTGTTATTATAACAAATTTTTAATTGAAATTGCGCCAATATCACTAATGAAAATAAGATTGTTTTTAAAGACTTATTTCGGAACCTTCCACGGACGCCTATTGAGATACAGTTATGTACCCCTAGAAGACACGCTCTCTGTGTTTGAGACCTTTTTCAATCATATTTCGACAATTTCTTATCAGATTTTTTGTTGAAGAAGAGACAATTCAAGATATTTCTCAAATATGAATATTTAATGAACTTTTCCATAAAAATCAAACTTACCTCTTTTTGGTTTTGCCAACATTGTAAAGTTCAACATGTTTGAATGCAGCATATGCGGCCATTTTTATGTGTGTGGGTTTTTAAATTGAAATAACAAGGACACTCAAAAATATATAAAAGGATAACAACAATATACAGTTGCCAAAAATTTTACAATAAGAATAATAAATCTGAAGAGGAGGGAAAAGGAAAATTGTCAAAAATCAGTAAAAGAAAAAAAAAACAAAATTTACACAAAAAAAATCCTTGAATGACAAAAAAAAAACTGTGAAATATAAAATTGAAATAAAAAAATCAATAAATATGTTAAAACCGAACGATTCTCCCTTAAATATGCAAAGTTCAAAAATATTGCATTGAAATTCCAATATTTGTACTCGGTACGTAGCAGGAGTACAAAAGGACAACCAGAATAAAACAAACAAAAAAAGTATGAAAAATATCACATATATGTATATATTTTAAAACTCCAATTGCAGTATTGAAAAATGTCTATTGCTATCCTCTCGTGAGAGTAACAATAGAGTCATCAAGGATTCTGTTTTTGATATAAAAGGATGCTATAACACAAATAACTATGTATTAATGATGTTAAAATCAATTTTATGCAATACCAACACAAAAACAATTTAAGCGTAGGGAGGTTTTTAAGTTTAAAAGTTTATATTTAAACACGAAGTAGGTATTGAAAATTTTTAAAACAACACTAAATTAAATTTTTCACAGTTTTTTTTTTCTAAATTCACTTTAAAAATTAAAAGTCCATTGTTTTTATTAGAAAACTCACAAAGAATTTAAATTTCTTCTTTCTTTTTTTTTCTTTGAAAAATTTCTTATTTTAAACAATTCCTCTTTTGTTAAAATTTTATCCAAAAAGCTTTCGTTTAACGATTTTTTTTTAGTTAATAAAACTTAAATTTTTTTATGGAAGAACTTTTATTAAATTAAAAATCTTTTCTTTTTTTTAATATGTTTTAAAATCACGTTTAACACGTATTGTAGTGTGTACGTAGCTAGTATAAGTTTAAGACTGAACTGTTTTTGGAAAAGTGGAAAACATTTTATATTATCGATCCAGCAAAAACATACTAAACAACCCAACACACACAGCCACACACACACACACACAAACATACTCAGCAGAAATACTAAGGCATCCACCAAATGGTTGGTTGGGTAAATGGAGAAAGAAAAACCTAAGCAACATAGTCACACACAAACCATGAGTACTAGCTAGCCAGCAACAAATACATTTACATAAAAATGAAGATGTTGCTGCATTTAATATAACTAAAATTATACATAGAGAGAAGTTATGTTTTATCTCTTACAAAAGAGAACCTAAGAATTTACGGTAATTTTTACAAAATTTAACAGCTGTTTTTGTTTATATGCTTCATATTACAAACTGCACTTTGTGCTTTTGTTTAGCAACATGTTGCTAGCAAATAAAATAGCAGATTTAGAATATACTTGATAGTATGAGTCACTTTTATGTTTATATAGTTCAATAACCGTTAAATTATGTTATACACTCTACGTTTACAACAAATGTTTAGCAACATGGGGAAGACAACAAATGTTGCTTTGCCAAAATAAAAATTTTACGAATTATATGACGAATGGAGGTCAGTGTGGTAGATATGTTATAATTTATGTGGAAATTTATAAATATAAATTCATATACATGCATAAATTGAAATAGCGTATTTGATGTATGAAAATTTAGTAAAAGTCATGCCTAAAACATTATTTCACATTAAATATCTCTGTCATAACTGTGGGCAATCAAAGAAGATAAACATTCTCCCAAGAGAGTTAAATGTCCCGGGGATAAATTTATACCACCTAAAGTTGCAGCTCATAACTTCCCATAATGGACAATTCCTGAGAGCGCAATGGAAAGGGAATATTGAATTACAATAAAAAAAAAACATATGCATCATAAAAGCTTTTATTTGAAACTATTTTAAAATCACAAAGTGTGCATTAGTTTGCAATTTATAAAGGCAATATTTTGTTAATTATTCCAAAAGATTAACAAAAATGCCACACAGAAAAACAGATTCGTGCTGACAACCAAATTTATTTCTATTTTGTGGTTTGTTTGTGATAAAACAATTTGTAGGTTCAAAGAAAAGAATATAATCAGATTTCAATTAAAAAATTTATTTATTAAATAAAAATTTTGAATTGAATTTAGACTTATGTATTCAGAAAATTTTAGAATCAATATAATTTGTAACTTTTTAATTGATTAAGTTTCACTAACAATACTATTCCAATTCTGATGTACGATGTTTCATTTCACTCCAGCAAAGATGAAGATTGGATTTCTCAATGCCTTGCGGATACCAATCTATGGCTTGTTTTGCAATATCTGTCGAAGGTTTCCGCAATGTATGTCCGATCCAACACCATTTACGTGTTCGAATTTCCAGATGGATTGGTTGTAGTCTGGTAAGTAGATAGATATCATCAGCGTAGCCAAGGTTCTCCAATTTGTTATATGAAAAGGACCGATCACTTCAACATGGGCTTGTCTTAGGAGGGATTAATTGCCATCTGTGACGTCATAGGACTGGTCTAAAAAAAAATGCCACACAACTAACCCAAAAGAACATATCACAGGACTCGTACTTTTAAACATATCACGTGATAGAGGCTTTTAATCCGAGCATGTGGTAAGTTTTTTGAGAACTGGTACTGTTTTTACCTAACACAGGACTGGTACTTTCAGACCCATTACGTGATAGACTTTTTACACCAATCACGTGATAGGTACTGTGTTCACCTACCACAGGAAAGGTACTTTAAGACCCATCACGTGATATAAACTTTTAAACCGTTCACGTCGTAGGTACTTTAGGAACCGGTCCTCTTTTCACCTATCTCGTGATATGTTTTCGGAACAGGTCTTGTTTTCGCCTATCACGGGACAGGTCCCAATTCCCAACTGACTCCTTTTGACTTTCCTTGATCTCTATTCCACAGACTGCTCTACAATCACTCTCAAACTATTTACATGGTCGACCGGCTTGTCCCCTTCTAACTCACAAGAAAGAGCAGATGATAGCCTTTCGTTAAGTATGTGCGCAATCACCTTATTAATCATATTTAAAAGTGTAATACCTCGCGAGTTTTTACGTTTACGTAAGATCCCCTTTTTTTGATAAGTTTATGATTACGCCTTCACCAATTTCCTCTGGAAGAAGTTTCGTACTCCAGAATTGTCTTACAATAGGCAAGAGAAGCGAGCACTGGTTGTTGCCTCAGTTGTTAGCATCTCTGGGGACATATTGTCTCTACCAAGGGATTTGTTGCTTTAAAGTAGTTTGATTGATTCGCAAATCCCAATAATATATAGGCAATTGATGGAGATATTTGTTTCTATCGGATGGATGACAGCAGCATACCGGTTGTGGAGAGCGGGTTGCGGGGATGATTTCAATAAACCCGTGAAGGAGTTTGCAATTGTGTGTTCTTTGAGTTTTTCAACATCATACTCCCTTTGAGAAACCAGGTTATTGTTTTCGATAGCAGAATTTTTAAGGAGGAATGTTGCAAATGATGATGACCTGCGATATCGGCTCCTTTTTTGTTACGCACATCTAACTATTCCTTTGTAAATATTTCGGATGCTTCCGTTGGTGTATGCATGTGAGAATACGTGACCTGGTTCTCAGTCTTACGGTTATAATTCTATCATAATATGGGTTCCAGTCAATAATGCCCTTCTTTGCGGGTTTTGACAGTAAAACACCAACGCCACTGGATCGGGGTTTATCACTTGTCTTCCCGAAAAAAATAGGGTAAGACCATCAACAGTCGTAAATGCTCCAGAAGCATACCATCGTATTTTGCAAAGGCCGAGCATTGTAAGTTTGTAGGTGTTAAATTCTTTGGAGATCTGTGCCAATCGCGATGTTTCCGAGAGATTTTTAGATTCCATGTTCCAATTCGTGTTCTTGTTTTCATGCTAAAAGTCCTCATTTTTAGATTGAGTTTATTTGTATTTTTTCTTGTTGATATGGTTCCGGTAATCATGTTAAAACGTTAATCGTATCCCTTAAACATTTAGAAAACCCAGAAAATATTGAATTAAAATTTGAGTCATATTTATCAAATATTTAATAAAATCCGTCAAAGATGTCACTGAAAAATTTTGCAAAAATAATGGTACGATACGATCTTGCATTATATTCATGCGTTATCTTGTAATGATAATTCGTTACATTATATTAAAATATAAAATAATGACTTACTAATTATTAATTATATATTGTATGATCTATAAACGTAAAATAATAAAACATTTTTGAAAATCTGTTTTTAGATACATTACTCTGTATTAGATTTACACACAAGAAAATATATTTGAAATTCCTCCAATTAAAAATTTTGTTGATCCACAAATTCATAATCAATTTATTTGTAATTGACTCAATTAAAACATGATTAATATTAAAACGTTCACACATTATAGTAATCATTGATTATTTTGTTATTTGAATCAATTACAGAACTAATTGAATATGACATTTTTTATTTACTGAGCGAAATAATCCATCATAGGTAAAAAAGGAAAACTATTAAGTTACTATTTGCTAAAATTATATTTGTTTCTCCAAAACTATAAAAAATCTCTAGCATTCAAATAAATTGCTATGAGAAGTGTTTATAAAAACTTAAAAAAAATGTTCTCATAATTTGCATATACGCTTGCATATTTTTTATTTTTATATTTTTCTGAAGCATAAAATTTAAAAAAAATATATATAGTTTAACTATTTTTAGCATTTGACAACAAGTTCTTTAGACTTTCATGACACAGTCACTCAGTTTACCATACTACAAACTCGGACTACATACAACAACAACAGGCAGCTACTTACACTTGTTCCTCCAAGTAACTAAATGTAAATTATTTGAACATACACGTACCAGAATGTGACGCAATTTTGTCATCATTTCATTTCATTTCACCACTTCCATATCTTTTTTTTTGTATTCGTCGTATATATTCTACAACTAACTTGATATTTTAGCCAAAAGGCTTTTGGCCTCTCTTTGTGGTTGGCTTCCTTATTACTCTGAACAACATTTTCAGTCATGTTGTTGCTATTCATAAAATCTATTTTTATAAAAAAAAATAAATTAAATACCAGCTAAACAAAAAAAAAAATGAATGTGTGCAAGCCAAGAAGACGACACCTATTCCTCCAGTTTTTTCTTTCATTTTTTTTTTACTTTTTCCCAAAGAATTCTAATTTATTGTCTGTTGAAGACAAGAAAACTTAAATGTCTATAAAAATAAAAAGAATATTACTACTTCTACAAAATGTTATAAGTGTCCAACAGTTTATTTTTATACAATTTCTTTTCATACACTGTGGCATTGTGTTAAAAGTTGCGTTTTAATGAGTTCATTTGCATTAAAATTGTTTAGTGATTGTTGTTGCAACATAATGTCAGGTTGGTGTTTCTCGTTCGTTTGTTCGTTGATATTTTTTCTACTTCATTGGATTGTAGCATTGTTTTGTAAAATATTGATAATAATGACGATGTGCTTAATCACTTCATAATCCGTTTTAATTGTTGTAAAAAGCTTACAAAAATGTAGTAGTAATTTTAAAGAAATAAGATTCCATTCAGTATCAGTACTCCATTGGCACCACAACATTCATGCTTAAGTATACCATTTTATGTAAAAGCGTTACTTTGGAAATAATCTGATGGTAATATAAAAGTAAAGGGTTTAAGTGTAAATTTTGACTATCACCCACGCTCACGAAAGAAAAATTTCAATCACGCTCTGTGACAGAAGAAAATTTTTTTTTATACTCACACTCAAGTGCCCATCTCTCTACTCAACACTGAAATAATTAAGTTCGCTTCGCTATATTATTAATAAATCTCCGACGAAAAAGGTTTATATGTGTAGTCAATATAACTATACATAATTATATACAGTGGCCGACAAAAGTCTACGTACGACCACAACATTCGCCATTTTATAAAGCCAAAAACGTTGAACAAAGAAAAAATAATGATGTAGTTGTGTTTAAAATCTATTTTAATTGCTTTACGCCAAAAAAAAAGTAAGAATCACCTTAAAAAATTATTAATAAAAAAAATTAAAAAAGCATTGACAAAAGTCTACATACGATCAGCATGCCATGGATTTTGTTGTAGAATACTCTCAGAAAAGTGACGTTATTTATTATTTATTTTCTTGCTTGTTGCTTTAAATAGTATTCAGTTGACATTTGGACAGTTTTAATAAATATTTAATTGTAATAATGTCTTTTCGTAAAGAAATTTCAATTGATATCCGAAATTTAGGTGTAAAATACAGAAATGAAGGAAAAAAATATTTTGGTGAAATATTAAAGCTTTTGAATTTTAGTCTACAGTTCAGACAATATTCAGTGACTTTAAAAATACTGGTACAATTGAAAACAAGCTGCGTACTGGTCGTTTAAAGAAACTAAATCGTAGAGGCGTCAGCTTTATTTGAAAAGAAGTAGACAAAAATCCAAAAGTGCCACAAAATTGGCGGAAGAACTCGCAACAAGATTGGGAATTATTGTACATTCACAACCTATAAAAAGAACCTTAAATAATAATGGTTTCCATAGTAGAACCCCTAATTAGCGAAAAAAGGACATTGACTTCTGGAAACGAGTTTTGTTCACTAACAAGTCAAAGTATAACATATTTGGAAGTGATAAAGGAGATAAAGTATGACACCAAACAAATACAGCAATGGGTCCGAAGAAATAAGTCGCTTATGTTAAGCATGGTGAAGGCAGCGTGATGGTTTACTTCGTGATGTCGTTACTTCTGGAGTAGGAAAGTTGGTGTTTATTGAGGGTAATACTGATCGTTACCAGTACAAATCTATTTTGGAACAAAATTTGAATTCATCAGTTGATGCTTTAAAGCATGGCCAGAGTTGGATTTGCCTGCTTACCATGCCCCACGACAGCTGTACTCAAAGCCTCAAAGCCCGGACTTTAATATTATTAAGCACGTGTGGGAGATTCCACAATGGAAAATACGAAGAAATAATATTACTAGTGCCACAATGCTAAAAGAGAAACCTCAAGAAGAATGGCAAAATATTACGTCTGCAGAGCTCGAAAATTTGGTTGCTTTAATGCCCAGACGACTGCAGGCAGTTATAGATGCCCATGGTGGCCCAACGTAGTGTTGATTTCATGAAAAGTAATAACTTTTAATACTTGATCAAAGTTTTGTGTTAATGTACAGATCTTATATAGACTTTTGTCAATCGTTTTTTTTTTTGGATTTTTGTTAACAAAATTTTGAAATTTGAAACCAAAGTGTATCATTACTTTTGATCATTATGGTTTTAAAGTCCCCAAGTTGCAAAAAAAAGGGGTTGTACGTAGACTTTTGTCGGTCACTGTAAACTCGTTAAAGACAGACTCTCGAATTAATTTAAAAGTCCCGTCATTTTGCCAACAATTTTCATATAAAAAATATCTGTTAACACGAACTCACTTAATACGAGCCCTCGTTCAAAACGAACTGTTTCCCATTGTCCTTCATATGATCATATAATTTTACCGTTTTAATACGAACTTTTAAACAAATTTAAAATGTATATTTATTTTAAAGTGAAAAATCTAAATTTTTCCTTTAAGTATCGCAAAGAGTTTATCTAAGAAATCAATTTAAAGAGTAATTTTTTTTGCTATTCGGTTTTTCAGTGTAAAAAATAGATTCGTGACATGTGACAATGCCACACAATAGATCCGAAGAAAGGTTTGCCTTTTCAAAAGTGTGAGAAAAGTGTTTCGTAAATTACGTGCATTATGTGGTCGTCATAATCGACCCACCGCACAGTTTATTCAAGCAGTTGAAGATCGCGATATGTCAATGCGCCGCCGTTGTCAACAATTGGGCTTGTGTTATTCGACCACCTGGAAGATTTTACGCAAGGACCTCGGTATGAAAACACACAAAATACAGCTGTTACAAGAACTGAAGCCAGGTGACGTACCACAACGTCGTTTGTTTGGTAAATGGGCATTAGAAAAGTTGGATGCAGATCCATTTTTCTATTGAAAAATTGTCTCCAACGACGAAGCTCATTTTTGGTTCAATGGATACGTCAATAGACAGATTTGCCGAATTTTGTGTGAAGAGCAGCCAAAGGCAGTGCAAGAGCTGCCAATGCACCCTGAAAGATGCACCTTTTTGTTGAGGTTTGTCGGCTGGCGGCATCATTGGACCGTACTTCTTCAAGAACAATGAAAATCGCAGCGTTAGAGTCAATGGAGCAAGGCACTGTGCGATGATTACAGGCTTTTTTGCCCAAAATGGAAGAATTGGACTTGGATGACATGTGGATTAAACAAGACCAAAATTTGTAATAATTTAATAAAAATTCCATTCATTTAATAAACTTGCTTTAATTTAATGATAATAACCTAAATATGTTGCACTGCAGTTGCTTTAACGAAATAACTACTTTCAAGCCACGATAAATTTTGATAGAATACCGATATAATAATGAAGTAAAAAGCATGTGAAAGTTTGAAGTCTTGTCTTTACAAATATATTAAAAAATTTTAAGTCTTGGTTGCCATATAGTTTTTAAAAAAATCAATTTTTTATACTACTTTTTTAAAAGATTATTTTAATATAGCTCGGTAGTTTTTTGGGTGAAAAAATTTTCTTGTGCAAGGATCAAAAAATTGTCGAATTTGTAAAAACTTTAATATGCTGAAAATTACCCCAAAAAAGTGCAGGCAATTTTCTTTCAACAAGACAAAAAGTTTTAAAAATTGAGCAGCCCGTATTGCCATATTAACATTTTGAAATATTTTCTAAAAAAAGCAGATTTTTCAAAAAAAAATCTGAAAATTCATGGAAGGTAGACGAGAGAATTTTGTGCAATAAATATAAATTTAAATTTTTATAAAATCATATGCGTGAATTGGACAACAAAAAGCGTTATTTGAAATTTAATTGTGTATACCACCACCACCAGAGGGCGCGATAAAAGTACAAAAAGAACAGAAAATGCGTATTGGAGAACCAATGCATCTCCTTACCAAATTTTTCAAAAAAAAAAATACCAACGGGATCAATGGGTGGTACAACAGAGGTAATAAAACTTGAATATGTTGTAAGGTATACCAAACTAGTCTTTATTTTTATTTTTTTCATATTGATTCAAAACAAAAAAATAAAACGATATACATATATAAGAAATGAAAAAATTAAAGTTTTAAAACACAATTTTTTAGGTTTCTTTCTTTATCTGTGACACATTTTGGAAGTCTTAAATGTTTTCCAAAGATTTCTTAATACTCATATCTTTTTTCTTTTCTGTACCCCCAAAATATGAAATTCTGCCGATATGTTTTTTACCGACTTTGATCAATTAAATTAGGCCAAATTAAATAATTCACACAAGAAATTTTGTCCATCAAACCCATTTTACTTAAGTTTAGGTATATTAAAACTTAAAAATTTACCCAAGAAATTTTGTCCATCAAAACCATTATACTTAAGTTTAGGTTTATTAAAAGTTCAAATTTCTGTAGTGGAACTCAACAACTTTTTAACAAGAAAATTCGATAGTTAAGTTGTAAGTTGACTAAGAAAAATTCAATAGCACCTGAATACTAAAATATATTTATATTATCTGAATAGATATTTATATTATTTGAATAGATTTTGAGAACACTGACAAATTTAAATTATTCAATGTTCTTCAATTCTGGTGCACATTTCCCATAGAAAAGGCATACTATGAAATCTACGGGGATTCTGATGGCGGTTGAAATGAAATAGGATAACTTTGAGCCAGAGGAAAAAAAGTTACTAAATGTCTGGTGGCGAATAATCTACAATGATATGAAAAACCTAAAAACCATTAAAAACAAATATTTTATATTATAATCCATATTAAGTAAAATGACATAATTCCATTACATCATTATCATCATACATTATGTAAGTAGACATTCGTCTAATCATTTTACATTACAAAACAAGAAAGATATTTAGAAATTTTTAGAAAACACTTAAGATTTCCAAAATTTATCACAGACAAAGAAGAAACCTAAAAAAATTTGTATACTCATGTTATCGTAATTAAAACTGCATTTCATTTCGAAACTATTACCATTAACACCCCGCGGAGTCAGTGCATACATTCATTCATTCATTATATTTAATTTAACCGGAAGTTTAATGGAAAACAATACATATACATTGCAAAGATTTATCAAAAATTAATAAACAAATTTTGTAGTTTTTTTTTTCATTTTTTGGACAAAGGCCGATTTTTTCTTTCTTTTTGACAAATTATCAACTATCAGATGGTTAGTTTGTGTAGTTACAACGAACTCTGACATTGTAAATATTCAATTTACCCTCTATAAATAATAATTTAATACTTTTAAACATTTTGTTGTTGTAATATCTTAACCGCATAATTGTCTTTAATATGGTTATTATCAAGATTAAAATTCATTACTTTCTTTTCGTCATATTTAAGAGAGATATAGCGAAAAGAAATAAAGTTATAAACAAAAGTATAGACATTAAAGTCAATATTTGTTCGTTTTGTTAGGAATAATGTTTAACAGCAAACAACATAAAATTCGATTTTGAAACTTAATAATTTTCTTTGATTACAAATAATTTGTAATTTTACATCAGTGTATTATGTATTTTTATGATTATTTATTGTTTTTTTTTTTTTTTGTAATGATTGTACTATTATTATTTATTTATTGTTTTCTGTTAATAAACTGCAATAACATTGACAGCAAAAAAAAAAAAAAAAAATAAAGTTCAAAGCCTTGGTTACATATTTCGACTCACACGTTTAAAAGATTTGTATAGAAAAAATCCAAAATTTCCATTATAATTCATAATTTTTTTTTTAACGTTTAAACGTTTCATTTTTCAAAATGACCCCATTAGTTTTTTACACATATAGGGTGTCTCAGTAACAGTGCACTTTTTAAATTTAGTGTCATTATTTTTTGTGCAAGTGGCAACTCTGAAAATTGGCAGCTGTCACATATGTTTATTTCGATCATTAAAAATGGAGTGCTTTACAAAAGAACTTCGCAAACTTCGAAGAATTTTCAGTCGAGAAAGTGCACCAAATGTGTCAACCATTCGAAGTGGTAAAAAAACGCCGCGGATTTTGACAAAAGACCTCCACAAAGAGTAATGGCCTATCATGAGAGCCATGGGGGCCATTTGACGGATATTTTATTCCATACTTAATCGGAAAAAAATCACAATTATCTCACAAAATACGTGTTTTTTTTTTAATGAAAAAATGCATTCGCCCGTTAAATGAATTAATAAATTAATTGGAAAGATCGATATAAATTTTACACTAAACGTTACTGTGTTCCCATATTTGCGATATGTCGTTAACTCATTTGGTTATTGGTTTGACACATCTTGGAACATATCTGACATTAGACTTTAATCTATCTGCCAAATTTGCATAAGAAAGTTGAAAAATGTAGACCTTTATCGTTTTCCTTGATAACGACTTATTGGCATATGGGTCAAGCCAATAATAAGCTGACGATGTACGAGATATAAAAACTTATACAAATTATTTTTCTAAATTAATGTGGCCGTCCCTGGGGCCCCAGTTGGGAAGCACATTCAGAGGCTGGGGGTTGATTCACACGACTTCTGTATGAGTTGCAGGAGAAGGAAGCGTCGACCATTTTCTCTGTTCGTGTCCTGCGCTGGCCAGGTGTAGGATGCTTTAACTGAAGTTGATAAGAGTCTGATTGGTAGTGTCCAATCTGATTGGACCTCAGAGTCTAAGTGTAGTTTACATGACGCCAGCTGTCACTGTGACCTAACACTCGTCTTACTCCACAGAGTTGAGTTTTGAAAAAAAAACGTACGTAAAAACGTCTTTTTATTATACTCTTCACCACAGGTGGAAGGGTATATATAAGTTTGTCATTCCGTTTGTAATTTCTACAATATTGATCTTAGACCCTATAAAGTATATATATTCTGGGTTCTTATGAAGAGCGAAGTTGATTTAACGATGTCCGTCTGTGTGTTGAAATGGGTTTTCCGAAGACCCCAGACATGATGAGGACTTGATTGTTATATATTTCTGTTACATGTGATCCATTTCTGTTTGCTATTAAAAATCAGTTTGCAAAAAACCAGGACTACCTTAAATTTTTTCCGTAAAATCCCTTTGTTTTTATATGTATGTTGAATATAACTCATAACAAACACATCAATTTGTTGAAATTCTTTTCTTTCACCTCTTCACCTTTATACGCACACAACAAACCAATACAAAGATTTGTCATTCAAATAAAAACAAAACAAACCCCTATTGAACAAAAACTGTTTATCTAATTATATTAACGATGATTCCACATGACCTTAATAGCTCAGTTGTCTAAACGCTATGTCACAAATACTTTTTTTCTTTAAGACGCGGGTTCAATTCCTACACAAGTCAATTCAATTTTTTTTGTACATTTTTTTTTTTATTTTCTTAAAACTTTTTTTGTTTTTTTTTTTTTTAACATTTAATAATTAATTTAAATAAAATGAACAGCGAAGCTGATTCGAAATATTGATATAAAAATAAACACATTTAAAAATTAAAACTTAGTTTTTATTTTTTAAATTTTATGGTCTTAAGCCGAAATATAACCCATCACACAACAACAATAAAGATCAACTATAAAACTGTTTAACATAAAATTTTACATTTATAATTAAATAATCCATAAATAGGCTAAAAACATCAAAATTTTTATAAAAACCCTCTGATACAAACAAAATACAAACGGTTTTATTTCTATTTTTTACTCCGATTTAATAGAATTTATAAAAAGACTTTTAAACCATTTTATTTCTCATATTAAGACAATTTTATAGCATAATTTTCTCATATATTAAGAAAATATTATACATAATTTCCCTTCGAGTGCAACTATTTTAGGTGATAACTTATAATAATTTATAAAAAAAAAATTATAAACTATTTTCCTTCAAATTTTTAAAATTAAGCTAAAGAAATTAAAAATATTTTTAATAAAAAAGCGAAATAAAATCCCAAATACAAAATTTGCCAGCTAAATCAAAAGTTTTTGTAGAAATAAAACACATGCAGTTCTTGTGATTTCTTTTAACGATTTGTTGAAATTCTTTTCTTTCACCTCTTCACCTTTTATACACAAACAACAAACACTATTTTAGAGCTGTAATATGACCTATGGATACGTCTTATAAGCAAAAGATCGAAAATCTTTAGTATAACATATTTGCTAAAAAAAACTCGGAAATATCGGTTCAGATACAAAAAAGTTATGCCCAAAACATAAATTTTTTTAAATACCTATTTTCTGGAACCATAAATCTTCCAGAGTCCAAGTTATATCACCAAACTAAATGGTTAATTTCCTCTTAAAGGCGTCCGTATATAAATCTGTCCATTCCATATATGTCCATATATAAACTTCCCAACCATGGTGAAGGGTATATAAGATTCGGCATAGCCGAATTTAGCTGCTCTTACTTGTTTTTTTAAGAGAAGCAACACTCAGGATATTCTTCCTACTAATTAATGTGTTGCTTTCTTTGGAAAAGTTTGGTTTGATCCACTGACCATTTTTAAAAAAATTGAGTTAGGAATGGATTAGATAAAATGAGAATATTCTGTTTCAGATTCCGAAACCCGTTTATCATATCTGAGATTAACTTTAATATATCCCAGCAAAGTAAAATGGATGTTATTCTTTACGAATCTCTTTTTCAGAACTTCCAAAGAAGTTAATAGTGCAAATTTTTCGATTTGTAAGAAGTCATTTTAAACAACTTCCAAAATGTTGATATTAACTCCTTCTAGTAAAAAAAAAAAAACAATTATTTAGTTGGTTCATAAATGGCTAATTCCAGCAGTTGAAAATATATTTTGCATACCAGTGATATTCACTTTGCCTGGTCGGAATAATAATTGTTGAGGTGTTCAAAATCGAATTTTTAACTTACAAAAAAGCCACTCCCTATATTTATTTTGTAGTCCCTATATTTAACAACTTCCGTAAACTAATGCAAAATTCCATCTGATCATCGATTTTTCATAGCACCCAAACAAACTACTTCCTCCCAATGACACGCCAATGTTAAAATCATTAATGATTCACCGAAATTTTCACAACTTCGTGTTCAGTAGATGTAGTGTTTAACTACTACTTCTTTCTCGGCTCTTATTTTGCTGGGATCTTTCATATTATGCATACGAAAATTAAAAAATGTATACCTTCTTTATCGTTTTTCTTGATAACGACTTTTTGGCGTGTGGGTCAAACCAATAATAAGCTGGCGACGTATGAGAGATGTTGCCTTTTGTGTAACAGTTTAACCTTTACACAAGAACGACCTAAATAATATAAAATTTTTTTTTAAATTTTCGAAAGAAAAAAATCTTCTAAAATTGTTCGTGTTTATTTTTAGACAACCCTGATAATATCAAGTTGTGTCATTTCGGTTCCGAGTACTCAAAACTAAAGCAAATAGTCGAATACCTGATACCCTCTAATTATTATTTACCAGCTCTAGGTATATACTAAATCAAATATTTTTCCTCAAAATCTATAGAATTTTTGAAAATCTTCTTATAAAATATTTAAATATTTGAATAATTTACCAAATAACAGATCAACAATACATATAATTCTTGATTAATTAAATTTTCATAAATTTGACGTTCTTTTTGTCAAAGAAGTTCCATTTATGTCATTTATTAAAAACTTTTCCGTTGTCAAAATATTTTCTCTGTGTAGATCCTTTTTTCACCGAGTCTGATGTAAAAATTAGCAGCCATAAAAATTTGATCATGAATGGGTTATACTACACAAAATCTTAATAAACATATTTTCAATACAACATGGAGTGAAAAGTACGTGGCCTCACATAGAGATGGCGTGACAAGTGCCAATATTTTTCGTTTATTCAGTAGGGCCAACTGTTAGAAAAGGGATATAAACGGATTAGATGACGGATAACGAAGATTACATTGAAGAATAAAATTAATTTTAATTCCAAAAAACTGGTTTTTCATTGTTAGGCCACGGAGTTTTCACTCCATGTAGTACATGGTCATAAACTTAACATTTATGTTAAGATCCTGTCATAAGCAAACAGCAAAATTGAAATTGAATAATCGATGACTTCCCATGTAATTATCATAGTTTACAATTAAATTAGTTTAAAGAAATTACAAATAAAGATAATGTATAAAATTAAAATTTATATGTGTAATCAATTTCATTTTAAAAGAGTTTATTTATATTTTTGGAGAAAAAAAAACGAAAAGAAATTGTTAAAAAAAATTTGCATTATAATGAATAATTATGTGGCGCTCGAAATTTTGTAATTCATACAAACATAAATGTAAAGTGGTGGTCAACATATTTGTCATAAATGAAAAATGGAATACATTATTTTTTGTTTTCTTTTTTTCTTACCGTACGATTTGTCTTATATTTTTTTGTCATACAAAGGCAAACACCACGAACTGTTCGAGAAAAGTAATAAATATGACATCACTACTAATTTTATGCCATTATCAGTTCTTGATACTTAAAATAAATGTATACCATTGCTAGCTCATGCTTTATAAACGAGTAATTACCATCTCTAGCTAAAGATATTATAATCGATTCCTTGCCATCACTAGTTGAAACGAATTTATGTCATCGCTGTCTCGACCAGTGCCTTTACATAAAAGGGACCTGTCATTTGAACTTGCCATAGGAGTTGGAAGTTTGACCTTTGTGACATGTCACAGAACAAACCTAGAACGTGTTACTGAACTCTTAAAAATTATTGGTAACAAATTATAGGGCATGTCATAGAACAACCCTACAACAAGGCCAGGTAAAAATGTAAGTTTTATTTTATTTCGTTTACCAAGTCAATGGAATATAGAAGATTCCTTACAGACTGGATGCAAAAGTTTCTTTTCATATCTTAAAATATAGATGACAAAAATTTGTTAACAATTATTTGAAGATGTGATGACACAACTTGGATTACAACAACATGAGCTAGAGATGGAAAATATTAGTTTAGAATATATCGCACCGTCGCCGATATCCCTTATTTAATCACTACAGAGTGTTTTAATACAAAATAGATTGTAGTATGCAAAATTTACTAAACTTTAACAATGTAACTAAAGTTGTTAATGATTTAATTCAATGGTACATTATTTACACAATTGAAAGAAATAACGACAACAACGGCGATAATGATTAAAATGACGAAGTACGACAGACGTCGGACAACGTACTTATAACATTATGTGGACCTCACTTCACTTTGGGTGTCACCTTGTCATGCAACACCTTTTACTGCTGCTGTGGATTTGAGTTTTTTTTTTTTTTTTTGTTTTTCTATAAACAATTTTTATTAAAATGTATTTTATTTTATGCAGCCAGCAACCAACGCATAGAAGTTAAAAAAAATAAATTAATATAATAAAAACTATCAACAAATAAGCCTTCAAACACAAAAAAAAGTGCAACAACTACATTGAATAAGCAAAAAGGGGAATTTTTTACATACAAACAGAGCTTTAAAGGAATTTAATTTCTAAATGTGGCTTCGAATTCCCAAAATTTTAAATTTTATAATAATATTTAATTTTTAACACACATCTGTCGAATATCAAACCTGCTAGCATGTAGTTCAAGCGGGCTTCAAAGGGTTAAAAACGATTTCATTCCTTTATGCTTTGGCTTGGAAACATCCAATAGTAAAGTTATATAGTCGCCACAAGCTTTAGAGCTTAAACAGCAACAACAACATCAATATAATACAGCAACACCGCTTATAACAGTCAACCAACATGGTCATTGCTGTCTTCAAATTACAATTATTTGTTGCTGTTGGTTGTTGTTAGTGTAGTTTTTCTTATAAAGTTGTTGTTGTTGATGTTGTTGCCTCGTTTGCCGTTAGTGTCGGGTGCTCAATCAAATGCAACAAATAACATTTCCGAGTTGTCAAAGCGTAGTAGTTAGTTGTAGAGAGGAGAAAAAAAAACGAGCGAAAAAAAAACAAATTAAAATCATTTTCACAACTAAATCTTGTCGAGTTACTAAAAAAAAAAAAAATACAAAAAAAAAATATAGTAATTATCTGCACAGTCAGTCTTTGTAATAAGTAATTAGTTTTATATGATTCCCTCCTCCCCACCATCACCAGGCAGGCACCAGGAGCAACATAAAGAGGTGCTACCACAATTCAACTACTGTTCGTTGGTTGGTTAGTAGTTTGCTACAAACAGCCTTCTTATGCTACCGCTAGCTGCTTTATGTATAACAAACAGCCTACTCCAAGATGACTACTACTACGACTCCTTGGGGCATGCCACATTATTAGCAAACGTCATTGTAACATTGTACATTTTTTTTTATTATTTCTTTTTTTTTTTTTTGTTCATTTCATTCTTCGATTTCTTGTACACATTTTTTTGGTGGCTTAAACAAACAAGCTCTTGTTGGTGTTTTTGCATTATTTTTTTTTTGTCTTATTTCTATAATTTTATCTTGAGCTATTTTCAATATTTTTTTGTAGTTGCAACTTCTACATGTAGATGCTGTTGTTGTTGCTACTATCATTAACCAATATCTCAATTATCATTTGCAATTAGTCGTTTGTGCATTTTTAAAATACTGTTGAGTTTTTTTCTTATTAGATTTTAATAAAATTGATGTTGCCAGATTTGTTTTGCTATTTTAATGGTTGATTAAAATGTGCGTATAGACTTAACCCTTTAGTGCTTGAATTTTAATGCAAAGCGAGCATTAATTAACATATTGATTGTGTCCCTTCATAACGTAGATTTTGTAAATAAAGTTTAAAATTTTGATATGTGTAAAGTTTATTTTAAAATTTTGGACTGATTTCAACTTAAACTGCACTTTTGATTTAACCCTATAATGCTATTTCTTCTGATAGCAATAATGTTTATAGGGGATAGTGTTGTACTTTGAAACGCTAGCACCTTGACACGTTTAATTTTCCACTTCTTATACAAAAATGTTTTGCTCCACAAAGTATTTTATTTTGCCTTACCTTATAGTTTAAAGTTTTGTATATACAAATTAATTAAAGTTTAATAAAATTAAGTTTTGACATTTTTTTTAGCACTTTTTTGAAAAATTATTCCATATTATTTTGTAAAAAAATAAGCAACACTTGAGCCCGTATGACAGAGCGTGAGTATATGCGAATGAGAAATTTGAATGAGTTAAAGAGCACAAGCATATTTGAAAAAAATTTAAACTTCAGATTTTTAAATCTATTTATCGCTAAAAAAAAAAGGATATCATTTTCAATCCAAAAATTTCCAACTTTAACTTGACATAAATTTCTTGAAGTTACCAACTTGAAACTTTTGGTACTATTTATAATAAAAATTATTCATTCTGTTTTTTTTCTACGTTATTGCACTTTTTATCCTCTTAAAGTTATTAACATTGATTGTTATTTGATGGTTCTGTTTCTGTCTAACATTTGCTATTTCCTTCCACAAAAAAATCTAGCAAAAATACTAAAAAATAGCTAGTGTCTTACAGCCCTTAGGAGATGAAAGGTGATAAAAGATGAAGGGCTTCAAATATGGCAACATTTTAATTCCAGAGATGATAATGATAAAATCATGGAACAGTTGTTGCCCGCTATCTGATGAGGAGTTGGCGAAATTGCTGAAGTTATTTTGTTAAGGACGATTTTGTTGTTCAATGTCTAGTTTTTATATAAAATTAACTGATCGGACCACAAAACTTCTGAGTTTTTAAGAACTTTAATATGGTGAAAATTACCCCGATTTCTTTATTAATAAAAAGTTTGAAATATTTTCCTTCAAGTTTTTAAAGAAATCTCAAAAATTGTAAAAGGCAAACAATGAACAAAAGCAATAAACAAAAATTTTAATTTTAATAAAATCTCAACCCGTTAAGTGTACACAAAGCGACCAAATTTGAACTTTAATTATGTGTAGCATCACTAGAGGGCGCAAAAGCAACAAAACAGCTTATTGAAGAAAAAATATATCTTTCTACCAAATTTTGTAAAAAAAATTCCCAGCGATAAAATGGGTTATTCCTACACACAAAATTATATCAGTGAAGAAATCACTTTGGAAATATAACAAGTTCGCGTATAAACATAAAGTGTGTTTTTTTTAGAGTTTTAGAACTTTTATTTAAAATAATAAACATCATAGACGAAGTAAGGACTGATTTTTATGACGTAAACAACAGTAATAACAAAACTGACGTTTTCAAAATCAACGGAAGTCGGTAGAAACGACTTAAATTTTGTGTACATGTTTTGAATCATTTGGTGTAATTTAAATCTTTAAAAAAACAGCACGAATAAAGATATTTTACTCCTAAATTTGAATTTCATTCAACATTATTTGATTTAAATATACCCAAGAAACATTTTTACCGATACGTATGGATCCGTAAATACGTATCCGACAAATAGAAATATTAACGGACCGTATAATTAATTTTCGAAAAAAATACGTTTTGACTCCGTTTTGGTGCATCTGTTTCTGTATCGTCAATACGTCCTTTCCCGACTTTCATGAGTTTTTCATCCGTTGCTTTTGAATTCGTGTATGTGATCATTATACGGGTCGCGCTCTAATGTTTAGAAAAACAGATGCATATTTTGAGTAAGCTCTCGTTCATCACACAGCGAAAATAAATTTTTTTATTAAATTTCTTCAAATTTGTAACACCATTATATTAACGTCTCACGGTTAGGTTAAAACTTAAATTTACATTTTTTTTTAATTTGAAAATGATAACTTCCTGCATTAAAGGATTAAATACCCAATTAATAGCTAACGTACGAGTATCATTGTGAAAATGTATCTTAAAAATATAAGCGTCAAATATTTAACCATAAAATTATTAAACTAAAGTTCATACTTACGGTATCAAAAATACATATAGGCAAATATTATTTTTTATATCCGCAACTAATTTTAGATTTAACTTACCTAAAAAGAGAAAAACAAAATAATAAAAGAAAAATTAAATTACATATCACAAATTAGACAATTTTGCATAGAAGAAATACAAACAAATTGGACAATTTTTTAAATGACTACTGTAAAATTTGAAATCATTTTAATAGTAAAATAATCATAAACAATTTTATAACATTTAAACCATAACTTTTTACAGTTATTTGCAATTTTCTGCTTAACAACTGAAATGTACTAGCAAAAAATCACTGAAGCCTTTTAATTATGACTTAAAAAAAACTTGGCTAGAAAAACACATTTGTATTAACAAACAAAAAATATAAAAGAAATGAAAAAAAAATAAAACAACAGAAATTAAAGCATAAAAAACTAGTAAAATAAAAACAATAATTAAAAAAACTACAACAAAGAAAGACACAAGAGAAGGTATTGTTGAAAATTAAACTTAGATTTTTAAACCAATTACAATTAAAGCGATAGGCTAAATGGTTATGCTTGTTTTGGAAATAAGACATATGTCAATACAATTTAAATTTAATCTGCATTAAAACAAAACTGTCCGAAGGACCAATGTTTGGTTTATTTTATTTAATTTCAATACTTAATGATAAAATCGTCTTCAAAAAAAACATTTATCTAAAAAAGTCGTTCGGAAAGTAGTTGTTTGCCCTTCGCTTTTATTGTATTTCTCATATCACTTGTATATCATGAATTGAGACAAAACACTAATAAAAGAACCATAAACAAAAAATAATGTACAAAAAAAAAACTGCAAATAATACAATAGTTTTTTTTTCAACGAAAAAAAAATGTAATTATACATTAAAGAAAATATAACAAAATAATACTAAATCTACATTTAATATTGAGACTTCTTAAGAAAACCTTTAAATGTTATGACTAAGAAAAAATTAAAAGAAAGTTTTGTAGTTTTTAAAACTAAATCATCTCAAGTAGTAATTAAATTTTTACACATGAATAAAGTTTTTGTAGACACAAACCATTTAATTTTGTAAATACAAAAAATCAATAGAAATTTTCTTTTTAAAAAAATAAGGCTGTTAATTATTTTCCTATACCAAGCCCAGTTGAAAATACACACAACAAAAATTGGCAGTAGAATTTATTGCAGATTACAGTTAAATCAAAGACATATACTGTTAAAATGGCGAAATATGTATTCACCCTAAACTAACTAAAAATTTTGTTATTTCCAACTGCTAAAAACCAACTAAAAAATCCAGTATAAACTCCTAACAATAAAAATAACTGACAAATTTTTACTGCAAGAATTTTTAAACTGACCAAATTTATTAAAAATTACAGTTTTCAGGTAATTTTTCTTTTGATTAGGGAAAAATTAATACTGGCTTCATCATACTTAAAATTTAAAATCAAAACTCTAAAATTTACTTTAGTTTTTACAATAGTTGTAAAATAATCCTTTAATTCATAAATAAAAAAAAATATTTTGTATAATTTTTTGTAAATCTCTTCTAACTTTATAAAAATTTTATGTTTTGCATTTTAAATAACTATAAAGATTAAACCATTTACGGCAAAAATACTGTTTTAAAAGTTGTTTGTAATAAAAAAATAACTGCTTTAAAATAAATGTTACGATGTATTCAGTACATTTTATTGGATTTTTCTTTAATAACTGTGTACTAGTTGTTTTGCACTTTTTACATTGAAAAACAACTATAACTACAGTTAAAAACAACTGCAACTGATTACTACCTAAACAACAGCCTTGTTCTAACTGTCAAAGTTTTTTGAGTGTATTTTTTGAATGCATTCATTGGAAATGCGTTAAAAGAGCTGGCATGACAAAGTAATTGAGTGATGATTCGAAAATATCTGTTAAACGACTATATTTCTAAAACTTACAATTTATAAATAAAGAAATTAAATTATTTTTGTAGAAAATATAATTTACTACATTCAATCAACAAATTTTCCACTTAATCCACGAAATTTCATTAAAATGTAACAAAAATTATTATTTTGGAATAAAACAGAATCAAAACAAAAATTTACAAAAATATTAGAACTAACTGGAAGACTATGATAACATAAATTTAGGTTAAAGCTTTTCTTTGAAAACAAATTATAATTTTCCTCGAACGACTCACAGGATATCGATCGGCAGGATGCGGGTAATCAAATTCTTATAAAAATCAAATTTGCTTTAGTATAAATAAATTGAAAATATGTACATTTAAGTTAAGGCTTATTTCCGTCAAATTTCGCAATTTAAGAAAAGCGAACATCGTCATAATATTTAAAGTAGCAACATTAAAACCCCAATTCTTGGTGTACATACTTTTATATTTTGGCTAAAGGTATAATTTCAGTACAAATACGATTTTTTGACCATTGGTTTTCTAGATTTGTTTTCAACTTATTCGGCCATTATCGCCGAAGTTAAGCGATAAAACAAAATTATTTTTTTTTATTTTTCGTTTTCGATAGGAAAATAAACATTTGACGCATTTGTGTTGAATTTTTTTGAAAGCTGCATGAAGACAATGATGTCGATTAGACCTTTGATTAATCCTTAATCTATAAAAATCCATGAAAGCGACTTTGACTTATGACAAGACTAATGACTTTGAAACAAATACAAAGAAAGGACATGTGTGTTAAAGCAAGGACCCTTGAAACCAGGATGAACAAACTACATTTTTTTTAGCCACTCATGATGCCATGGTGCCATGATGCCATGATGCCAAATGACGAAACTACAAAAAATTCTTAGGCGACACCATGAAATTCTTAGGCGATTTACAGAAACATTTAGCCACTTGCAATGGTACAACCCCAAGTACAGTGATTGTGTTGTGAATGTATACATGTTTGATTTTTTTTTTCCTAACATTCAACAAAAACACAATATTAATTATTATTATAACAAACAAATGGATATTTGATTTTTTTTTTTTGCTTAAGACAACAAACAAAACAATGGTAAACGTGAGTATGAAAGAGACAAAAAACACAAAACATCGGTAAGCATGAGTAAACATTAAAAAAACCATTTTAATAAACATTTGCATTTTATTATAATATTTCCATTTTTTATGTAATAAAAAAAATATCCATTTGTTTGTTATAATAATAATTAATATTGTATTTTTGTTGAATGTTAGAAAAAAAAAAATTCAAACATGTATACATTCACAACACAATCACTGTACTTGGGGTTGTACCATTGCAAGTGGCTAAATGTTTCTGTAAATCGCCTAAGAATTTCATGGTGTCGCCTAAGAATTTTTTGTAGTTTCGTCATTTGGCATTATGGCATCATGGCACCATGGCATCATGAGTGGCTAAAAAAAATGTAGTTTGTTCATCCTGGTTTCAAGGGTCCTTGGTTAAAGTCGAAACGGTATTTAAGCGGATTAAGTCTGACTTTGATTGAAAAAGGCCCTCGCTTGAGTTTAATATGCAATATAGAAACAACAAGAATTATAGTACTTTAAAGTGTAAAGAGGCACAAGCCTAACTTTCAGATATAAAACACCCACAATTAATCCTGACTTTGATCTATAAAAATAACATATTGAACTTGATTTTGAATTATTAATGAGCCGCTAAAACCTTATATAAATGAGTGGAAGTTTACGGCGAACATGCTCTATCTGAACAATCTTGTCCGAGGTGGTTTCATAGCTTTAAAAATTGTGATTTGGAGTTTGAAGACAAGGAACGGCCGGGTCAACCTAAACACTTTGAAGACAAAGAATTAAAATCATTTATCTATGTGGACGAATGCCAAATGCTTCAGAAGTTGTCACAATCATTGAGAGTGGATAAGTCGACAGTCAGCAAACGCCTAAAAGCCATGGGATTGATTCAAAAACAAAGAAACTAGGTGTCATACGAGTTGAAGTCGCGCGACGTCGAAATGCGATTTTTCGCTTGTGAACAGCTTCTCGAACGCCAAAAAAGGAAGCGATTTTTGCATCGCATTGTGACTGGCGATGAAAAGTGGATCCATTACAAGCCCAAGCGTAAAAAGTCATGGGTTTTACCCGGACAGTCATCAACATCCTTCCTCGGAATATAAATGGCGTTTGAGGCGCGCATTAAAGCAAAAACGGCCAGAATACGAAATAAGTCACGACAAAGTGATTTTACATCATGACAACGCTCGGCTGCATGTTGCCAGAAACGTAGGAAAAAGTTGTAAATTTTTTTATTTAATGTTACTACATATATGTGCGGTTTTTACATTTCGTTTCGCTGCTTACTTTAGACGATAAAAGCCGAGAAAAGTTCAAAAGTAAATTAAAAAAACAAAAGCTTAAAGAAGTATGGATTGGGCATAAATTGTTCTTACCAAGATATATTACAATCTAAGAATTAAAATTTTTGTAGATAAAATATGCCGGTTTCACATAAATTGTTAATATATTAGTTCAAATTGAGTTTAAGATCTTTTTATTTATAAAAATTAATTATAAATATTTATTTATCCCAATATTTCATATAATTATACAAAAACTTTCCCCTGAATAAGTTACCCAATGTGGTGACGAAGTATTGGGATAAATTACTATTTTTAATTAATTTGTATAAATAAAAATATCTTAAGCTCAGTTTAAACTAATATACAAATTAAGAAGATCGAAGAAAACTAAAAATTTTCGTAAATTGTTAATTTGAACTACAAAAAGTCCTACGATTGGGTCTGGATTTTGACTGTATTAAGACCTACGACTGATAATGAGATACTATAATAAGGCCTGCAATTGAACCTGACTTTTAATGAGACTATCCATTTGACCTGATTTTGGACTATATTATATTATACAAGCCCCAATTTGGAGTTAAAAAAAAGCTCTACGATTAAAAAAGGACCAGTGATTGAAAATTAGTATTTTGTTCTGACTTTGTACCACAAAATGGCCTACAATTGAGCCTGAATACGGACCACTAAAATATCTACGATTTAGTCTGACTTTAAGCTACTAAAACACCTACAATTGGTCATATGACTGATACTGACTTTGTTTTGTAAAAAGCTCTACAATTTAGCCTGACTTTGTGTTATAAAGAAGAGCAAGGATGTATTTAGGATTAGATTTAGAGGTATAAATAAATAAACCTGCCTGATGGCGATAGTTTAAGAGTTCAAGAGCGCACAACAAGCATACTATCGGTGTATTAAGTGTATGTCCCATTTTTGAACATGAGTCGGTTGTAAAGAGAGCAACTCTTTCAATTTCTTTTGTTCAACCTAACCTAAGTCAAGGTATGTACTAACAAAATTACGATTGAATCTAGATTTGTATTTAAAAACGTTTACATAAGAATTTCTTGTGAATAAAAAAATATGCTTTAAACAATAGAAGAGTCTAAAAACTTAAATTAAATAATTTAATTATGACCTCAGTAATTGCTTTACATTAAATTTTATTTAATGTTAATGTTTATTGTAGCATTTCACCTTCCTTAAATAAACATTAAACGAAAATTTCAAAATAAATGTAAAAGAAAAGCGAAATTACTTAGAGGCGGATATATTAAAGTCGTTTAAATCAACATTTTTTTTTAATTAAGTAAGTTTTGCAATGGCAATGAATAAATAAAATAAAAACACATTTTTAATAACTTTTATTTTCATTTAAATACTTTCTTCTGTAAACGCATAACAAACTTCTGTTAAACTCCACTTAAACTTTCCTATCAAAAGGTTTTATATTTGAAATTGTATGTGTTCCGTTGACGACGACAGTGTCGCATATACGACCGACTGTCATGTTGATGATGATAATGTGGTATTTAGGCTCATAATACCATAAATATACTATGGGAAGTCACGTCATTTGTTTAAGGTTTTTTTTTTTGTTTGTTTTTTGTTTGCCATCAAAACCTTAAGACTCTGTTTGGGTCGTAAGAAAAAAAGGGTCAGTGTAATTAAAGCTTAGCTTTGGGTCAATATAAATACAGACAGAAAAATAAACAAACATCAGCCAGCCAACCAACCAACTCCCCATAATACAAACAAAGACGGACAGACATACGGAGGAGAGCAGCAACATATAGCAACATCATACGCATATTAAAATGCATTATAAAACACAATTAACTTGAGTATTGTCATTTTTTATTTGTTTAATAAAAATACAATAAAAAAAAAACAAAATATTTATTATACTATTAAGCGAAAGTGTTAAATTTCTGAAGAGTTTTGAGGTTAAATAAATGTATAATTAACTATATTTTGTTATCAGTTCTGTTAATATTTTAAGCTAAAAAGATACATTTTGAAACATTAATCATATCACAACTATGTTTTAGAATAAGCGTTCAAAATTTAAATAATTTATTATCTTAACAAAAACAAAAAGTAAACGAAGGGGAAAAATTTAAATTTTTATAAAATAACGGTTATTTTTATTTTCAAACTAACTAGTAAGAATTAGTGCTTAAAAGGTTTTTTTTTAGAAATTTACTGAATGGGCCATCGTAGTTAGAGTATTCAAAAACCGAAACCGAAAACCGGTCAACCGGTTTCTTTATTTTTAAAAACCGATAGGTTTCGAATATTTTGTAAATTCGAAGAAAACCGAAAATTGGTCTTTTTTGTTCGGTTAACCGGTTTTTTTGATTACATCACCAACTGGGTTACTTGGTCTCTTTTATTTTTTCCGAACACTCTTATAATCGTTTGGTTATGAAGATTTAGATGTAAGTCTGAAAGATTCCGATGAAGACTTAACTTTGGATATTCCAAATTCAAATAGTTTAATTTCTGATCTAAATAACACAATAAACAGTATTCAAAATCCTAAAAAAGAGACTGTACAAAATCATTCATCATTATATGATGATTTCATATATCTTGATAAATGCGACAAAAAAAATGAAAAATTGGAAAATTTATATAATTATCTTTTGACTATTTGTCCAACATCTACTATTAGTGAAAGAGTATTTTCCACTTCTAACTTTATCAAAAGCAAACAAAAAAATCGTCTTAAAACGAAACATTTAAATTACATATTATTTCTAAAATATTATTTTAGAAGTGAAAAATAGATTTTCTTTTTACATATTTAAAATGTAATATTAAAAAAAAAACTTATATAATGCCAAACATTTTACACGTTCAAATTACTAACGTATTAATTAGTTTTTAAGATATTATATTAAAAATATTAAAACCAATAAATAAAATGTTGAAATTAAATACAAATAAAAAAATATTATAAAATATTTTTTTTTCAAAGAATGTATTTTTTTATTTTTATTACTTTATATATTAAATTTCTATTTTTTTTTGTTTGTGATTAAAATAATTAACAAATTATATAAGCTTTTTATTCAAGTTTAAAAAAAACCGGTTGACCGGTTTTTTCTGCAAAAACCGAAACCGGTTTTTTTAAAATTCGATTTTTCGAAGAAAACCGAAACCGGTTTTTCCAAAAGGCCGGTTTTTTGAATACTCTAATCGTAATGTAAATAAAAATGGAATTAATATTACATATGAATATTGTTAGCGTAAAAGAACACATATTTTTTTATTTCAGAGTACACATATTTTAAATTTTAGATTTCTAGGAAAGAGGGGGTTGGGCAGGTCGAAATATCAGTACTTCGTTTATACACTAAGAAACAGGTATATCCAATTTCAGGCTAGCCAAATAGGATTGTGCAGACAGTTCTGAGAAAGATTTCGCTTTTTGCGCCTACCCGTATGGATTCCCGTCTTACCAGTTAGAGTAAAAGTAGGCAAAATATAATGAACATGTATTTAAATTTTCAGCTCAAGGGGTTTGGGCCGCCCGTTAAGGGGGAGACTTCCCCTTTTCGTCCTTTCTTGTAGTAATTTTCAAAAATCCCGTCTGAGGAGATGTCTACGTAGGAAGAGCAACTTTCGTACCAAATTATCTAGTTCCAGCGGTTTAGATATCCCATTAAATAATTCCAAAATATACCATACAATAAGTTAGCCCATACGCTATGGAAAACATATTTCAAATTTCAGGCATCCAGCTAAAGAGCTTGGGCAAGCCGGTAAGGGGGAGACCATTTCCATTGTTACCTCTTCCCATAGGAATCTTCAAAAATACCATCTGAGCGGATGTCTACGCTGAAGGAGGAACCTAAAACCAAATTTCAACTTCTTCAACAAAGCGGTTTTGCAGGGAAAGACTTTCTCCTTTTTTGTCTCTCCCCGTAGGGTTTTCCAAAAATCCTATCTTATCTGATGTCTACACCGATGGAGGATCCTTCATACCAAATATTAACTCCCTAGGTCCAGTGGTTCTAGACAGGCCGTTAAGGGGACTCTTCTTGTTCTTTAAACCCCCATTTTTACCACGTTCCTGGCAAAAAAAATCTAAACACTCCAGGAAACACATATTTTAAAATTAAGGTCCCTATCCCAAGGGGTTTGGGCAGGCTGTCAAGGGGGAGACTTCCCCTTTTTGATTCTCCCCGTAGGAACTTTTCTCCTCGCGAATATTTCCATGGCGTATGAATTTCCAAGCAAAACTCCTGTCTTTGTGAATGTCTACACCGGAAAAGGAACAAACATACCAAATTCCAGCTTCCTAGCTCCAACAGTTTGAGCTTGGCGATGCTGAATAAGAGAGTGAGTCAGTCAGCCAGTCAGTAACGTTATTCCTTTATATATAGAGAAAAGAATCCGATAGAATAGAAGTTTTGATTTTGATCAAATTCTCCGTTACCGAAACTTTTTTTAAGCGTATTAGTAATACAAAAATAAAAACAATATTGACCACACACACTGAAGGCCCCAATGCACTAGTTTTTGTTTGCACTAGTTTTTGTTTGCATTTGGTAATCACATTTGGTTGTTATTAACTTAGGTGGTGAAATTAAAGTTAAAAATCGGAATTTTTTCTCTTTAGTTTTTTCTTTTTAGTTCATTCTTTAACAAATGTGTGTTAAAAATTATATTTCCCTGGTTACTATTTTGGTACTTTTCTTAAGATGTAAAAAATATATAAGTCTTTGGTTACTTAATATGTTACTCGTAGAACATATTTAACGATTCTGTGTTCTCCAATGTTATAAAAATTATATTTTTTCTATTAATTAAGAAAAGAAAACTGTTTATGATCTTGATCCGAACGAAGAACATTTTACACGACATATACTTTTACCGATCAACAATAAAATTCAATATGAACATTTAATTTATTTAATTTTAGAAGTCATTACTGGTAACATTTTATTATAATCCATACATGTCATCATTGAAATGAATCCGTATCAGTAACTTATTCCACTCTCTAGAAGTATTCATAACTTTCAATCATAACAATCTGAGTAAAACTGAGCAAAAGTGCTTATAACTTCGTGCCGTAGTCGCCACTTCAACGATCAGACAGATATACGCACATAGCTAAATCGGCTTAAAATGTGGATGAGGAATACTACATGGAATGAAAACTCCGAGTGAAATGCACTTCCTCCAACGGTGCTCTAACATCTTGATACATTTAGAAAAAAAATACGATTTGTCAAACTCTTCAAAGTAGGCTTCCGTCTCTGATATAACTTGTGCTTTTGTGGAAAATCTCCTTTTCTGGCGCCATCTTTTCAAGTTTGGGAACAAGTAATAATCCACATCTGGAGAATACCGGGGGTGGGGAAGAAATTCGTAGTGTAAAGACTTCAATTCTTCTGTAGCCAAAGCAGATAAATTCACCGGTGCATTATCATGATGGTAAATTTTTTTCTTATTTAAGTGGAGTCGTTTTTTGTTAATTTCTTCATCCAATCCTTCCAATAACTCAAAATAGTGCTTGGTAGTTATTGTTTATTCTTTCTCCAAGTAATCAATAAATATTATACCACGTGCATCCCAAAAAAACACACTTTCCAGCCGATTGTTGAGTCTTTGGCCGCTTTGGTTGGCTTTTGCACGCTTGTAACCACTCCGCAGACGTAAGAATTCTGTTGAATTTTATTCAAACACCTCCAAAACATATATTGAATCATGAACACGTTTCAGTTTTTGTTCAGATTTTAAAAATGCGGCAGCCATCGAGCAGAAATCTTTTTCATATTTAATGATCATGAACTCGCTCTGTTGATATCTTTATGACGCCAGCAATTTCACTCACGTTTTTCTTTCGATCATCCAATGCAATCTGATGCACTTTTCTTACGTTTTCTTCGGTAACTGCCTCATTTGTACGACCAGGACGATCTGCATCATTTATGTTCGTACGACCACGTATAAATTCGGAATAACCGTTGAATATGGTTGCGAAGATTCACCATAATGTCAATTTATGGACTGTATTTTTGCCACCAAAAAAAAAAAATGTTATATCAAAACAATCCATGTTTTACTTGTCACGCCATCTTTATGGGAGGCCGCGTATTTTTCACTCCATGTAGTACATGTATACTTCATAGGATTAGACCTACATTTTACGAAAAAACCGGTTAAAACTTAGATTTTTATTCTGTAAGACATATCCGAGTTCTATTCAAATCGGCATGTAAGTGTTGGGCAGATTCCCTTGTAAGTGTTTAATTTCCCGTATGCAACAGTAGGGTTGTAAAAGTAAAATACAGTTTCTTGCAAAAACTTTTAAGAGTTTCGAGTATATTTTCCAAATTTTGAAAGAAACATTTAAATTTTGTTGTTCATATAAAAATATAAATATTTCAATTAAATATAAATATTACAAAAATAACAAACTTAGTGAATGAGTTTACTTTAGAAATAATAAAAAACAAACTAATATCATCTTTAAAAGAAACAGCATTCATCATCAATTACGAGTACATTATTTTTTTAAGAAAAAAAAAATATAAAATAAAATCTTAAATACAAATAACAATTTAGTTTGGAAAAACTTCTTGACCATCTGCCTAAGATAATGTTGATTGTTTGTTAGTTTTGCTGTTAACTCGAATGTTTTGTTTTTGGACTAGGTCTGCAGCAATGTCTTGTGTGAGATCGTATCAAAAAGAAAAAAAACTTCAAAAGCGTTAAAAATACAGATACAATTCATATTGTTTGTTATTCAACAAACAATAAATCCACTTGAATGGAAATATAAAAGAAGTCTTTACAAGAAGACACAGCTAGGAGTCAGTTGGAACTAACAGACTCAGCAAAATATCAGCATCATCAGCAACACTGTTTGTTGCTGTTATTGATAGTGATTGCAAGAGCTGATGTTACCGCTGCTGCTGCTGCTGATGATGATGAAGAAATCAACAACATCATATTCATATTGTTACATGCATCTGTTTTATGTTAATTGCATTTTTTTTTTTTTTTTTTTTTTTTGTGATGCTCTACAACAACTATTGTAAGTTGTATCAATGTATGGATAATGATGACGATGATGCTACAAAAACTTAAAATATAATTTATATACATATTATGAAAAAATTGTTTAGTTTTCTTACAATCAGGAGGGTTTTTTTTTAATTTGTAGTTAGACAGACATGAGTGGGAAAAAAGTTTTTATAAAAACAACCACAAATTTATAATCAAAAGATCATTTATAGTTTTAAATTTTCTAAAAAAAAAACAACTTTTAAATTAATTTGTTTATTGTAACTTTGTTGTTTAGTAAATAATTTTCAATATTTTATGTGATTTTTTAAACAATGTTGTTGATTGGGTCAATTGTGTACTTTATTTATTTTGTTTGTATCTAAAATTAATCTTTAATTGATTTGTTAAATAAAATTTATTTACACAATTTGTGTTGATTCGTTGAATTATATTGTCAGCGAAAACTTTAATCGATATTTTATTGCAAGTGACATTTTCTCACTTTAATTATAAAAGGCACTAATATATTTTTAGTTTTTTGAATTTACACAGAAAGAAATAGATATAAAAATCAATAACTCGGAGGAATTTATTATTATAGCATATTTAAATTAACATTTTAATCTCTTCGAACATTTTTAAATAAAGTATGTATCTTGGTAGAGTAAATATGATTCTAATTTAAAAAAAAAGCATTAATTAAAAATTCATATTTAAACATTTTAGAAATGCTTAAATTTGGATGTACCGAATTTTTGAATACCCTCTAAAAATGTCCTAAAACAAATATTCTCAGTTTTTAAAACAAATAATTTAAAAAAGTGAAATTATAGTGAAAAAAATTTTTTGAAGTGAAAAACTTTTTTGGATAGTAAAACCAATTTTGAGGTTGAAAAAAAATTTTGAGGTGAAAAAATTTTTGAGGTCAAAAAATATTTTTGGAGGTGAAAAATTTACTAGTAGAAAAAAATTTAGTAGTGGAAAAAATTTGAGGTGAAAAACTTGTGGTGAATATAAAGTATTCAATTCTAAGCGACTCGTTTAAAAACAAAAGAAAATATTTTATTTGCCAGTCGCTACTAAAATTGTACTAAAATACACCCATTTGTATGGAAAACTTAGAGGTACCTTTCTTAGAGGTACATTTTCACTCATAACTTTTTAACCGACAGTGGGTATAATAATCTTGAACATAAAAAGGAGGGATGGTAAAAATGTAAATTATTTGTGCGGGAACCATGTTTAAAATTTACGAAATGTCAATAAATTTGCACACAGAGATCCAGAGCTGTCATCGAATAAAACTCAAACTAGCAGGAACAACAAAAAAAGCCAAAACAAAAACACATAAATTAGATTACGTACAATATACATTAAAAAAATAAGTTTGTAGAAAAGTAAGTAAAAGGGGTCGTATATCAGGCATACTATAGGGTGGGCCATTTAAAATTTTAAATTTGAACTACCGATAACTTTGACTTTGAAATGTAAAATAACATTATTTTTTTTTTTTTTATTTTCAGGTTAATGTTTGCAAAATGGAACGCTATACGCTCGAACAAAATTGGGAAATATTAAAAACTTACTTCCAAAGTAGTGTCTTTAACGCAAACTGTAAGAAATTTACGTGGATAATTTTCGAGAAAAGATCGGCTCAGTTTGTGCGTCACTTTGTGAAGCGAGTTCATGAAAATGGATCGTTATTGAACAAACCAACCCGTGTCCAGTGCGTTCAATCGAAATTGCGACATTGCTGCAGTAGCTGAGAATGTGAAAATTTTTCACATTTTTGAAAAATTGGGTTGATCGGATAAGGTACTGCCGAGCCAGTCGTGGTATTCATATGAATGATATTGTGTTCCATTCTTAAATAACAAAGTTCAACCTTTCCAATAAAACCAGAAATTTTAAAAAATAATCAGTACTTTTTTTAAAGCCGATTCAAATTTTAAATGGCCCACCCTGTAGTTTTCAGCACTTTATTTTTTTGTTACTGAAATTCTATTTTCAGCAAAAACTTTGGTTTTATTTTTCCAGCAATAAACTACCCAGCAAAACTTTGGTAATGGGTGCGATATTCTCATGCGTTACCTTGTAATGATGGCTCGTTAACTTTTTCATTATTTGCAAGCAAAAATTAATAAGTTACTGATTATTGATTACGTAATATATGATTTATAAATGTAAAGTAATAATTGAAATATTTTTTTGAAAATCTATTTTTAGATACATTACTTTGTGTTTTTTGTTTTGACAACACTAGCGAAAAAAAAGCAATCAAATACTGTATGCGTCGATAGCTCAGTGGGTAGAGTTCTGGGCTGGCAACCATTATTGACCACATTATTTTTAATAACGTTTAAAATATTTGTAATAATTTTTGTTTAATAAAAATTCCTCTTTTTTAAAAATCTATTTTTAGACACATTACTTTTTCCATTCTCGTAACCATATAAGTAACCCCTTACATTATTATCTCTAAAGTAATGGGTATATACATTACTTTGAGGCTCATCGCCTGTAAAATTCATCAGTGAAGTAAGGCGTAAAGTAATCCATGAGCCCCTATGGCTACACATTATTTGGTAATGTGTAGTTTTATTGGGTAATTAAAACTCAATTTTGAGATCAAGCCTAATAAAATCGGTCAGGTCTGATCTTTTTTCTATCTATTGGGGTGTAGAAAAATGGTGTATAACTTAAAACAAAGTTTTAAATTTATTATATCTAGAATTATATCTAGATTCGCGACCAGAAGATGTTAACCTTTTGTGCAGCCTAATTCTCTGCCCTAAATATTGAGGCTTCCAATGAAGGCAGTCACCTTACTAGGCACAGATTTCCAAATTTCCAAGGGGTATAATGTATATCCACCAAGGAATTGTAGTCTCCTGCCGTGAAGCCTAGGACACACGCAGAGTATATGTCCCGCTGTTTCAGCGTCCAATTCACAGAATCTACAATTGTCTGAGTCAGACAGACCTCCGATCCTCAAATGGTGTGCATGTTGCTAACTACCAAATAAATAGGCCTTAAAACACCCCAGCAAAACTTTGGTAATGGGTGCGATATTCTCATGCGTTACCTTGTAATGATAGCTCGTTACCTTTTTCATTATTTGCACGCATAAAGTAAAAAGTTACTCATTATTGATTACGTAATTAATGATTTATAAATAAAAATAATTATTGAAATATTTCTGAAAATCTATTTTTAGATACATTACTTTGTGTTTTTTCGTAAGCAAAAGGGTAATGTATGTTTGTTTTGATAACACTAGCGAAAAAACGAAGCGCAACAATTCATTTAAGTTTAAAGCAATCAAATACTATATGCGTCGATAGCTCAGTGGGTAGAGTTCTTGGCTGGCAACCAGATTTCCCTGGTTCGATTCCCATCTTGTCCACATTATTTTTAATTACAAATATTTTAAATAAAATATTTGTAATAATTTTTTTTTAATAAAAATTCCTCTTTTTTAAAAATCTTTTTTTAGAAACATTACTTTTTCCATATTCGTAACCATATAAGTAAGCCCTTACATTATCACCTCTAATAATTATTTTCAGGCTCATCGCATGTAAAATTCATCAATGAAGTAAAGTGTAAAGTAATCCATCAGCCCCTATGGCTATACATTACTTTACCCATTATTTGGTAATGTGTGGTTTTGCTGGGACCT
Organism: Eustalomyia histrio; assembly: GCA_949748255.1. Classification (NCBI taxonomy): domain Eukaryota; kingdom Metazoa; phylum Arthropoda; class Insecta; order Diptera; family Anthomyiidae; genus Eustalomyia; species Eustalomyia histrio. Next base: position 191,261,573 of record OX456523.1, read on the forward strand.
TTCTTCTAAAAATAATTAATCATACAAAAATTATACCAATTGAAATGTTATGGCATTGAATGCACTTGTTTAGTTGTAAAAAATTATTTACCAGTGTATTTTGATACTGTCTTAATCTTAAACAATTTAAACTTAAAAACGCCAACTAAGTATAAATTATTTGTTTCAAATTGATCTATAAAAGGTAATAAGCGATAATTTTATTTTTATTAAATGAACAAAATGTTCTTTAATTGAATTTCGTGCCTTATGTTTAAATTGAATTTTGTATTATTTTCATACTTCTATTTACTTAAAAAAAAACAACATTTTGCGCGCTATTATAGGCTAAAATTAATTAAAATAAAGTGCTAAAAACAATTACTGACTAAAAAAAAACCTAAATTCTGTTTAAAAGTTCATACAATATCTACACTATGAACTTCAGTTAGTTTGTTGGTTGGTTGAATAACGACTAACTTGTCAATATGTATAGAGATAGATGATCTTTCTACTAAAATAAAACGGGTAAAGGAAATAAAATCGTGCTAAAACATTCACTTTATTTTTTTTTTTAATTTCAAAGGGGAAATAGTAAAAAATAAGTTAAAATCATAAACGAAGTAATTTGTTAATGTTATTAAAACAAAAAGAATAAACTGCAGGTGTTAATTTTGTTAACCATAATGTTTCACTGTAAACAAAGACAATTCCTAAAATTATCAAACTGGAATTATTACAGGTTTTATTATTTTTTTTTTTATTATTTATTACAAAAAAGGTACAAATTAATTATTAGCTGCTCAGCAAAACCTTGGCAATATATATTACCCCATATTTATTATATCAAACTCCTTTGTATGCAATAGTGAATTTGTATGCAATAGTGAATTCGGTACAAAGTTGGACTCAATCATGGAGTTATTTTTTTTTTTATTAAGAACACAGACTAATTAATAGGGTTTTTGTAAAGTCGGGCTTAGTTATTGTCGTCTTATGTTACAAAGGACAGAAAGTTGAACAAAATTGAAAAAAATAAAGTCAGGCTTAACCCTTAAATGCATAGTGTTGCCATTTGCCAACAAACTGTATTTTACATTAAAAAAAACACCTTTGAGACATTGTAACGTAATTTCGTGCATTCTAATATTTTTGCTTAACTGGTTTTGACAATTTAAGAAAAAATTGTGGTTTTTCTATTCTTTGAAATTCTTACATAGTTGTATTTTTCAAAAAAAAAAATATCTGAAGTGTTATTTCTTTCAAAAAATTCATATTGGATTTAACTAAGGTATATTTTATTAATATAAATAATAATAAAGCTTTAAAAAAATTTTTAATAAGTGTAAAAAATTCGTTATTACTCTTTGTAGCCAAACCCTATTGTTTTAATAAAAAAAACACTTTTTTGTTAATGTTAAAAAAGACGGCTCGAAGTTCTACTTAATTGTAACCCTGTAACGAATACAGACTCAATGGCAGATCATTTTATTCCACAAAGTTGGGCTCAAAGTTGGAATAATTTTAAGGCTATCATGATACCAATAGTGCGTTAATTTATATTACAAGGTCCGTGACTTTTTGAATTTCCTGCCTCTTAACTGAAAGGGCAAAACTCCTCCTGTCAACAGGAATCTGTCAGTTGACTTAAAATTTGAACAAATTGCGTCATTTAGTTTGTGTTTGACACCCATTGATAGCAGAGTACCACGTGATTTTATTTGACGATAGAGGAGAAAATGGAGAAATGGCAGTATTCATGATAAAAATCCATGAATTGTTCCCTCATCCGCCCTATTCTGCGGAATTAGCTCCAAATGACTATTTCGTTTTTCCAAACCTTAACAAACTGCTCGGCGGAAAGAGATTTAACTCCAACGATGAATCATATCTCACAAACAAACCTATTTTGTTAACCTCGACAAATCTTACTTTGTGGAAGGGATAACAAAATGTATAGAGCTCAAAGGAGAATATGTTGAAAAAAAAATGATTTTTTATCCAAAAACCTGTGTTTCAATCAAAAAGTCACGGACTTATTGACCCAGCCTCGTATAATGTTGAGCTTAAATTAAAACTTAATGATGGACAATTTGTGAAAAAAGTCGAACTCAATCGTAAATATATTTTTAGTATTTACCCTGCGGGAAAAAAGGGGTTAGTTGGGAATTGGGACCTGTCCCATGATAGGTGAAAACTGCACCGGCTCGAAAAATACATTTCACGAGATATGAGAAAATAGTACTGGTTCCTAAAGTACCTACCGCGTGACCGGTTCGATTTCTTTCATGACCATATTATTTTTAATAACGTTTAAAATATTTGTAATAATTTTTTTTAATAAAAATTCCTCTTTTTTAAAAATCTATTTTTAGACACATTACTTTTTCTATTAACCATATAAGTAACCCTTTACTTATTACCTCTAAAGTAATGGGTATATACATTACTTTAAGGCTCATCGCCCGTAAAATTCTTCAGTGAAGTAAGGTGTAAAGTAATCCATCGGCCCCTATGGCTACACATTACTTTACACATTATTTGGTAATGTGTGGTTTTGCTGGGTATAGGTATACTTTTGTAAAAAAGTCAACTTAAGTCGAACTCGAAGTTAGACTCAATCATGAACCTATTTGAACCAATCGTAGATTAATTTATATTATAAATTCAGGCTAAATATTAAGGTATGTATTATTTATATTACAAAGTTATATGGGAATCGCACCTACCTCTTAAACACCTTAAATCGTGTTTAAGCGTTAACCAGTATTTAAGTAGCATGTTTTACAGTAATTTTTTCTTGGCTGAAACACTTAAAAATATCATGTTTAAAATCTAAACACCTTCTTAAACGCCATAAGTTTAATGCTAATATTATCAATTAGTGTGTGAATGTCAAGGTTGACACAAAAGAAGATATCAACAAAAAATATATTGCAATAATTTCAGTAATTAAATAATCGCTTCCGGCAAAAGAGAGATAAATAAATATCTTCTTAAAGCGGGGTTTACATTAAGATACAAGTCTTAGGATCTGCCAAGTAAAAAATGAGTCGCATAGCCAAAATCATATAGCCTGATACGTACAGAAAATCTGATTACAAATTTTGACAGTCAGATTGATTTTTTCGTTTTATAAAATTATGAGAATCAAATCGTATCAGTGTTGTATTTTCTTACAAACAAAGAAAAACGCATGCAAAACAGCTGTGAAGTAAATTGGCGGTAAAACACAATTGACCAAAAGAAAAACTCAAACAGCTGTTTGCATGTGATTTCATAGGATTTTTAATTTGTTTTCCTTAGGTGAAATCAGATGGAGAATCAGATAATGTACGCTCCGCTTAAGTAATCACTTAAGGGGTTAAGTGGGTTTGAAAATTTGTATTTGTAACAGGTAAGAGAAGGACTTTTTGGTGCCGAAATCGACGATTTTATGTGTTTAAAATTTTTTTTTTGTTTTTTTAAAGCTTCAATCGCGTTTTTCTCGCCATTTTTTTTTAAAGTAGGTGGTCATGACTACTGAAAAAGTTATAAACCGATATTGTTTAAAGTTCGCACACTTTCTTTTTTTAAGAAATTTACAGTTGTCTTGATGCCCTTTGTGAAGGTTTTTAACTTCTTATATCACCATAAAGGATGGTCGTCGTCTATAACAACAATTAAGCCAAGTATTTAAAAATATAATTGAATATAATTTCATTTAAAATATTTTTATTTTTTTCTTAATGTAAATATTTATTTAAACCTGCTGTGAGTTTAAAGCATATGTTTCCTTACTTTAAATTCTTAGACATTTTAATTTAGTTTTTTTGTGCGAATTTTTGTTTGTGTTTTGCTTCAAGACTCCGGGGTCTGGTTGTAACACAGTTTTTCTTTTATATTGGTTTCTTCTTCCTGACTAGCTGCCTGCATACATGTACGTTTGTATGTATGTGTGTTTGCCACAGGCTGCCTAGTTTTTATGCATTTATTTTATAAACATTTAGTTTTTTTTTATTTTTGTTAAGGTTAAATATTCTCTGTATGTCTTATTATTGTAAAAATAAATAATTTCCAGTTTCGTTATCACAGCAAACGCTCACTTGGCAGACTATAAGACGTCGCGAGTCTGTTTTTTTTTGTTCATATACTTAAAACTGTTATGCCTACAAATTACTTTTTAATATATGGGACTGGTCAATCGGAGGACAGACAAACGAACATCATCATCATCACCATCAGCCATGTTCATAACTAACAAAGTATAAGTAGTTACTAAGTGTTGTTGAGAGGATGACATTCTTAAAAACGTCTGTCGTGCTTATCAACAATATTTTAATGCTTTCAAGTTATTTGATTTTTCTTTGAAAGTTTTTCGTTTTTTTAGTGACTTTCTCAGAGATAATATAAGAAGACAATGGCAAAAGCAAATGCCACCTAAACACCTTTTTTTTTTTTAAACGCACACATTATTTACCGGACTTTTTCAAATCTTTTTAATTGGGTTATAAAAATTAATCTAAATTTAACTGAAGTTTATTTAGTAAACAAAATAAAACTTCGTGAGAATTAGTTTAGATAATTTTTTCCAACAGTTTAAAACAAAAGCAGTAAAATCTTCATTGTTAACATGTTGTTTACATTTAGTAAAATATGTAAACAATGTAAAAATTCATTAAAAAATAATTTGTATTATGTAAAATGTTGAATTAAAATAAAAGTAACTTTTTTTACATTATGTAAAAAATGTAAACAACTGTAATAATGCAAAAAATAATATTCATCATTATTTAATGCAGTTAAAATTATGTACATATTATTTTACTTTTTAGAAAGTGTAAAGATCGGCGCAACCAAAATCCAGACACTTTTGATCTTAATTATCTTCCAAAATACTTTCCCAATCAAATTTGTTTGTCATTGTTAATCAACGTCTTTTAGTTTTTCATTGTTTGAAACAGTTTTAGAAATAATGATGGCATGTGAATTAGAAAGAAGAAAATTTATTTTGCACGGATACAACCAATAGAAAAATGTTGAGATTCAGTAAAAAAAAATTAAACTTTGACCAATAAATAATGAAAGAAATTCTACATGTGTAGAATATGTAAAAAAATGTGTAAAATGTGTAAAAATCTATAAGATATCTAAAAAATCTAAAAAATATGTAAAAATGTGTTAAATATGAATAAATGTATAAAATATGTAAAACCACATAAAACCTCATCGAAAAATTTTTTAAAGAAAATATAAAATAAAATCAAAAAATAACGTTTTATCTTATTACATTTTCTTAAAGCATGTAACATTAAAATTTATTTTTTATCGTAAGAGAGTCCGACTAATTTGTGGACTAAATTCAAGCGTAATACTTGGTCATGTTATATTAAATTTCAGTCATAAACGTGGGTATCTGATTTAAGTATGGATCTTCTAAAGAATAAAGCCGTGCTTAATCGTATGTCTTTTAAAAATTATATATAACTTTATTCGATCTTATTTTAATATTAATATTCAATTTTTTTTTAAGCTAAAGAAAAGGAAAATAAAATTTTAATGATTAAAATTAAATTAAAATTTTGTTTTCCTGAAGATGCTAACAAATTGTTAGCGAAATATCAAAAATAAAATAATAAATTTTATTAAAAAAAAAAAAAAGAAAAAGATCTTTAGCTTAAAAAAAATTGAATATTACGTATGTCTTTTATATATGTATAAAACAAATACAAGCTTAACCGTGGGACTTTGAAGGAATAAAATCCGGCTAGTCTTTACAAAAAATAAGTCCGGCTTAATCGTAGCAATTTGAAAGAATTAAATTTTTTTTATGCCAACACTTAGTTGATGCACCCTATAAATGCAGTACATTGTGTTGATACCTGGAAAACTGATTATGTATTTGTGGACATTATATTAAAATTTACAAATACGCCAAGTTCAACTGATGAAAAAATTTTCCCTGTAATGCGCTGTGCGATCCACTGGACAATCGGCAAGAAACGGATGTGGTCCACTAGATAAGCTGTTGTTGCGAACGGGAATAAGTTCACTTATGCCAATAGAACACCTCCCATTGTAGTATCGATGCTTCAATCAGTCAACAGAGCTGGACATCCCACTTTCACTGATAAGCACCACCGCTCTCCGTTATACATGGTCGAGAAGCCCCAAAATATACCTTGAAGCTCTTTCCCATATATAGGAGTTGAATTCCATTTTAGGTCGTATAGAGGTGGTATAAATAGTAAGGATTTAAAAAACTAAGGCACTTGAATGCTTATTTCAGCGAATATCACACTGAATTTTCAACATAATCTCCTTTTAGCTCAATACATTTAGTCCAACGTTTCTCCAATTTTTGTATCCCTTCCAAAAAAAAATAGGATTTTTCGAGGTCAATAAAATAGGTACTTGTTTGATCAATAATTTAATCGTTGGAGCTAAATCTCTTTCCACCGAGCAAACTACTTAGGTTTGGAAATAGGAAATAGTCACTGGGGGCTAAATCCTGAGAATATGGCGGATGAGGTACCAATCCGTAGCTCAATTCATGGAATTTTGCCATTGAGACTACACACGTGTCAATTGAGAGCAAACACGGCACCGTCCCGTTTGCAGACAGCTTTCTTAAATCCAACTGATCATTTAAAATCGAAACCAAAATGCCATATGAAATGCCTTTGGCATCAACTCACGCACTTTTTGTCTTCGCTTGGCCAACACAATATAGCGGATTTTTTCGACATTTTCGGGTGTATTGACCTCAATTGGCCGTCCAGAACGTTCAGCGTCATTTGTACTTGTGTGACCACAACGAAAGTCAGTAAACCACTTTTTTACCATTGAAATTGATGGTGCAGAGTCCCCATAGTATTATTTATTAAGCTTTTCCTTGGATTGATTGACGGCTTTTTGTTTAATGAGCACTAGAAATTAAATTTTTTCCATTTTTAAAAAAATCCAGCGGTTAAACGCAAAGTAAATGACGGAACTTGCTCAAAATTTGACAGTAGTCTAATTAGAGGTGGTACTTGATGAGAGCAGTGTTGCATTTCATATAATTGGGCGGTAATTTTCAGGGCTTTTAGCCGCCCCTTTTTTAGGAATTGGCAGCCTTTCAGCATAATGGGAAAACATCCGCATGGTACAATGAGCTAAAAAGGTTAGCCAATGGACGGACAAGCGTTGTATAGCACTGTTTCATACCATCTGGCCCCGCTGACTTATTCAAATTGAGATCCGCGAGAACCCTTTTAACTGCATGAGCTCGAAAAAATATCTTAGGCATAGTACACGATACTCTTTCGAGTTCTGGCAGTGATTGATTGCTTTCCGGCAAAAATGAATTTATTGCGAACATTTCAGCCAAAAGGTTAGCCCTATCAACCGGAACTTATAGCCAAATGACCAAAGCTCTTACTGTTTGGAGTAGAAAAAACTTTGGCACGAATTCGTAAAAAAGCTTTTCACGTCTAAGTACCTTGGAATATTCGGTTCTCGTCTGCTTACGAAGCAGACCATAATTGACGTTTTTGTAATCACGGCAATTACTGAACGCCAAGCACTATAATGTTTTCAACCATTTTCGCAAAGTTTTTAGTTGAAGTGCCGGAAAAAATAGTTGAGCTCAGCCCAACGTGCCTTTTTATAAATAAAAATAGAACGCTTCGTAGCTGTTGTATAATCGCTATAATGGTGACAGTACAAAAAGGATGAGGAAATGGCACAATAATCAAAATTATCGAGAGGTCCAAACATTCTCACTTTGTATTTATCAGGATGAGAAGTGAGAAAGAGGTCGAGAGTATTTGGGTGTTCACCTTCAACACTAGTAATGAGCGTTGGATTATTCACTAATTGCGTCAACTGATGAAGCGCGGCGAAGAACTCAACAAAATTGCAGGCAGTAGGTGATTGATCGAATGGTCGTCGGTATGCAAAAGAAGAGTTTAATTTCGGTGTTTCATTTAATAAAACTAGACTTAATCGTGGGTCTTCCAGAGAGCAAAGTCAGGTCACATCGTGGGTATTTAAAAGAAATTAAGTCTATTATTTATTATTTATATTTTAAAAAGTTAAGTCAAGCTTAATCTTAAGTATTTTTAAATGTCCAAGTCAGGCTAAATTATAAGGATTTTACCAAAAACAAATCACAAATTCTAACAGCCATAGTACACTCAGAAAAAAAAAGGTAGTAGAAAAATTTTTGAAAACCGATTTGCTAAAATTAGCAAAAAAAATACTAATTTTAAAAAAGTGGATATTTAAGGAAATGTTATTTCTAATTAAAACTTACACCTACAAACTTAAATTGCCTTAAAATGTTGCATAGATTAAAAAAAGGGATCGGAATAAATATACCGACTCATGTCTGAAAATAGGAGATCCACTTAAAATAGCACTAAAAATTTTTTTTAGTTCTAAAAATCAGCCCTAAAAACAATAAAAATTTCACTTAAATATTTCAAAACAGAAATTATCAAATGAAAACAAAATGATTAAATCGTTTATGTTTTAACAATTTTTAAGATTTTTAAGCCTTTGATTTTTTTTTTTAATTTTTTATTAAATATTTTTTGAAAAAAATAAATAAAATAAAAATTGATGCTCGATAAAAAAAAATAAATTTAAAATTTTGAACTAAATATAAGTTTTTTTCCGATTTTAGCAAACAGATTTTAAATTCCACTTTACAAATAGTATACTAAAATTTAGTAGCGGCTACTAATTTTTCTACTAATTTCATTGTACTACACGTCAGCAGATGTGTTGCTAAGATTAGCAAAAAATATTGCTGGGCTCAAATTAGCAAAATTTCCCGTAATAACAGCAAAATTTTCAGTAACCATTACAGATTTTTTGGTGAGTGTAGTCCTTTATTTTCAAAAGCCCGATTAAATCATAATTTTTGTATAACAAAGTCCGACTTAATGTTAGGATATCATTATTTACACTCAGAAAAAAAAGTTAGTAGGAAAATTTGTAAACGGTTTTCAATCGCACTCTACTATTTTTGTACTTATTTTTAGTAAAAAATTATTATTTTGCAAATCTTTTTGCTATTTACATTTTACAAATTACAGAATTTTTACAGAATATTTACAAATTTTTGTTGCTAATTTCAGAAATCATTTTACAAATTTTTGAAAACCGATTTGCTAAAATTAGCAAAAAATATTACTAATTTTAAAAAAGTGGTTATTGAAGGAAATGTTATTTCTAATTAAAACTTACACTAAAAAAACTTACAATAAAACCTACAAACTTAAATTTCCTTAAAATGTTATATATATTAAAAAAGGGATCGGAAGCGAAGATACCGACTGATGTCTAAAAAGAGGACATCCGCTTAAAATAGCACTAAAAAGGTTTTTTAGTTCTAAAAATCCGCCCTAAAAACAACGAAAATTTAACCTTAAAAGTAAAAAAAAAAATTGACCAAAACATTTTTCAAAACAGAAATTACCAAATCAAAACAAAATGATTAATTCGTTTTTTAAAAAATTTATTCAAAATTTTTGATGCTCGATTAGAAAAGTAAATTCAAAGCTTTGTACTAATATTAATAAAATTTAGTAATTTTTTTTTTTTTGCTGATTTTAGCAAACAAATTTTAAATTCCACTTTACAAAAAGTCTACTGAAATTTAGTAGCGGCTACTAATTTTTCTACTAATTTCATTGTACTACACGTCAGCAGACATGTGTTGCTAAGATTAGCAAAAAAATACCGCTGGGCTCAAATTAGCAAAATTTCCCGTAATAACAACAAAATTTTCAGTTGCCATTACAGACTTTTTTTTGGTGAGTGTATCGCGTTTTATATTTCAAATTTTAACCTAATCGTCGGTTAGTTTCATATGAAAAAGTTGGGATTAAATGTAGATTATTTATTATTAAAAGCCAGAGCAAAGCCCATCTTATTATTTATCCTTTATAGATAAGAAAACCAGACTTATGTACGGCCTATTTCTACTTATGACGAGTTGTTTCCTTACAAAACAAGTGGATATTTTTGGCACATCAAAGTTTAAAAGTAAATCTCATTTTGTTCTAAATTAGGCTTAATGACGAGGCTTTTCATATAACAAATTCCAGCTTAGACATGTAATTTTATAACGTTAATATGTCCGGCTTAAACGTATGACGAAATTTAATAAAGAAGTAACAAAACATTTTTAAAGCTTTAGTTTTTGTTACAATCTCGTACACTTTTTGACTAGAGTTTTTTTTTATATAAATTTTCCAAGAATATAATCTACTTTAGATTTTAATGAACATTTACATGTTTTATTCATCTATTACGTGACAATATATTTATTAGATCTTTTAAAAGAAACTCTCTTAAATTATTTTTTCAAACGAAATTGTTTAACATAACGAACGTGAGAAAAATTAGGAAATATATTCTCATCATAAAATGTTTAAACTAATGAAAATTATAAAATACAATGGTAAATTAAGTATTTCTATAACAATTTAATCTAACATAAAAAATAATAATAATAATAAAAATATTAATGCAACACTTTAATAAGAAAAGATTGCATCTTTATTAAGAAGAAAAAAAATGGTCAATTAAGCTGAATTCAACAAATAAACGTGATGTTATGAAAAATAGTTTATTAGATTAATGAACAACAGAAAAAACTAAAAATATTTTTTCTATTAAAGAAAAACTATATTTTCTCATCTTTTAAATAGAATTTCACCAGAATTACACTTTCTTTTTAAAGATCAATTTTAGAAAATCAGGTGGAAGGAGGGAACGCTTTCAAATTCTTAAGATGATGCTGTTCATGATTTACAATATTTTCTACATGAATAATCTTTAAAAGAAATGTAATCAATCATTTGTTTGGTGGTATGATGGAATGTAACTCTATTGATGTTTTAACGCTTATAAACATGATGATGATGATGATGATGATGGGCATTTTAGCCAGAAGTATAATTCATCTTCTTCTCTAGGAGAAGAATATATTTTGTTTTATTGACCAGTTATAATTTTACACATACATTGTAGGTTACAAGTCCACTATCATCATCATCATCTAGATTGTGGTATGTAGAGTTCATAGTATAAATAAAATACGGCCAATGGATTTTTTGTAATAATTTCATATTATTTTTATAAAACATAGATACTAAATATTTTCTTTTTGTAACGCAATAGTTATAAATAGTTTTTAAGAAGTAGATTTTTTTTATTAAAATTTTCAATGAAGACGAATATTTACTCAGGAAAAAAAGCCTTACCAAAGTTAACTGGTTGAAGTTTGTCTGATAAGCTCATTATTTTAACACAGGGATACCATTGGAGGTAGCTAGTTGCCTACAAGCTTACGTGTAGGAAGTAAAATAACTAGTTAATGGTAAGATTAAAATAATTAGTTATAGGTAAGGCAAAAATAATAAAAACTGAACTGTTAAAAAAAATTAAATATCAAAACCAAAAATAGATTTTAAACACATTACTAGTAACTCATTATTCCCACTTTGAAAGTAATGCAGTATGCAAGAAGCTGTATAACACATTATTAGTAACTTATTATTTTCAATTTAGAAGTAATGCAGGGGTGTAGGCCATTATTGGTAATGTAAAAGTCAATGAGCTGCTATTACTAATTTTTTCCTGGGTATGTTTATTCATTTGAAGTATTACATTACCATGATTTGCTTGAAGTTATAAACAATTCAATTTTATAAGTACGAGTATCTGACTGCAAGTAATTGGAAGATAGATTTTGAAGTTTATGAAATATACATTTTTTAATTAAAATCTGTAGTTTATATTGTAAATGTATCTTTTAACTTTCTCCTAAAACAAATTGAAACTTAAGAAAATTAAAGATTCGCCTCTATTGTGTTAACTTGCAATACAGTGCAGGGGGAAGAAAGAAACTAAAAAAACACATGTAGAATAAAACAAGGCGTTGCAACTTGAACAGCCAATACGCCCAAATAGTTTCAAACAATTATTTAAAATAAAATCATTCTTTATATCAGATCCGCCATTTTGAAAGCCTGATGTCAGGTTTGTATTAAACCCAGAAGACTTAAGTTTAGGACACGCAATCTTTATCGAACCGAATATCGGGCAAAATAAGTGCAATAGTGAAAACATGGAGTCATTGTGGCACAGCCGAATGAGAATGGGCTTTTTGTTAAAAAAAAAAATAAAAATTTGATTGCTATACATTCTTAACAATACACATTTTACATTACTTACATAACATGTTTTACATTATTTACATCACAAACTTTACATTTTTAACATTATTTACATTACATACTTTACAATGCTTACATTACTTACATTACATACTTTACATTGTCATTTTTGGTTTCTCACAATTTACTACCACTTTCATTGTCTTTTGTCGACTGTGTGATATCGCTTTCATAGTCCCTGCGTAAAAAAAGCGGTCAGTTGGGAATTGGGACCTGTCCCGTGATAGGTAAAAACTGAACATATCACGAGAGGTGAAACTGGGAGCAGTTACTAAAGTACATACCACGAGACCGGTTTAAAAGTCATGACATGTTCTATTGCGTTGGTTCTGGTCTCCTAGTACAAGCCCATGTTAAGTGAAAGGTCATTTCCATTTTTAATTTTAAAGATGTTATGTCAGATTTTTTTAAGCTACTTTCAAAAACTTCAGGTGAAATCATGTAAAAAAAAAACATGTGATCTCTTTTAAAAAAAAAAAAACAATTTCAAATGTTTTGTCCATATTCATATAGAGCGACGCCAAAAACTACAATGTTCCAACACTTTAGAAAATCATTCGCTATATTGGATCTGAAATTCTTAAATCTAATGTCATACTGTCATGTGAAATGCAAAACAACGTAACTAACAAAATTTTCAAAATCGCTTTTATTGATGATTATGATTTATTTAGCTAAACTACACTCAAAAACAAAAAAATATATAAATAAAATTTCTCCAATTTAGAATTTGGTTGAATATTAATATCATATTCAATTAATTTTGTAAAAAAATTATCAAACACAAGATAATTACGTGTAAAAGTGTAATATTGAGTAGGTATGTCCTTGTTATTCAACAAAATTTTTAATTGAAACAATTTAAGAGATATTTCCTTTTTTTTTGTATGAACGATAAAATGTTTTAAAATTTCCGCGTTTTTTAGTTGCCCTGCAAAAATTTTTGATGGGGTTGTGTGATTATGAAGCACTACAGCATTGAACAGAATTTCATTACAAAATTTTATGTCATTATAATCACACAAAAATATCTTTTTTAAATTACCGCAATTAAAAATTTTGTTGAAGATTTTTGTCATATTAAATTAATAGATTGTAATAGATTCTATATAAATTTTTAACGACACAAACAATTTCCTATAATTGAAAGAAAAATTTAATAATTTTAAACTTGTTTCAAATCTTCGTATACACACTTGATATTTATCTGAAAAGAGTTCTACTATCTATTGTTTTAAAGTATGTTACTTTGTTGTTCAAACAAAACAAATTTAGAAAAAGCCAAACTAATTGATTTTTCTGCCGAATGCTTCTAATTATCTACTAACCGTAAAACCTCATACATAAAATAAATTTTGAAACCTCCAAGAAAAAAATATAGATACTAACTAAATAGCAGTTTAAATACCTTTCCCCTTTAGAAAAAAAAAAACTAAATGAAAAAATAAAATTGTTTTGGGTTTTTGAACTCTTAAGGCAATTGTAATAAAATTGTACGCATTAACTAAATTCAAATTAACTTACTAAAATATATATTATGTAGTAAAAATTAAAAACATTTAAACTTTTAATTTTAGATAAAGAAATGTTTGTTATGGTAACCCTTAAATGAACCAAAAGGATCAATAGGGGCATTGACTTAACATTGAAGTGCATTTTTTTCAATTCCTATACACGTGTGTGCTTTAGGGAGCTTCAAAACAAAATTGTTAGGTATTGACCATTCCCTCCCCTAGATATATTCATTTAGTTCTAAAACCACATCTTGCAAAAAAAATTGGGATAATCGGACATCAGAAAGAGGTGCCGTATCAACCCTAAAGTTTGAAAAAGGGATTACAAGTGGAAAAATATGACTTTTTATATATTTTCTCAAAAAATTTTATATTTTAAAGAGTGAATTAAAATGATTGAATAATTTAAATTTGCACTAAATTATCTTTCTAATTAGGCAATAAAAAACAAAATTGGTTGAAAAACATCCAAGTTATTAAAACGGGACAATTAATGCGTCACATACCACTTGATAAACAAATTCGAACACAAATTTTAAAATTTATTGAAATTATCTACTACAACAACGTTTTTGCATTCTTTTATTTTCAGTGTACTATGGTAAGAATTATTTTTCATCTTGTGTTTTACTAACTCGATTCCATATAGATCAAAACTTTTTAAGTTTTTTCAAATATCGTTTTAAATTAAAAAAAAAATTAAATAAATTTAAAAAAAATCAATGATTGGACTTTTAAGTTATTTTTAATATCTTATATGTGTTTAATAAGAGATTAAAAATAACAAAAATTGTACTCTTTTTTTCGTTTGGCGAGGTCAATATTTTTCTTTCAAAGGATTTCGAGAAATCGGCGATTTTGGACACTTATTTTTCATTTGTTCTTACAAATTCCATAGATTTTTGGCCGGAAGATTTCAAAGCAATATAAAATACATCAATCTTTTAAATTATGGCAAAATGGAGACATACTAAGTTGCCACTATTTAAGGTCAAACCAAGGACCCTTGAAACCAGGATGAACAAACTACAAAATTTTTAGCCACCCATGATGCCATGAAGCCATGATGCCAAATATGTGACTACAAAAATTCTTAGCCGAGACCACAACATTCTTAACCGATTTTCAGAAAAACTTAGCCTCTAGCAAGGGTTGTAGCGCAAGTTCAGTGATTGTGATGTGAATACATACATGTTTGAATTGTTACAACGCCGTTTAAATATAAATCGTTTTTATTAAATTTATAAAACTTTTAACATTAAAAAAAACTAAAAGTTCACTTTAAAACAAATAACTTTTAAATTTTATACCGCACTAAATTATTATCAATAAGTGACTGCAAAATTTTCGACTAAGAAAAGCTTTAAAAACAAACGAATTTTCAGTTATTTTTATTTTTTATAATGATTTCAACTTTAAACACCTCAATTTTTTATTTCATCAAAGGGTTAATTTGAAATTTAACTGTTACAGAAAAAACCAAAAACAATTCATAAATTATGTTATTAAACCGTATGTCACATTTTTGGTAATTTAACTAACCAGCTGTTTAGTGTTAAAAACTCAAACTAGAGTTTTATAAAGTTTAGGATGAAAAAATATATTAAAAAGTCATTAGTCATAGTTTGGTGGTATAGAAAGTAAGCAAAAATAAAATTACAAATAATAGCAAGTCAGTTCAAAAGATAAACTAGATAATAATAACAGACTATAAAACACATACATAGAATTTGAAAAATGAAAGTCTGTAAAATAGTCTTCAAAAAAAAAGAAAGAAAAAAAAACAACAAGATTCAAAGTAGTTGACATTTTCACAAAAAAAATATATAAATTTAAGTATAAAAAATTTTAATTTTCAATAAATTTCAAATGTATTTTGAATTTCTATATAGCTTATCTAAAGAAATTTTTAATTAAACTTCAACTTATAGCCAGCCGTATACCACCATCAGTCAGTCTATTATTTGAAAGAAAAAAAAAACACGTCTTAACGGTTTTAAAATGCAAAAGTGCAGTTATGTTTATATGTTTGCATTTCCAGTAAATCTGACATTTAACACTTTGGTTAAACTTCAAATAAAATATATTTTTACTCTAAAACCGATTAAAATAAAAAAAAAATATAAAAACATAAATAAATTTAAAAAAATACAACAAATTTTACCATCTTTTACACAAAAAAATCATTACTGAAAACAAGTAATCAGGTGTGTTAGGAGAAATAACAAACCTTAACATTAGTTTTACATTTAGCTGTCAATTTTATTTTTATTTTCTTTAAAAAAAACGAAGAAGAGATACACTCAATAAGTAGTTAGTTAAAAATATATGAAAAATATATATTGGATAATATGAAATAAAATATTATTAAAATGAAAATTTGTATAAAATATTTATTAAATTAAACCTCTAACGTACCAATTTTTGTTTGCAATGAAATTCAAAGTATCCCAGAAGAGAAAAAAAAGACACGAGTACTTTGAAAGCATAGCAGGTTTTATCTACATCCCACAAGCATGCTTTTCTGTTGAAAAATTTTTAAATCTTCAACGGTACAGGATATTTCCTATAAAATTAAACACACATGCATACTTTTCTGTTAAGAAATTGTTAAATTTAGAATGGTATCGGATCCTTCCTATGGCATGCACTTGTTACATTCATTGATCGTAAAGCCATATATACACTATTTTTATATTTAAGTTGTATTTTTTAAACATTTTTTAAACGTGTCAGTAAGGATCCGATACCGTTGAAAATTTAACAATTTTTCAGCATAATAATATAACTTAAAATCAACGCAGAAACACTAATGCAGCAAGAAAAAACAATTGCAACGAAAAAAATAATTAATTTTACCAGTTTTAAATTGTTGTGGCATGGACTCTTTAACTGATAAATTTTATTCTATGGTATAACCATATTATGCTTTCAACTTGATCGAAGAATTTGAAAAATTCAACGATATTTTGGACGTTATTTCAATCAATTCTCTGTTTTACAATTGACCAGAGGTTTTCGTTCAGGTGGACATTGCATTACATTCTCTTAGTTGATTAAACCAAATTTTTACCACCTTCGGATCGGGATCGTTATCTTGCTAAGCCTAAACGGTACCGTTACGGTATTTTCTAGTCAGCATATGACAATATACCACTGAGAAGGATGTTTGGCAAAAGTGCACTTTATTGTGCGTTGTTAAAAAAAAAAAAAAAAATATGACCCCCTTTGGGCTGGGCCAAAAACCGGTACGCGTAGTAATATTTAAGTGTGGGTACTCAAATGAAAGGAAATTACCGCACTTTCACTTACAGTGAAAGCTTCCATAACCGGACACTCACCGTCGCGCTGTTGTTGTCCGGTTATGAGAGATTTCCCCTTATGAGAGAGGTAAAAAATTTTTATTTTAAATGTATCATTTTATTATGAATGTATTAAGCCATTATTCTCCTGTGATTGAAAAAACTTATTAATATTAGGCTGCTTCAACATGTATTGGTTAAACTTGAGCTGTTTTTTTTTTTCAAAACGAATCTCGATGATTTTGATGTTTTGGAATGCTATAAAGTCAGTCGAACCAGAAATAAGAATATTTCCTCTTTTGAAGAACATTTACTCCAGACTCCCATTTGGATCGAATGGCTTTTTTATTTTATTAATTTCTGCGGCCTGTTTTGCCAATACTGAACCATCAAAAAAAAATATGTACATTTGCATTGTTTAAAGAAGAAGAAACTTCACCTCCTCGCAATTTCAGGCACCGACAATTTCTCTTTTTCAAAATCATTAATTATTGAAATTTTTTCTTTAGTAGATAATATATTTGTTTTTTGATGCCATTTTAATGCTCTGAAACTGATAACCGATTATGTAATTAATTTTTAAAAAGACAAATAACAAGAGCTAGACACAAAACTTTATGAAATAATCAGCAACATTTGTGTTAAGTGGGGATTCACCAATTTCAATGGCATCAATACAAATATAAATAAGAGTTGGTAACAAGGGGAACAACAGATTTAATACATGTCTTGCTTGTGTGTTTCACGCTTTTTTGAATAAAATTTTGTAAAATGTAGTGTCCGCGTCCGGTTATTGGAGCGTCCGGTTATAGGAAAGCATTTTGTATAGAATAAATTATATAGTTTAGGTCGACGAAATTTGTCCGGTTGTGGTAGCTGTCCGGTTATAGGAGCTGTCAGTTATGGGAGCTTTCACGTAGTTTAATGATCCTTGGTACGTGGCTCCCTCTAGATCCATTTAAGACCCTTTTGATCATTTGGCTTTCACTTCAGCCGGACGTATTTGTAAACCCATTTATCCATAATACCATGAATGTAGTGGGCCTAACCAATTGTCAGAAAAACATCCCCAGGCCATGATATGGCCACCTCCACACTTTTGACCGTATTTACACAAAACTCTTTTTAAACACGTTTTTCTTTGAGTCTTCTTGCATGAGTTTGCCATCAATGGCGATAATATTAAATTTTAAAACGTTGCAGAAAAGCCCGTTTTTCCGATATTTATATAAATATTTCTTGCCCTAACAGATATTTTTAATTATTTTGCCAATTCCGCGTATACCATTTGGTCAGTTTTTCGACGCCGACCGACCCACCTTTGCTGATAACCAGGTAAAATTAAAGAAATTGATTATTTTTGCGTTTTATATATAAAAGAGAAATCTTTTGAGAATTTCCTGTATTAACATTTTTCAGAATATGGTTTAAGAACCCATTACCCTTTACTAAATTTATCGGGTGCCATTTGGGCATGTTCATATGCATATTTTAAATTCGCTTGAAATTTGAAATACCTATTTCACAGTATTCCAAAGTTTTATTTGATTCGATTCCAACTTTACTGGATTAAATGACCACTGTCATAATGTGTTTTAACGACATTTTAGCAAATTCGACTTTCTGTCGAATTCGACTAACGACAAGCGTAATAGGGACAATTATTATTTGTTTTATTGAATTGTTACTACAAACATTTTGAAGCTAACAAAAATAAGTAAAAGCTACTGTGCAAATGATTTATCTTACTTAAAATTTAACGTTTTTATTAACGTTTTTATTAACTATTTGCAAACTAAGAATATGCAAATAATAACAAATACATATAAAAAAATACAAAATTTCAAAGAAATTTTTGATTCTTTTGATCAATAAGTCCGTAAGTTTTTGAATGAAACACAGATTTTTGGATAAAAAAATTGTTTTATTTTTACACATAGTCTTCTTTGAGATCTATACACAATGTCCAACGTTTCTTAAAATTTTTTGTGTTCCCTTCCAAAAAATAAGATTTGTTGAGGTCATCAAAACAGATATTTGTTTCTGAAATGATTTCATCGTTGGATTCATATATTTTTCCACCGGGCTAAGTTCAGAGAATAGGGTGGATGCGGGAGCAATATGGTCGAATGTGAGCAAACGCGGCACCAATCTCATACCCCAAGTGATCGTTCAGAATTGAAAGCACAGAGCCATGTGAGATGCCTATGGCTTCCACAATATCTCGCACTTTCAATCTCTGATCGGCCAACACCATATCGTAAATTTTTTTAATTGTTTCGGGTGTATGGACCTCAACTGGCCGTCCAGAACGTTCCGTGCTCGTACGATCACAACGAAATTCAGTAAATTACTTTTTTTTCTATTGAAATTGATGGTGTAGAGCAAGGGTGCCCAAGCCCTATGCGCTTGATGCTCATTTGTTTTTGTAAAAGCGCTTAACTATAGGCTGTGTGTTTTAATACACATAGAGCACTCAGCAATAGCAATACGAAACACACAAACGACTTTGCCTTATTAGTTTTTTTTGTCGTTCTTCACTGTATACTCGCAAGTGCAAAGCAACAACACTTTCGTATGCATTGCTGGTAAACATTGACGACAGCTTTTGTTTTTGTTTAATATAATATTTTTTCTTTTTTCTTTGTATGTATTGGTTTTTACACTAAAAAATATTGAATCAAAATTAGTTATTCTTTAAATGTATTGGTGTTTGCTCTTCCATAAGGAACTTTTGGGCACCCCTGGTGTAGAGTTCACATATTATTTATCAAGCTTAGCCTTGGTTTGAGTCATGTTTTTTTTCAGCAAAAAATAATGCTTAATGAGGACATGAAATTCACTTATTCCATTCTCAAATCACGCAGTAGTCTGCTGTAAAAGACAAACTAAATTACACAGCTTGTTAAAATTTTGACAGGAGTCAACCGGCAGATGCCTGTTGACAGGGGCAGTGTTGCCCTTTCAGTCATGGTTTTATTGAACCGCCTCGTATAACTAACAAAAATTAACTTTTTACTTCAAAAATACTGTTCTGAAGTTGTTTGTTATAATATTTGAGAAATACAATACATAATGTTAATTATTTTCTTCAATAACTATGATAATAGTTTTGTATTTTTCTATTGAAAACTCACTGTAATTTCAGTTTAAAACAACAAATACTGATTTGTAGTAACTAACAAACTTTTTCGAGTGCAACGTTATGGATATTCGACACCTTTTATGCTTGTGTTTTCCTCGAAAAAATTGAGGAAAAAGTTCTCAAATTTATTTTAGAAGATTTTTTTTTTGTCCTTCTCGCGATTAACCTGTAGTTAAAAAAATGTGAATATTTGTGTTAGAAAGCCACAAAAGAAAAACTTCAGGTGTAATACCGGGAGCAGATATTGTATTAGCATATGACCATATATAAAAAAATATTAAAACAAACCATAAAAAAGACAAATAAATATTGTAGAAAAATAAATTTGCGGTGTATAAAGAGAATTTTATAAAGACGAATATGTTTGAACAAAATTAAAAGAAAAGGAATAGACATAGGACAGATAGTTGTGGAGGAGTATTAGAAAGCAACAATGTTGACAGGTTATTTAATTTTATTATTGCAGTAGAAAGAAATAAAAATTGTTAAAAGTAAAAATTTCTGAAAGGGAAAGGCAAATACGTTTTATAAAATTTTCACACCAATTTTTTTTTCAAAATGATTTCCACACAAAACTTTGATTTTCCTAAAACAATTCATAAATATCAAAAAGACAATTATTTCAGTGTAATCCGAAGGACCATTTTAAGTTACCAGATCAAATAATTTTGCAATAAAACACAAAGTTCGACTTACTCCAAATAGTGGCCCATTGGACATTTCAAAAAATATACTTGGTAAACTTACCTACAAAGAAAAGAGAGAAAAAAAACAAAATTAAAAATATGCTTAAATAAATAAAAAAAAAAAACTTAATTTTAAAAACTACAATTTTTTTCACCAACACAAATTATGCAAAAACTAGCAACAAATAACGTTATAAAGTAAGCGCAACAAAATGTGACATGTGACACTAAATGTTGTTGTTGTTTGTTAGCTGGTGTAAAATGGAAAAAACATTTAAAAATTTAATGTATTTAACACAGACAACACATAAATAAACAGGTGAGAAATTTGAGACCCTACAACAGATTTTTAAGCTTTTCTTCTGTATGTTTTTGCATTTTTGAGAAACAAGTTCTCATTTTCATTTAAATAATTTTCAAGAAATAAATAAACAAACATATGACCTCTACACTCAACTAAATAAGTTAGTAGTAAAATTAGTAAAACTTTAGTTATATTTTTTTTTTAGCAATTAACTAACTTTAAACTAATTTGTTTTTTTTTTTTTTTTGCTAACAAAATTCAGCTGATCAACACAATTCAAAAATATCAGTGTAAACCGAAGGACCATTTTATAATTATTTATAATTATTATTAAATATTTTTAGAATTTCAATTAACTCATATGTCGTCAATGCGAAAGTCTGGATATTTTTATATTTTCCCCAACACGATTTTTCTGACATTTACAATTTTCCTGCAAGCACCCACCTGACTAAAATGTTGCTGAGTCAGCAACTCTTTTTGCTGACTTTACTATTTTTTACTTTTTTTTTTTTAGTGTATGTGTCTG
The DNA here is from genome assembly GCA_949748255.1 of Eustalomyia histrio. Classification (NCBI taxonomy): domain Eukaryota; kingdom Metazoa; phylum Arthropoda; class Insecta; order Diptera; family Anthomyiidae; genus Eustalomyia; species Eustalomyia histrio. The sequence goes on from OX456523.1 coordinate 191,283,247, forward strand.
TCTTTTCACAATTAAAAAAAGTGTAAATTATCTAATGAGAAAAAAATAAAAATTTTATAAAAAGAAAAGAAGAAAGTGAACCAAAGGAAAACTAAAAATTGTAAGATATAAAAACAAAAAATCCAAATGTAAAAAAAGCCACACACATTGTATTTGTTGTCGATTTTTGTTTTGAAAATTAGATTATTTTTTAAAATATTTCTCAAGAAAGATATTTTAAATTCGTTACAATTCTGTCAAAAAATTCAGAAAATAGTTTTTAGATAAAAAGAAACACAAAATGCAACTAAAAATAAACAAATTACGAAACTTGAACAAAAAAAAAAGTAATTCAATGAATAATAGATGTCTACATCGACAACAAAAAATTGTTTGGGAAGACAACAAAAATATATATACGGAAGACATTCGCATATGTGATTTTTTTTTTATTATTTTTGGAAAATTAAAAAATTTGTTTTTATATTTTACAACCACAGCATGCATGCAAAGAGCTTGCCAACATATGCACAATATTATAGATGTTGCTGCTGATGGTACCTTAAGCAGAATATTAAAAGAATACATTCTCTGACAAACAAATCTAGTGACTTGAGACCAAATCTCCGATATAATCGAATCAGAGTAAATATTTTTATTTCATTCAATCCAATTAAAGAGAATCAATTTCAGTATCTAATTAGAAGTGATTGAAAAATTAATTTTAACTGGGTACACACATTATTGTCAAAATTAAATATTTGTTTAAAATTTAATTTAAATTAAATCAAATGTTTAATTGGTTAAATTATTTTTTAATATTTGAATATTAAAATTTAGGAACAACATTATAAAGGAAATTGAAACATTTTCAAAAAATTTCCAAAAAAAAAAAATATATTTTTATTTAAAGGAAATGGTTTTTATTAATAAGTTTATTGAACACTAATAATTAATTAATAATTTTAAATTTGAAATACATAGCCTTAAGGTTAAGTTTAAGTATTAAAAAAGCATTTCTGCGCATTTGGGAATTAGTTCGGTATGACATTGATTAATTTTCGCATAAAATCTATAAAGTTTCTCTGAAATTTATACAATAAAACTTTTTTAATTATTACAATTTTTAAATTTCAATGAACTACAAAGTTTAAATTTAATTTATTTTATTTACTTTAAAAACAAAATTTTTCACGTTTTTCGGCGTTGTCGATGTCGAAAAATATGTCTGATATTTTTTATTTTTAGTAAAACTGTCGATATCGACAACGACAACCGCCCGCCATCAGACCTAATAATTTTTAAAGGAATTCATTCTTTTCAACACTGTCTATAACTTTGTATGAAAACAAAGTCTTTATACAACCAAAGCATTAATGTTTTTTTTTTTTTTCATTCGCTGCATTTAGTAGTTGTGCTGTTTTTGTCTTAATATACTTTAATCAATATACTTTCCAACGAAATATGATATTGGCCTGGCCTGGACGACCATCTTACCATTATTATTTATTACTCGGTATTTTCATATTAAAGTGGCAAAAACTAATACAAAAACAGAAGCCACTTATAGAGTCTTAAGTAAATATCCATAGCAAAAAGCACGAAAAATATTGACCTAAAGCATTGCTAAATTATATTGTTGTAAAAGGGCAGAGAGATGGACAAGTGTTGAATGCGGATGAAGAATTACAACATTGTAAAATGATAGATTTTGTACATGCAATGCAAATTTAAATGATAAGTAGTTTTATTGGAAAAGTTTATAGGGAAATGGAATGCAGTGCTGGAAATTATCTTAAAAAGAAAGAAAGATGTTTTTGCATTTCAAATTCAAACATTTGCAAATGGAGAGAAGTTCATGTAAAAGCTTTTAAGCGAACTGAAATGAAAAAATGCTATTAAAGATAAATACTTCAAAATTAAAAAAGCTTAAGCAAAAAAAAAATAAACTTTTAAATTAAAACAATTTTAAAACTAAAAAGAAACGTTTAAATTAAAAACAAGATAACTTAAAAATATGCTGAACTTAAAATAACGCTAAAACTAAAATAAAAAAAACTAAAATAAAAAAACTAAAATCAAAAAATATTTAAATTAAAAAAAGGCTAAAATTTAAAAAAGGCTAAAATTAGAAAAAGGGGAAAATTAAAAATTCTAAAATTTAAACCGTTACCTTAAAAAGCGTTTAAAAAGCCTTTAAATTAAAAAACGCTAAACCTGCAAAATAATTAAATGAAAAAAGGATGAAATTAAAAAAAAACGTAAAACTAAAAAAACTAATATTAAAAAAAGAACTAATTAAAACAAAAACAAATAAAAAAACTAAAATTAAGCTCTTCAATTACAAAAAAACCTAAACTCTGAAATTATAAAAAAAAACCTAACTTTTAAATTATAAAAACGCAAAATAAAAAAAAAAACTAAAAATAAGAATAAGAATAAGAATAAGAATAAAAAAAAATCTAAAATTAAAAAAAAGAATCTAAAATTCTGAAATTAAAAAAAAATCGTAAAATTAAAAAAAAATCTAAAATTAAAAAAAAATCTAAAATTAAAAAAAAAAATAAAATTAAAAAATATCTAAAATTAAAAAAAATTTCTTAAATTAAAAAAAAACTAAATTAAAAAGAATCTATAATTAAAAAAATCTAAAATTTAAAAAAATCTGAAATTAAAAAAATCTAAAATTAAAAAAAAAATTCTAAAATTAAAAAAGAAAGATCTAAAATTAAAAAAAAATCTAAAATTAAAAAAAAAAATCTAAAATTAACAAAAATCTAAAATTATTAAAAAATTTAAAATTAAAAAAATCTAATATTAAAAAAAATTGCTTAAATTAAAAAAAAACTAAATTAAAAAAATCTATAATTAAAAAAAATTTATAATTAAAAAAAATGTAAAATTAAAAAAAAAAACTAAAAAAATAAATCTAAAATTAAAAAAATATATTAAAATATATATTAAACGTATGAGGACGCTTTCAACTCCGCGTTTAATTACACTAGGCAACAGCCATTTTGTTATTTGGTTCTAGCATACTTTTTCTCATGGATTTGGACCTACTGAACACGAAAATGAATTTTAAAAATTTTTCTGTCGATTGGTTTGCGAGATACAAATTTTTTAATTTTTTTTTTTTAATTTTTGGAGGTACACTTACTATTTTGAGCATATCTTTAGTCTTCTTTGACCTATTTTATCCTACTACTACTCAAATTAAAGACAATTGAGCCGTCTACAACTTATTCTCAGAAAATTTTCAAATCGGGTTAGTAGTTTTGATGTTGGCGGCTTAAAAAGGTTAAAAAACTGCGTTTTTTTAGTAAAAATGTGGCTGAAAAATTCATATAAAAATTCATATAAAATGTAAAACGCGATGTTAACAGCGATTTTATTTTTTTACGTATAGCTGACACTTTTCCAAAGAAAATAAGCCCTTACTTAACAAAATCTGATGACAAATGGCCGACTTATTATTTTTTTGGTAAACGACCGAAATTCCGCTATTTCACGATTTTTTGATTTTCATTATTTGCACAGCTTACCTACCCAACGCAAACGAATAAATACATTTGAACTTAATTTAAAATAAACAAAGTAGTCTTCGTATATTTTTTTTTAATTTATTTACAGCACTACATGCTCATACATATTTAAACATAAGGAGACACGGTTATCAATTGCATTTCAAAACTGTCTGTGAAAGTGTAAAGAAGTTAATATTTAGAAAACGCAAGGAAGACAATGAGTAAAAGACTACGTGTGTTCGAGTGTTTGAACGATCCAGACAATTTCTGCAATGTTTGTGGCCAGTTTATAAAAAAAAATCACGCACACAAGTTTACTCCAGCAGTACAATTGCACTATTTGAATTATTTTGGTATTTCACCAAATATCACAGAACCATGGACACCTAAGTCGCTGTGTGATCTTTGCTATATAATCTTAACCAACTGGGCAGCTGGCGGAAGGTAAGAATTTTTATTTAAACACATTATACATAGCGAATATAGTAATTTATTTTAATTTTAGCCGCCATATGAAATTCGATACACCAATGATGTGGAAAAAGCCGCTATGCCATTCCACAGACTGTTATTTTTGCCTCACCACAAACAGTGGGGTAGGAAGATTTTTTAAATGGAACTACGCTCAAGTGGGATCGTTTGCGCTTCCAGTACCACATTCGCATGATGTGCCATATCCAGTGTGCCCTGGTGCATCTCTTCAAAAAGCAGAATCGTCAGAAGAAGAGTCTGAGTCAAATGCAAGCGAATTTGAGCCGGGTGCAAAGCGAAAATTACTGTCACAGGCCGAACTAAACGATTGGGTGCGCGATTTTGGTCTCACTAAGGAGAAATCCGAACTTTTTGCGTCTCGGATGATACAGTGTGGATTTGCGGCTTCAGAAGTGAAAGTATCAGCGTACAGAAACCGTCACAAGGAGTATGCAAAATTTTATACAAAGAAAGACCAAATATGTTTTTGCAGCGACATTTCAGGCTTGTTCCAAGAGCTTCACCAAATTCACAACCCCAACGAATGGAGGTTGTTTATTGACAGCAACAAAGAGAGCTTGAAGGCAGTTCTCTTACATAATGGGAATGAAAAGCCATCTGTTCCTATTGCTCATGCGGTTCATTCAAAGGAGAACTATGAAACTATGGACATTTTGCTGAAATGCATAGAGTATAGGAAATACAATTGGAAAATATGCGCCGACCTTAAAGTTGTGGCCATTCTGTGTGGACTCCAAGGAGGCTATACGCGACATTGCTGTTTTCTGTGCCTTTGGAATAGCCGCGCTGATGATCAGCATTATATAAAAAAAAAATGGCCGGTACGAACGAAACCTGTAGTTGGAGAAGCGAATGTTCAGCGCAAACCACTAATAGAGAACCGTGAAAATATAATACTTCCGCCGCTGCACATAAAATTGGGTTTGATTAAAAATTTTGCCAAAAAATTAGACAAAGAAGGTGAAGCTTTTGCCTATTTACGGTCAATTTTCCCTTACCTTTCGCTGGCAAAAATTAAAGAAGGAGTCTTCGCAGGACCCGAGATAAAAAAAATGTTGAAAGATGAAAAATTCCCAAAGCTGTTATCACCCATCGAAGCCGCAGCATGGAATTCCTTCAGGCTTGTTGTGGAAAACTTTTTAGGAAACAACAAAAGCCCGAATTATAAGGACATAGTTGAGGATCTGGTAAAGAACTATGAAGCCATGGGAGTGCACATGTCACTTAAAATACACTTTCTGGATTCTCATTTGGATTTTTTCCCTGAGAATTTAGGAGACGTGAGCGACGAACACGGCGAGCGCTTTCATCAGGAATTGAAGGCTATGGAACGACGCTATCAGGGCAACTATGACACGGCTATGATGGGTGACTATATTTGGACCCTAATACGTGAGACCGATTGCAGCGAATACAAAAAACAAAGAAGAAGTCAGCAGTTTTTCCACATGGCATAAAATGTACACTTATATCTTTGTTTTTACTCATTTTTTTGTGCGTTGATTTGCTTAATTTAATTAGTTAGTTTAATTTCGTTAGTTTAGCTAATTGTGCGATACATTGAGCATGTAGTGCTGTAAATAAATTAAAAAATAATATACGAAGACTAATTTGTTTATTTTAAATTAAGTTCAAATGTATTTATTCGTTTGCGTTGGGTAGGTAAGCTGTGCAAATAATGAAAATCAAAAAATCGTGAAATAGCGGAATTTCGGTCGTTTACCAAAAAAATAATAAGTCGGCCATTTGTCATCAGATTTTGTTAAGTAAGGGCTTATTTTCTTTGGAAAAGTGTCAGCTATACGTAAAAAAATTAAAATCGCTGTTAACATCGCGTTTTACATTTTATATGAATTTTTATATGAATTTTTCAGCCACATTTTTACTAAAAAAACGCAGTTTTTTAACCTTTTTAAGCCGCCAACATCAAAACTACTAACCCGATTTGAAAATTTTCTGAGAATAAGTTGTAGACGGCTCAATTGTCTTTAATTTGAGTAGTAGTAGGATAAAATAGGTCAAAGAAGACTAAAGATATGCTCAAAATAGTAAGTGTACCTCCAAAAATTAAAAAAAAAAAATTAAAAAATTTGTATCTCGCAAACCAATCGACAGAAAAATTTTTAAAATTCATTTTCGTGTTCAGTAGGTCCAAATCCATGAGAAAAAGTATGCTAGAAACAAATAACAGACAAAAGTTTGTTATTTGTGACCTAGTGTTATCAGTTATTTTAATATCCTCCTGAAGATGAACAGCGAAGTTGTTCGAAATATTGAGGAAATAAATATTTAAAAATAAAATATAAACTTGAATTTTTATTTTTAACTATATGACCTCGAGCCGAACCAAATCTAACACACAACAATTGAACAGGTCAAATATAAAAATATTTAACATTAAAAAAAATCTAAAATAAAAAAAAAAATTCTAAATTAAAAAAAAAAATCTAATATTAAAAAATATAATATTAAAAAAATCTAATATTAAAAAAAAATCTAAAATTTAAAAAAGAATCAAATCTAAAAAAATACGAATTTAGAATTAAAAAAAAAATACATAATTTGTATTAAAAAAAATTAAAAAAATTTTAAACTGAAAAACGTTAAATAAATAACATAATAACATAAAAAACGCTAATATAACAAACGATAACTAAAAAACGCTAAAATTACAATAAAACAACAATTAAATTAAAAAAACGTTAAAATTAAAAAAAAAAACGTTATAATTAAAAAAAACCTTAAATTAAAAAAACGCTAAAATTAAAAAAAACGTTAAAATTAGAAAACGCTCTAAAATTCCAAAAACTAAAATAAAAAAATGCAATAATCAAAAAACCAATAAAACTGGAAATGGTAAAAGAGCAAAAATGAGAAAGAAAAAAAGCAAAAATGAGAAAAAAAAAAGCAGAGAGCAGAATTTTAAAAGTTAAGCGAAAATTCACTACAATGGTAAAAGCGTCAAAATACAAAATTGCAAGAAGTTGTTTAATATAAACTATTTTTGGTATCTTTAAATTAAACTTTTATGATTACCGTTAAAGGCAACACGATTTTGAACTAGAAACTTCTAAACTCCGTTTAATAATAGTTTTCTAAATAAATCAAATTGATATTTATTCATTTTACTGCAATGAAAAAAAAACTCCTTTATTTAAATTTACATTTAAAAATTAAATTCTTTTATTTTTCAGCTCTCACGTTATACATTTCATTTAAAAAAATTGCCTTTTTTTTCTCAAAGCACAATGGATGGCGTTGTATCCCCATTTCTGCTAATAATTTTCATTTTAACCCACTTCATTTAAATCTTTCAAACCATATATGTATTTTTTTTTTCAAACAATTCACACTTGATTTAAATCTGTTGATAACATATAAACAAAAACAAAATATTTAGTCATACAACTTTAAACTCTTACGTTTCCATCATAAGCTCTAATTTAAAATTCTTCTTTCAAGATTTTTCTTTAGAATACAAAAAATCTTTTATTATCTGTTGATCTAATATGTTGGAAATGTGAGTGGCTGGAGTGTGTGTGCTTTAAAAACGCAGCTGCGGTTTAGTTTTTCATTTTTTTTCCTTCTTAAATATTCTGAATATACAGTAGGCTTTCTTTCTTTAAGAACTGAGTTGAAAGTAAGTTTTAGACTATAATCTGTTGAGCTTCAACCAATTTTCATTGTCTGTCAATATAAATCATAATATTTTTTTTACAATTAATTTTGTTTAAAACCAAATTATTCTTATATGATCTTCATGAATATTTTACAAGCCTTTTCCTTTTTTTATTTTTTTCTTAACGTTGTAAAGGAGAAGGTTTTTTATTTTGGGGATAAAAAAAAAACTGATTTTAATGGTCATCATAATGATAAATTCATTATTAATACATTAAAAGAAAGATCTTTGTTGAAGAAACTTCATGAAAGATAATACAGGAGAAAATTTTGAACAATACTCTCTAATTACATTTAAAGTTTGGATTAAAAAAATGAGGCGATTGTAATTACAATTTACTAATATTCAGCAAAATTTTATTTTAAATGAGATTTAAGGTAAAGAATTTAAATTTGTTACAATATTTTTACCAATTTACTTTGGGCAACAACAACTCTGTTGTACACAAAAAATTCTTCACAATTTTATAAATTAGCCGCTAACGTCTGAGGCTGTTTTTTAGGAACTGTAAATTATAGCCGCGATTGAACCTGATTTTGTTCTATAAAAACTTTGGCGCATAAAAAGACTTACGATTAAGCCCATAAACTTTAAAAAATTTCAGGATTAAATCCAAATTCAGACTAACAAAATATTTACGATTAATAGCCCGTTTAGACATCGAAACTAACTCACTTTTTGTTTTACATCCTTTACATGTGCATTTTTGACAGGTACTTGATGGCTACACGAGACTCAATATTAATGGTAAAACACGAAAAATTCATGCAAAGCAACATTTTCATTTTACTTTGCATTTATTTTCCGTGTTTCAACATTGATTTAATGTCTCGTCATGTTGAAAAATTTAACTCGCTATTTGAAGGTTTAACTTTGTCAATTTGAACTAAACATGGAAGATGTCGGCGTTAACAAAATATTTTTAGACAGGTTTCAAAGCTTAAATGGTATTAAGAAATTAAAGCGATTTTAGCCCTAAAATCCCCAAGGCCGCCAAAAAGCAGTTGTCAGATAGTTTTTTGCTAAATAATATCTCTTTATAATAAATACTTGATATCGGTAGAAAATATAATTTACTACTTTTTCTGACTTTAAACGAACGATTTTCAAGGGAGAAGGATGTTAAGTCAAAATTTCGTAAACTTGACATAAATTTTCATTTTAAGACAGAAAAAATATTTAAAAAAATCGCCAAAAATAAATTTACTCTCTCGCATATATTATTGATAATAACAAAGGAAGTTAAGAGTCTCTACTTGCAAAATAAATTAATATTTTTGCTCCAGAGCATTTAAAAATCAGTTGCCAATTTTTTTTTAAATTAAGCACGGTTAATACACTCAGACTTTGTCCGTAAAATTTATTAATGATTAGTGTCAATTTAGCTAAATTTCACAATTTTCAAAAAGCGAAAATCCCTATTACTTTTAAAATAATAACACTAGATCAATGTTTTTGAGAACACAATTTCATTTTTATGATTGTATTATTTTGCTATAAATAAATATCTAAATTATTTGATTACTGGATTTCGTGTTTCGTCTTTATCACCCGCCAAAAAAAGTCTGTAATGGCAACTGAAAATTTTGCTGTTATAACGGGAAATTCTACTAATTTGAGCCCACCGGTATTTTTTTGCTAATCTTAGCAACACATGTCTGGTCTGCTGACGTGTAGTACAATGAAATTAGTAAACTTTTTGCAAAGTGGAATTTAATTAAAATCTGTTTGCTATTATAATAAAAATTTAAATTTTGTACTAATAATTATTAGTACAAAATTTCAATTTTTTTTTTCGATCATCAAAATTTATTTTATTTATTTTTTTCAAAAAATATTTTAGACAAAATTAAAAAAAATCAAAGGCTTAAAAATCTTAAATTTTTTTAAAACAATCGAATTTATTATTTTGTTTTTATTTGTTAATTTCTGTTTTGAAAAATATTTTAGTCAATTTTTTTTTTTTACTTTAAGATCAAATTTTAATTGGTTTTAGGGTTGATTTTTAGAACTAAAAAACTTTTTAGTGCTATTTTAAATGGATGTCGTTGTATTCAATTCCGATCCTTTTTTTGATCTATGTAACATTTTAAGGCAATTTAAGTGTGTAGGTGTAAGTTTTAATTAGGAATAACATTTCCTTCTAGGTCCACTTTTTTAAAATTAATATTTGCTAATTTAAGCAAATCGGTTTTCAAAAATTTGTAAAATGATTTCTGAAATTAGCAACAAAAATTTGTAAATATTCTGTATTCTGTGTTGATTTATTATTACTTTTTAATGGAGAAACACACCGTTCAAGCCAAAGCTTGTCTTGATAAGTATTTTTCGGAATCTGGTCCATCGAGACAAATGGTAGAAATGTGGTTTGCTGACTTTAAACGTGGTCGTACAAGCACCAATGCCAGAAAACATCAAAAAAACGTTTACAAAATCGATTTAGAAGACCGTAAAGTAAAGTTACAAGAGATAGCTGTTACCTTAAGGTTATCGAAGGAACATGTCGGCTTTACTTTGCATGAACATTTGTCCATGAGAAAGCTGTGGAAATGGGTGCCGCGTTTGTTCGCAGTGCACCAAAAACAACGTATCGATGATTCTGAGAGCTGGCCAAATTGCAAGAATTACACTTTCAATTGCATCCGCACCCGCCGTATTCGCCAGATTTGTTTCCCAGGGATTTTTACCTGTTTTCACTGACTGACCCGATGTTTTATTGCAAAATTGTGTTCAGCGATGAGGTTCTTTTTTGGCTTAATGGTTTTGTTAAACCAATCTACAACAGACCCTACCAGACTCCATTACATCACGCTGGTGGCATCATTGAACCTTATTTTTACGTAGCTCGCGTTACGGTGAATGGAGATCGTAACCGCACCATGATCAATGATTTTTTGTTTAAAAATATGGATGACATTGATCCGGACGAGATGTGGTTTCAACAGGATGGCGCTACGCGTCATACGGCAACCGCAACCATCGACCTATTGAAATCAAAATTTGGCGATTTTAATAAATGGACCTGTCATTTTGGCCTCCAAGGTTGTGCGATTTGACATCCATAGGTTATTTCCTGTGGGGTCACGTGGTCAATGATTTATGCTGATAAGCCTTGACGGCCAACATTTGTTCGTGTTATTCGTGACATACGGCCAGCAATGTTCGAAAAAGTAGCCCAAAATTGAACGTCCAAAATGCGCTTCGCCAAGAACAGCTGTTGGCCATGTGCCCGAAATTATGTTCAAGTGTAATTTTTTTTTGTTATTTTTTTACAATTTAAAGTTCTATCAGGCTTAAACACCCTTAACTTAGTTCACAATTTTAGCCGCTAAAAAGTATTTTTTAGTTTTAACTTTTAGCCGTCTTAGGACATGGGTGGAGGGTATTCAAAGATTTGGCACAACCGAGTTTAACATTTTTTGTACTTGTTTTTAAGAGACTTTGTATGTTTCTTCTTAGGATTTTAGTACTGGAAAAAATAACAAGAGTTGCTTCCCATTAGTAGTAAAAAAAAAACCGAGACGTTTAGAAATACACTCAGAAAAAAAAACGTTTGTAGAAAAATTTGTTAAGGGTTTTCAATCCCACTTTTCTATTTTTATACTGATTTTTAGTAAAAAAATATTATTTAGCAAATCTTTTTGCTATTTACAAATAGCAGAATTTTTTAAAATTTTTGTTGCTAATTTCAGAAATCATTTTATAAATGTTTGAAAACCGATTTGCTAAAATTAGCAAATACAAATTTTAAAAAAGTAGATATTGAAGGAAATGTTATTTCTAATTAAAACTTACACCTACAAACTTAAATTGGCTTTAAATCATACATAGATAAAAAAAAAGGATCGGAAGTGAATATACCGACTCATTATGTCTAAAAATAGTACTTCCACTTAAAATAGCACTAAAAAAAATTAAAATTTAACCTTAGAAGTGAAAAAAATATTGACCAAAATATTTTTCAAAACAGAAATTACCAAATTAAAACAAAATAATAAATTTGTTTATGTTTTAACAAATTTTAAGATTTAAAAAAATGTTGATGCTCTATAAAAAAATTAAATTTAAAATTTTGTACAAATATTAATAATATTTACTATTTTTTTTTTTTTTGCTAATTTTAGCAAACAGATTTTAAATACCACTTTACAAAAAGTTTACTAAAATGTAGTAGCGGCTACTAACTTTTCTACTAACTTTATTGTACTATCCGTCAGCAGACATAAGTTGCTTAAGATTAGCAAAAAAAAAAAAATACCGGTGGGCTCAAATTAGCAAAATTTCCCATGGCCATTCAGACTTTTTTTGGTGAGTGTAGCAGCCATATTAAAATATAAATGAACTTTTAATTAATCGACTTGTTAAGTATTCGATTAATTAATTAATCCGACTCTTTCTGTGTAAATTGTGGGTAAAAACATGATTTTAAAGTATTAATTGTTTGCGATTTGTGTGATTGTGTGTGGCATATGTTTAAAATTACTATGATAAATTTAAAATTTTCAAATTATAGCTACTCATTCGTAAAATTGAAATTGAGAGTGTTAAAAATACTTTGTCATTGCCATGTTCGTTTAAATTAAACCCAAAAAAAAAAAAAAAACAAAAATATATATAAACACTTATAACTGTTAACTATGATTACAACTTTCCGCAATAATTTATTTAAATACAAATCAAAAAAAAATAAAGAAAAACGAGTTTACATTTCTCATTTTTTTTTTGTATGTTGCCTCTATGATAGATGGCATTAAAAGTGCTGGCCGGCCGCAAGTGATGCATTAACTGCAGCAGTAACAATTCAAATGTAATCCATCAAAATACTAAATAGCTTATCATTCACTCTGCCATAATTTCACATTTAGTTAATACATATTCACTTCGCGTCATACTTCCACTACTAATAGTAATTGAATGTGGCTGTAAAAGCAGCAGCATACACTTAATAAATCTTCCAAAAAGATTATTCAAAAAAAAAAAAAGTGATATTTTTAATATAAAAAGAAAAACTTCTCCATCGTATGAAAATAATGTATAATTATCATAAAATTTACCAACACTTTATGACATTTTGGCATTAAATTTTGAAATTTTTAAAGATTTATTCAATTATATTTCTTTGTCAGTTGTTATTAAGCAGCGCTACTGTATATTTCCACAAAGTGTGTCGCGTTTCAATTTATTTATTATTTCAATGTCAGTCACAACAGTTATAATCTATTCGTATTAAATCGCTAAATCTCTAACCAACCATTCATCAAAATTGCATTTTGGACAGTCAATCAGGTTGCATATATTTTGATTAATAAATTCAAACAAATTATTGATAAAGATGATAGAAAAAAAACAAAAATTGGGTGCGTGTGCGCATGTGGATAATTTTTCATTTTAAATCATAAACAATTTCTGTTTTTATTATGACGTGCGTTTAAAGTTTGGTGCCAATGCTTTTTTATATTACAAAAGCCATCATCAGCATACATTAAAATAGTTTAAGCCATATTTTAGTTTTTTTTTAAGCTTTTTGTCATATGGCCAGTTATTGCTTACAATTTTATTAAGTACATAATTTCTTATTTATTAACTTTCAAAAATAAAGTAGCACTTTTTATCCAGAAATGCATCGAAATTCAACAAACAATTAATTAAAGGGTGTGGTGTGGTATTTTAAGACATTATGATTACCAATTAAACCGTCTATGCATTTTGATGAATGTGGAATATTGACATTAATGGGAATGAATTAACATAAACATAATGTTTGTATACATTTTAAAATTGCTGAAAAAAATATTTAAATTTATAAAGACATTTTGTAAAACGATACGTTTAAAAATTTGTATGAAACAAATTAAGATTTCTAGTATTCTTTATTCAATTTAAACTTTTGAAAGTTTTGTTTTATAACGGCACCCCATAAAAACATTAAAATTAAAAAAATTAACAAAATTTCAATAATTTTCATTAAATTTTTTTTATAATTTTAAAAGTTTTAGTTTATTTTATAAAATTATGTTATTAAAAATATTATTTGTTTAATCGAATTTTTTATTTCTAAAAAAATTAAAATTCTTTAAAATTGTTAAGAAAAAATGGAGATTTTGAAAAAATTTATTAATAATTTTTCATACAAATTTTAAACACTGTTTTATTTAATAAAATCAAACAAAATTTATAGTTGTTTTCTACAAAACTACACTAAATTTCTTCGGAATACTTTTTCATAAACTCAACTATTTCAACACCCATATGTATCCCACCAATTTCGGAGTGAATTTGTAGCAAACTCACAGACCTTATGGTAGACTTAGTACGATGGTGAAAACAAGCTGAAATAATGTAAAAAATGCTGTATTTTTACAAGTGGATGAAATGTAAAAAGTACAGACAAAAACCTTGTTGTATGGTGAATAATGTTGAATAAGTTACTCAACATTCACCACAATAAAAAGGGAATTCAAAGCAAAGACAACACCCAAAAATTTCAATAATTGGTGAATTTGTTGGTGTTGGCAAGATTGGTAGAATTTTGAATTTGTTGTTTTAAACCGATTAAATTTAAATAAAAAATGCATTTTTTAGGAAAAAAATCCTTAAAATTTGAGATTTTTTCTATATTAAATCTAACAAATTTTCCATAGAAAGATGTTTTAAAATCTTGCCTAGAAAAGTTTCTGATATTCTCCTAAATAAACAAATCTGAATATCTTATCCTACTGCGCCATCTTCTATTCATTAGTTTTTGTAAAAAGCAGCAATCGCATAGAAAGTCCTCACAATCTGAGCTTTAAAGAATAAAAGCAAAAATTATCAACATCTCCGAGTGTTTATATTGGAATCTCGAAGCATCTTTTTATAGAAAAAAAAACATCGATAATCTTAAAATTTTCAACAAGAAAAAAACCTCACAATCTGAAAAAAATATCTATATACAATTTTCCTTTTGATTTTTTCCAGAACCAGATAATTTTGCAAAATTGTTAAGTATATTGCTGTAGAAAAATTTCTTAAAATCGGAGATTATACACTCAAAAAAAAAGAGTCTGTAATGACAACTGAAAAGTTTGGTGTTATTACGGGAAATTTTGCTAATCATGACTGCTGACGTGTAGTACAATGAAATTAGTGGACAAATTAGTGGCCGCTCCTAAATTGTAAACTTTGTGTAAAGTGAAATTGAAAATCGGTTGGCTAAAATCAGCGAAAAAAATTGACTAAATATTATTAATATTAGTAAAACCAAATTAATATAAAAAATAGTAAGTGCTACTAAATTATAGTAAATTGCTGTAAACTCAATGAATTGTAAAATATAGCAAAATTATATTATAAAAAACAAATATTATTAAAATGCGCAAATTAACTCAATTATTTTTAGATACACTTGTTACGATTTAAAGCTGCTAAATTCTTTTGAAATTTCCTTACGAATTCGAATATTTATTTTTTTCAAAAAATATTTTAGACAAAATGCAAAAAAAAAAATTCAAGGTATAAAAAAAATAGCAAAAACATAAACGAATTTATCATTTTGTTTTAATTTGCTAATTTTTTTTTGAAAAATATTTTTGGTACATTTTTTGGATTTTAGGGTAAAATTTTTAATTTTTTTAATGGCTGATTCTTAGAACTAAAAAAGTTTTTTGTGCTATTTTAAGCGGATGTCTTAATTTTGAACATTTGTCGGTTGTGAAAAGTACCGTCACTTCCGATCCCTTTTTTAATCAATGTTGTAATTATTTTAATTACTACAAATAACATTTCCTTCAAAATTATTAACTTTTTTTTGCTAATTTTAGCAAATCGGTTTTCAAAAATTTGTAAAATGATTTCAGAAGTTAGCCACAAAAATTTGTAAATATGCTGGAAAATTCTGTAATTTGTTAAATGTAAATACCAAAAAAAAATTACTCAATAATATCTTTTTTACTAAAAATTAGTAGAAAAATAGTAGTGGGATTGAAATTTTTCTACTAAATTTTTTTTCTGAGTGTAATAAAAGCATTTTTCTATAGAGAAGAAAATTTTTGAAATATTTTAATTTTAAAACAAAAAAATCGTCGGATTCTGAGATTATTTTCTATAGGCGAAATTCCCCAAAATCTTAATTTTTTTACAAAATTTAAGAACTTTTCGATAACAACAAATCCAAAGAATCTAAAAAAAAATTTCAACAGTAAGCTCTTAGAATCTCTCAATTTTTAAAAAGGTATCAACAAATTGTTCTATACTCAAAAGTCTAAAAATAGTTTTATAAAAAATACCTCAAGTCTTAGGTCCCACAATCGTTTTTGTATAGAAAAAAATACCTCTAAGAATTTTAAAATTTTATAATAGAAAAGGTCTCACATTCTTAAAAGTATTTCAGCAAAAAAAAAATATTTAAAATTTCAAGAATTTTGTATATGGAAAAACGCATTGAATCTGACGATTTTTCTAAAGGAAACATTTTTCAATTCTATGAGGGAGTTTTGAACAATTTTAAAAGTCGACGCCAGGAGATCTATCTTGACTGAATCTGCTCCCATAAAACAGACGAAAAAAAGTGACTTAAATTTTTAAAAGGCAATAGTCACCTAGTTCATAACTGGATTTAAAAGCAGATTGTTCGAAAATTCTGTCCAATAATTATGATTACACAGCATTCAGCAATAGTATGTATGTATGAAAATATTGTAGAAATCTGGCATCATCTTATGCAAAAAAAAGAAAATATAAACAAATAATAAATTTTAATTTTTTTAAAGAAAACTTAACAATACAAATTGTATATCCAATAAAACTGCGAAGATTTTTTAACTTTTAAGATTTACGGAGCTTAAAAGTCTTTAAAAATCTGATATACTTTCTAAGGACCAATAAGAATTTGAAAACTTCTCCTGAAGGAGTTTAGACAAATTGTAGAAGAAAATAATGTCTTCCAAAGTATATTGACCCGCATTTAAAAATAAAAACAACTAAATTAGAAATCCCAACGTTTATGAATATATTTTATTTTAATTGAGCACTCAGTAATTTAAAATTCATAGAGTTTGTACACGAATCTAATCTAATCTATCTTATCTAATCCATTACAAAAATCGTTGAAAAACGACAAGTCAATTATGTAGTCTACCACTATGCTGTGCTACTCCAACAATATTCTATGACGACTACGATGATGGTGATGATGAAGATGATGATGATGACTACGTTGTTGAAGAAGTCTGACTATAAAGGCCACCCGTAAATTTCTAACAAACTCATTATTATCAATGATAAATTGTAAACGATTATTGTGCTATTAAAATGTACAGGAAAAAAAATATAAATCAATAAAAAAAATCACAAAAAGTTTATCCAAAGGAGAGATGGCTGACTGGCTAGATAGATAGTTAGTAAGTTGGTTTGTGGTTTTATAAAATAAAAGAATGAATGATATGCTTTATAAATTTTGCTTTTTTTTTCAAACAAAAAAATTCTCAAGAACAACAGAGAAGAAAATTGAACCTGTTTAAGTTTACATTTATTGTTTTAAATTGTTTTTGCTAAGCTCTGACTCAGTTCAGTGTTAATTCAGTTAAAATGTTTGGCACAAATTTTTCAGTTATCTTAAGAGGTTTGCTTACTTTGCTGCTGATGAAGTTTTAAATTCGTTTGATGCTTGAAAAAAAACTAAACTATCAAATGATGAATACAGTAGAGTGAAGTTAGTGAAAAAATAACGCCATAATAATCATCATCATCATCCTCATGCTGTATTGGTTATAGCTGCCGAAGCAATTCCTGAACGTTTTTTTTTTCATGAAAATGCGGAAAAACACTAAGACCATGTTTAAATGTCGCACCATCATCAATTGTTTAAAACAACCATTGAACAACGAGCGCATTCAGTCTGTAATATGGTTAGTTAATAAAAAATAAATAAAAAACGTCTAAACAATTTTTTTTAAAACCTGTTACCAAGCAAGACACAACAGACAACGGGCCAAGCAGCTAACAGAGTTGCCATATAATGCAAACATATTCGAAGGAAGGAATTCTATAAGAATATGCTTTATGAATCTAAAATTTTTATATGGAATCTGAATATTTTGCATGAGAATATATTTTCTTTATAAAAAAATGCTTAGAATCTGAAAATTTTTCTACAGAAAAAATTTACTAATTTCAAATATTTTTTTTTATAAAAAAAAATCTTTTCTATAGTAAAAAGCCAACAGCTTCTGTAAATTTTTTAAAGGAAAAGTCTTAAGGGTCTAAGAATTTTCTACACAAATAACTTCTTAGAATCAGAATATTTTTTTAGGAAAAACTAAAACCAGAATTAAATAATTTATGTATAGCAAAATCTTCTAAAAATCTTAGATTTTTTCTATTAAAAAATGTTCTGAAAAATGTTAAAAAAAAAGAATTTCGAAACTAAGAATTTTCTATAGAAATGTCATCAAAATTAAAAGTAGAGAGGTAAAGGAAAAAGATACTTAATGTGAGAATTTTTCTATAGAAAAAAAGTTACCATAATATAACAATTTTTCTTTAGAAAATGTCCTCAAAATCTGAGAATTTTTGTAAGAAGATGCTTTGAAAGTTAGAATTTTTCTTCAGGTAGAACTCTCCAGAATAAAAGAATTTTTCATTTGGGGAAAAAGTCTTTAAAATGTAGGATGTTTTTTTATAGAAAATGTCCTTACAAATTCAGAAATTTTCAGAGAGTTATTCTATGAAAAGATGCTTTGAAAGTTAGAATTTTTCTTGGAAAAAAGTCTTCAGAATGTAGTATTTTTTATAGAAAAAGTCCTTACAATTTGAGAAATGTTC
Source organism: Eustalomyia histrio (assembly GCA_949748255.1). Lineage (NCBI taxonomy): Eukaryota > Metazoa > Arthropoda > Insecta > Diptera > Anthomyiidae > Eustalomyia > Eustalomyia histrio. Next base: position 191,301,724 of record OX456523.1, read on the forward strand.
TATAGGAAAAAGAACTCAGAATCAGAGAATTAACTAGGAAAAAGTACTCAGAATCAGAGAAACTATTTCAATTAACTATTGAAAGTTGGAATACTTTTTGATTTGAGAAAAAGTCGTTAAAATTAATAATTTTTTCACAGAAAAAGTGCTACAATTTGAGAAATTTTCTATGTGAGTTTTGTTTTAAAAAAAAGTCCTAGAATACGAGAATTTTTTAAAAGAAATTTTTTTAATTAAAAAAAAATATTTCAAATAAAACAATTTTTCTATTGGAAAAAGTTTTCTCAAAATAGAAAATTAGAATCCAAAAAACTTTTTATTAAAAAGTCCTCGGAATTTAAGAATTTTTCTATAGCAGAATCTAATTTCTTAATTCGGAAAGATTTAGGAATAAACGTTTTTTTTATTAAAAGTTGTCAATAGAATCTTAGAATTGTTATATAGAAAAGTCTTCTGAATGTTAAGAGTTTCTCTGTATGAGATATACTTAATTATATTTATAAACGAAAAGTCTTTAGAATTGGAGAAATTTTATAAAGGAATAAAATATTCAGAAATTGAAACGAAAACAGTATGTGTTTAGAATCTGAGAAATTTTCAACAGGAATGAGTCCCCAAAATCAGAAAATTATTCTTAAGCGAAAATGTCCATAGAATGTAAGGGTTTTTCTATAGGAAAAAGTCCGCAGATTCGTATAATTTTTGTTTAAGATTAATTCCGTCGAACCTCAGGAAAGCCTGCAGAATCCGAAAATATTTCTTAAGGAAAGTCTTTAAAGTCAAGGAAGAAATCTTCAGAATGTTAGCAGTTCTCTTTCGGGAAAAAGTCCCAAGAATGTGAAATTTTATAATAGAAAAAATAACTAAGAATCGGAGAATTTTTCTATTGTGAAAACGACATCACAATATGTGTTTTATACAGGATAAAAGACCTTAGAATCTGGGAATATTTCTATTCGGAAAAGGCTTAAAAAACCGAAAAAATCCTCAATCAATTTTTCTTTTGAAAATCCTCGCAATTTGAGAATATTTTTATAACGAAATCGTGTTCAGAATATAAGAGTTTCTCTATGGGGAGAGTTCTTGGAATTTTAGAAATTTTTTAGAAAAAACTATTGATCTATATTAAATCTGGCATCTCCTTTTGAATCACAATTGGCATAACATTATTGATTTTTAGCAAAAATAAACAAAATAACATTTTAAAAAAAATTCCTTCCTTTACACATGTGGACGTTAAAATATGTAGTACGTATGATTTCCAGCCATCCAGTTAGTCAACAGCCCGCCACATCCAACAGCAACATTTTAGAACAAGTTTTAATAAATAAAATAAGAAAGAAGACTATAACCAAAACACATCTATGAATGGTTGATTTAGTTTTTTTTTAGCAAAAAAAAAAAAAAAAGGTTTACTTGGTTACCGGCTTAATGGTTCAAGATTTCGTTTGAGTGTTTGTGGTCCATATATCATGTTAGTTGGTTAATATTATTAATAACCACACCACAAATATTGGCTGGTAGGCAGCTTCAGCTTGAGAAGCAGCAGCACCATGGCCATCACCAGTTAAAACAACTAAAGAGAAGTTTTAAAAAAATTATGATGTGTGAGATAAGAACTTTCAGTCAAGGATGGATACCGTAACAGCTGAAATACCGATTTAAATTGAAAATCATTGCCGATTTAAATACCAAAAACGTTATTTCTCAAAAACTTTAATCGCGACCAATATAAAGAACAAAATAATACTGGCACAAAAACCGTAACCGGTATACGTTAACCTTATTTGTAATAACGATTTAAATTGAAAACTGTTACCACTTGAAATACCGAAACCATAACTGCAATAAAAAATAAAACAGTTTGCCATCCTTGCATTCAATACATGTTTAGTTAGTTGAAGGGGAGATCCCCTTAAATGTTTCTGGTTTTTCTCCTTGTTCTACAGATGATATTTGCTGTTATTTAAGTCTTTTGCCACCTGTGCAAAAGAAGAGAAAAAAATTAAACAAAGTCAACCCAATTATACTGGAGAGGTTTCTTTTCTTTTTTTTCTTAATTTAATATTTTTATGTACATATTGAAACGGTTTTTTTGTAGATGATATTTCAAATTTTATTTAACATTTGCCGGTAACCAGTTTTTTTGCAATGGGTTTTTTTATTTCTTTCAGACTAGAAACTGAAAAAGTTAATGACCTGTTTTTTGGAGATTCTTTTGCGATAATAATTTTGTATAAGAATTATGAAAAGAAAAAATATAAAACAGTTTTTTTTTTAACAATTTATAAAAATTAATTGTCGTGTCACTATTAATGTTGGGTTCAGTATGAATGTAGTATTACTAAAGTTTTAATTTTCAAAAACAGAAAAAAAATTTAAGTGAAAAACTAACCCAAAATTTGTTATTGAAAAGATTGATTTTTTAAGAGGATTTTTATATAGGAAAATGTTTACAAGGAATATGAACTTTTTTATAGACTAATGTCTCCAATATCTGAGAATAAATAAATATCTTGAGAATAAATAAAAAATCGAATAGCTGTATACACAAAGATTTCAAAGAGAATTTCAAATCACTGTTAAGCAAAATTTGAAAAAATTTTATTCATAAACGATTATTATTTTAAAATACTTGTGTAAATAAACAAATTTAAAAATTGGCCAGAACCTAGTTTAAACCTCTTTTAAATTGACATTTTTGCTTTGTGTTTATTTAAATATTGAACATTTTTGCGAAAAATTGTCATTCAATTAAAATAAATCCGTCGATTTTTTTTTATTTAATAATGGACACGCTACATTTGATAAAAGGAAATGGTAGGAAGCATTTTTATAATAGAAATTATTGCCCAAATTTCAATCTATCGTCAGACGAATATTTACAAAAAGAGGGACGACCCGTCCAGCCCTCTTTTTTTCTACATATTATTTTTAGTTTAGTATTTAAAAAATTTGATGTTTTTAATTCAAAGTAATGTTAATTGTACAAACTGAACTAGTGATGTGTATACAAGACAAATAAAATAAAACTGGTTATTTGAATATTTTTAATCTGCAATAATATATATCATCATTTTGTTTTGATTCTTATTACTTTTTTTAAATAATAAACAAATTTTATAAACATAATGGTGCGTAATCATAGCCCCACACTAAAGTCGGCTTTTTTTAAAAACAACTTTAAATTTAAAACCTGTTATCTATATTGCTATTATAGTCAGAATTAAAGCCAGTTTTAAGTTGAACCGGCTTTAAATGGGTATCTCAATAAATGTACCAAATCCCCGCATACAATTTGTACTAAAATATAAACAAGTGGCAACATTGATCAGCTGATTTTATATTAGCTGGAATAAAAAAATGTGTGGAAATAAACAATTTGCAATGGCAAAATGTGAAAAGAAAAAACTTAAGAAAAAGAAAAAGTGTATTTTTATTAATAAAAATTTATTAAATTAATAAAAATTTATTAAATTAATAAAAATAATGCAAAATCTCTTATTTATTTATATAATTTTCTATTCAATATTTTGCAATTCAAATGTTTTTTTGACAAAAAATTTTTTTCAGCTGTTGTAAGTGTTGTTAAATTTGATAAAACCGACTTCAGCTAGTTTTAATTTTAAAACAGACTTTAACGATCCAAGTGACAAATAAAAAATAGTGTCTCGAGATTAAAAAAACGTTAAGTTGTTTATTACTTAAAATACTGATTATGAATACGAATTTTTAATAAAGTTTTTTAAGGCATAAAATCTTTTTTATTTACTTTGCATTTAAAGCGTGAATTAAGATTTTTTTATGAATACGGCTATAAAGGTTTTTTATAAAAAAAAGTCATAAGGTGAGTGTTTTTTCAAAATAAAAGTTCTTAGGATCTGAGTGCTTATACCATAGGAAAAAGTCCTCAGCACTTAATTATTTTTTCTAGAGAAAAAAGTCCTGAGAATGTGAGTGTTTTTTCTATAGGAAAAAGTCCTCTGGATCTGAGTGTTTTTCTATAGGAAAAAGTCCTCAGTATCTAAATATTTTTTCTAAGAATTTTCTAGAGAAAAAAGGCCTCAGAATCTGAGTATTTTTCTATAGGAAAAATTACACAGAATCTGAGGATTTTTTCTAAAGGAAATAGTTTTTACAATCTGAGGAGTTTTTCTACAGGAAAGTCTTCAGAATCTGAAGGATTTAAAATACAGTATTTTAATTAATTAATCAAAAGTGTAGGGCAAAAAGTAAAATATTAAAAAAATATAATTGTTTTTAAATTGTTTATCAATGTTTTCATAGATTAAGTATAAATGTGTATATTAAAAAAAAAGTGTGTACACAATTTATATTCCCAAAAAAAAATGTGGGCTTCGTGGTCGTAAATCTTTATTTAAAATTGAAGTCCCCACATACTATTTCTTTAATGATTTAATATTTTGTAATGCTGTTGCTGTAAAATATAATGATAACCCTAAATTTGAAGAGAGAAAAAGGGTCATTGGTTTGAAGTAATTTGAGCTGTTATTGTAAAAATCTTCTTTATTGAAAGAAATACTAATAAAGATGTTTAAAGCCAGAACTATTTAAAGAGCATTAACCCACATAAAGGCGGCGGATATTTCTATGCACTGCATATAATTTAAAATTAAAAAGAGATAAATTTTGAAATAAGGGTTTATTCGAAGGCATAATTACAAAAATAGTGACTTTTTTAACGATGACAATTTAAATATCACTTGTTTTTGTCACAGTTCTTTAGAATTGAGCAACATATTTTAAAGCCTAATAAATATGCATTCCAAAAGTTTATCGAATTAAACAACATTAAGATTTATGTTATAGTTTACCATACTGTTTTAAATTTTGCTTCAAAAATTACATACCTGCAAAGAAAGGAAAGAAAATTAAAACAATTAGTATACTTTATTTAAGATTTAATACTGAAAATTGATATCATAAAAACGCAATTCCTAATTCTTTTTTAACATACTACAAAACAATTTAATATACTATTTGATATATGAATAACTTGTTCACAGATATTTTAACAGCAAATAAAAAATCTTATCAAATTAAACTATTAGTTCAATGATTCATCCATTTGTATTTAATACGCGTACGATATAAAAAAAAATGGAATAGAAAAAATTGCACATTATTGATTTTAGAACCCTTACATCATCAAACATATGTACAGAAAAAGTCAAGTATTAAATTGAACAAAAAAAAAATACGAACACAAGAACAAAAATCAAAGAAATGTAGAGTATAAAATTACTGCATAGCAACTTTGAGTACAGGGTCGATAGAAGAAAAAAAATTATCACGTGATTTAAGAAAAAATTCAATAAAAAAAACTCTAATCTTGATTATAATTTATAGAATCGACAAATAATTTCTAGAATCTGGGAGATTTTTTTTCGAAGTAACATTTTTAGATACGGATAACTTTTTCTTCAAAAAAAATATAGATTTTCAAATTTCTGCTATCGGAAAATATTCGATTTCTACAAAGTTTTCTTGACAGAAATATTCCCAGATTTTAATGAGTTTTTGCTATTGAAAAATTCTAACAACTTTTTCCAAAAGAAAAATTCTCATATTTTGATAGAATTTTTTCTGTACAAATATCCCTAATTTCTGATGACCAAAATTTCTCAGATTCTGAATTTTTTTCTGTTATTTTTTTTTAGATTTTAAGAACTTTTCCCGCCAAAAAAAATCTCAGAATGTAAAGAGTTTTTTGTACCAAAAATTCTCAGATTCTAGGGAGTTTTTTACAAAAAAATATTTACATTTTGAGATTTAAAGAAGTCTGGAAAAAGATGTCATGTTTTTTACAACCTTTTTCTTAAGAAAATATTCATATTCGAAGAGATTTTTCTAATAAAAAATTATTTCCTGCCAAAAAATTTTCAGACTCGAAGAAATTTTCACCAAACAGAAAAACTCAAAGATTCTAAGAAATTTTTCATAAAGAAAAAACTATTAGAATTTGTGTGGAACGTTTCTGATTGATTCTTTGACTTTTATCATTTATAGAAAATAATTTTTTTTTCAGAATTTTCCAAATTTTTTTTAATTTGCTTACTTGTCTTGTCATTTCTACATCAACGGTAAAGCAATTTTATAATTTTTATACCCTTCACCATAGGTGGAAGGGTATATATAAGTTTGTCATTCCGTTTGTAATTTCTACAATATTGATCTTAGACCCTATAAAGTATATATATTCTGGGTCCATATGAAGAGCGAAGTTGATTTAACGATGTCCGTCTGTCCGTCTGTCCGTCTGTCCGTCTGTGTGTTGAAATGGGTTTTCCGAAGAACCCAGACATGATGAGGACTTGATTCTTTTTTATTTCTGTTACATGTGATCCATTTCTGTTTGCTATTAAAAATCAGACAGATCGGTTAATAAATGGCTGAGATATTAGCAAAAAACCAGGACTACCTCTAATTTTTCCAGTAAAATCCCTTTGTTTAATAAGAGTGTGAAGATATATACGTAGGTTAAATACGTTTCACAACTATTGTGAATGATATAAATAAAAAAAAATAGTAGTGTCGCCAACTTTTTTTTTCCTAGAAAATGCCAAATTTGACAAGAAAAGCGCTGAAACATATGGAAAAATATAAATTTGAAATTTTACATGACATATTATTTTGGATTAAAATTTTTGGACATTTAAGAAAAAATAAATGGGGATACCGCTTGTTTGTGGAGAGCTATGAGGTAGTAGATTCCAACGATGTATTCATCTCCTTCAGAATCACTCTAGGTTTCGAGTTTTGCATTTTAAAGAAAATTTATTTTTGAAATTCCACATAACATTATTTAAAATTAAAATTTTTGGACATTTAAGAAAAAAATAAATGGGGGCACCGCTTGTTTGTGGAGAGCTATGAGGTAGTTGATTCCAACGATGTATTCATCTCCTCCAGAATCACTCTAGGATTCGAGTTTTGCATTTTAAAGAAAATTTATTTTTGAAATTTCTCATAACATTATTTAAAATTAAAATTGTTGGACATTTAAGAAAAAAATAAATGGGGTTACCGCTTATTTGTGGAGAGCTATGAGGTAGTAGCTTCCAACGATGTATTCATCTCCTCCAGAATCACTCTAGGTTTAGAGTTTTGCATTTTAAAGAAAATTTATTTTTGAAATTTCTCATAACATTATTTAAAATTAAAATTTTTGGACATTTAAGAAAAAAATAAATGGGGGTACCGCTTGTTTGTGGAGAGCTATGAGGTAGTTGATTCATTCATCGTTGGAATACATCGTCGGAATCTACTACCTCATAGCTCTCCACAAACAAGCGGTACCCCCATTTATTTTTTTCTTAAATGTCCAAAAATTTTAATTTTAAATAATGTTATGAGAAATTTCAAAAATAAATTTTCTTGTCAAATGCAAAACTCTAAACCTAGAGTGATTCTGGAGGAGATGAATACATCGTTGGAATCTACTACCTCATAGCTCTCCACAAACAAGCGGTACCCCCATTTATTTTTTTCTTAAATGTCCAACAAATTTAATTTTAAATAATGTTATAAGAAATTTCAAAAATAAATTTTCTTGTCAAATGCAAAACTCGAAACCTAGAGTGATTCTGGAGGAGATGAATACATCGTTGGAATCTACTTCCTCATAGCTCTCCACAAACAAGCGGTACTCCCATTTATTTTTTTCTTAAATGACCAAAAATTTTAATTTTAAATAATGTTATGTGGAATTTCAAAAATAAATTTTCTTTAAAATGCAAAACTCGAAACCTAGAGTGATTCTGAAGGAGATGAATACATCGTTGGAATCAACTACCTCATAGCTCTCCACAAATAAGCGGTAACCCCATTTATTTTTTTCTTAAATGTCCAACAATTTTAATTTTAAATAATGTTATGAGAAATTTCAAAAATAAATTTTCTTTAAAATGCAAAACTCGAATCCTAGAGTGATTCTGGAGGAGATGAATACATCGTTGGAATCAACTACCTCATAGCTCTCCACAAACAAGCGGTACCCCCATTTATTTTTTTCTTAAATGTCCAAAAATTTTAATTTTAAATAATGTTATGTGGAATTTCAAAAATAAATTTTCTTTAAAATGCAAAACTCGAAACCTAGAGTGATTCTGAAGGAGATGAATACATCGTTGGAATCTACTACCTCATAGCTCTCCACAAACAAGCGGTATCCCCATTTATTTTTTCTTAAATGTCCAAAAATTTTAATCCAAAATAATATGTCATGTAAAATCTCAAATTTATATTTTTCCATATGTTTCAGCGCTTTTCTTGTCAAATTTGGCATTTTCTAGGAAAAAAAAAGTTGGCGACACTACTATTTGTTTTTTATTTATATCATTCACAATAGTTGTGAAACGTATTTAACCTACGTATTTATCTTCACACCCTTTTGTTTAATATGTATGTAGAATTTTGAGCATAACAATACATCCATGTGTTAAAATTCTTTTCTCTCCATTGACGATGATTTTGTGTGAGCTTCAATAGCTCAGTTGTCTAGACGCTGTGTCACAAATACTTTTTTTTCTCTAAGGCCGTGGGGTTCGAAGTTCAAATCTCGGTGAGGTCAATTCACTTTTTTTTTACATTTTTTTTTTTATTATTTTCTTAAGACTTTTTTTTTGCTTATTTTTGGTTTTTTTTAACATTTAATAATTAATTTATATAAAATTTTATATTAATAATTAAATAATCCATAAATAGGCTAAAAACATCAACATTTTTATAAAAACCCTCTGATACAAACAAAATACAAACGTTTTTATACCTTTCACCACAGGTGGAAGGGTCGCGGGTTCGTTAAGATTTTTTTTTTTGTTTATTTTTTGTTTTTTTTTTTACATTTAATAATTAATTTAAATAAAATTTTATATTAATAATTAAATAATCCATAAATAGGCTAAAAACCTCAAAATTTGTATAAAATCCCTCTGATACAAACAAAATACAAACGGTTTTATTTCTACTTTTTTGCACCGATTTAAAAGAATTTATAAAAAGATTTTTAAACCATTTTATTTCTCACATATTAAGAAAATTTTATACATAATTTACCTTTGAGTGCAACTATTTTAGGTCATAACTTATAATAATTTATAAAAAAAAATTATAAACTATTTTCCTTCAAATTTTTAAAATTAAGCTAAAGAAATTACAAATATTTCTAATAAAAAAGCGAAATAAAATCCTAAATGCAAATTTGCCAGCTAAATCAAACTATTTTGTAGAAATAAAACACATGCAGTTCTAGTGATTTCTTTTAACGATTTGTTGAAATTCTTTTCTTTCACCTCTTAACCTTTTATACACAAACAACAAACACTATTCTAGAGCTGTATTATGACCTATGGATACGTCTTATATAGCAAAAGATCGAAAATCTTTAGTATAACATATTTGCTGAAAAACTCGGAAATATCGGTTCAGATACAAAAAAGTTATGCCCAAAACATACATTTTTTTAAAATACATATTTTCTGGAACCATAAATCTTCCCGAGTCCAAGTTTTATCTCCAAACTAAATGGTTAATTTCCTCTTAAAGGCGTCCGTATATAAATCTGTCCATTTCATATATGTCCATATATAAACTTCAGTTTTTTCCCAACCATGGTGAAGGGTATATAAGATTCGGCATAGCCGAATTTAGCCGCTCTTACTTGTTTCTTATAGAAAAACTCTCAGAATCTAAAAAAGTTTATCCCATTTTTTACACAAAAATTTCCAAAAATCTAAGGAGTTTTTTCTACAGAATTCTTTTTTCAGATGCTGATTATATATTTATTGAAAATTTCTTTCATAAAAAAAATGTTTTTGCACGCTTTGAAATTTAACACAATTTGTTTTCAAGCAAATTTCTGCAAAAGTGACATTTTGGGTTTATTGTGATTATATTAAGTTCCGATTTGAGGCCATTTTAAAGTTCGAGTGAAATTTGTTCACATGAATATCATGAATGAATAAAAAATTTTGAGATTTTTTCCGATAATAATTTTATTTTGCATTTTAAAATTTTTTTTTTTACAAAAATTTAAAAATTCTGATAGCTTTAGACAAATTATTAATAAAACTCTGAGGGCTTTTTTCTTTATACAAATTTTAAAATTCTAAGGACTTTTTTGAATAGAAAATTTTTTACTGACTTTTTCTCAAGAAAGACTATATTTTTTAGGGTTTTATTGAACGAAAAATTTTATGTTTAAAGGAATTTTTTTTCAATAAAAAGGAGTTTTTCAAGATTTTGTGAACTTTTTGAAATTAAAAAAAAATCAAACATCTAACATTTTCCATTAAAAATTTTTTAAAAAAAATTCTCTGATTCAGAGCATGTGTTTCTTTAGAAAAGTTCTCTGATTCTGATAACATGTTCCTTTGGAAAGTTATCAGATACTAAAAACGTGTTTCTTTAGACAAATTTTTTATAAAAAGTTATTGACATTCTAAACACGTTTATTTTGAAAGCAAATTCTAGACACTTGTAAAACATTTGTATTTTAGGGACTGCTCTCTGAAGAAAATTGTTAGATTTTGAGCGCATTTTCTAATACTTTTTTTTCCTTAATTTTAGTTTCCAATGAATTTTTTGCGTCGAAAAATAAACAGATTTTTAGGTCCAAAAACAATTCTTAGAAAAAACTCACGTTTTATAAAAAAAAAAAAATTGAGAACCCTTTTTATTTGAAACACTAATTATACGGACATTTTTCTATGGACAAATCTTTTGCTTCTTAGGAAATTTTCCAACAGAACAAACAAACAAACAGACATATTATTTTAAGGCCAATAATTATTACTTTGAAACCTGTAGAAAGGTTCTGATTGGAACAAAGCAATTTTTAATAGAAAATTTTTTGAAAATTTTCTTATAAAACAAATTAAGATTTTGAAATCAATTTCTTATATAAAAATTTCTTTGGAAATGTTTCATATTCTTAAAGCTTTTTCTTCTGTAGGAAAATTCTTAGATTATGTGAACTTTTTCCTAAAGAAAAACTCTTTGAATTTTAAAATTTTCTCCAAAAGAACACTCCTTAAATTAAGAGATTTTTTTTAAATAGAAAAACTCCTAAGGCCCAACAACAATTGGCTTTGTTTTGTTTGGTACAGAGAGAAAACAGATTCATTGTAACAACCGAATTTCTTGCCAACCGAATGGTTTGGTTGGAGCTACCAATATATTTGTTTGTCGCAACCAAAATTCGGTCAATGCAACAGAATTTCGGTTAAAACCAAATATTCCAATTCTACAATAAAAACTAAATAATTCGGTTGCTGCAACCAAAATATTCAGTTGGCAAGAAATGCGGTTGTCATTATAAATCTGTTTTTTCTGTGTTTCATACACGAAATTAAAAAATACAAATTTTTAATTTTAAATTTTCATTTCATGACTTAAGCCAATTTAGATTTGGAGACATTTAAAAAAAAATTACCGATTTTATAAATTTGTAATTTTTTATGTTAGCCTCTTAAAACTTTTCTTTTAAAATGACATTTATTTATATTATCTAAAAAAAAAAAGTTTCTTAACCCTTCCAAAGTAAATTATAATTTTTTTGTTGCTGTTAACTTGCATAATTGCATGCATATAAACAATAGATGCGATAATAATGATATGCAAATATTAAGTTTGCTATGTGGTAAACAAATTATATCTCCTATTAAAAGATTTCAGACCAGACCTCACAATAATTATAAAGGGCATGTTAAGAGTAGTTAAACACATGTCAATATTTGTTTTAATTTTTATCATTCAAATAACCATAGAGCAACTCTTTTAATGAAACATTACATTGAAGCAGCATTAAGACGATAAAAAGTATTCAATTACAATAAAACCTCAAGTTAAACAACTTAATCGTTAGACAAGCAGCAGCAGCAGTGATAGAATGTTAAACAAAGAAAGAAAATATTAACATACAGGTGATGACCAGGTAAATAAAGATGGATTAACATTTCAGAACATTTTTTAAGTAAAACGTTACAAAATATTCAACTTAAAAACTATTTGTTTTATTTATATTATTATGCCTAATAATTTGTCCAACCCCTGTAATAATAGTTCTTTGAAAACGTACGTGTTCTGTGTTCTGTATGGCATTTGTTCCATTATGTGCAATTGTTATGTATGCAAAGTCGGTTTAAATTTTGTTCTCCATTGCATTATGTTTAGTATTAATGTTGTTTTTAGAAATAGTTAATAGTTTTTCATTTTTTTTTTCGCTATTAATTAATTGCATTACAATCAGCATTATCGTCAAGTACATATTGTAAACGTATTCAAGAGATTAACACACGAGACCTATGTACGCGTACATGTTGTATTGAAATTAAAACCTATCGCAATGTTTAATATATTGTATAAGGAGGAGAATGGGTGTGAATAATGGAATTGAATAGTTAAGCACCTTTTTCTGGTTTATTTAATTCTGCTGAAACATATAAATTGTTTTCTTGTGGTCAACGATCTTTAACCCATATAATATGTTAAAACAAAATATTTAGAATAATGATAAAAAAGTGTTATTAAACGCTTACACAGAAAACATAATTGGCTTAAGTGACTTAAGCATTGGTTTGGTATAAAACGAAATTTGAAAAATACAAATTTTTAATTTGAAAAAACATTTTAATTTTTCGTTTCATACCGATACCTATCTTAAGTCACTTAGGGATATTGTACTTGGGCTTTAGATATTTGTTTAGATATTTGTTTTCAATCAAATGTTTAATTGAAGCATTTAATGTTTTTAATTGTGAAATTAAAATGTACAAGAATTGAAAGTTCAGAGAAAAAAATACACACCGGATATTCTTAAATGATATAACGATATAGTGGTGTCAGGGAAATTTTTTAAGATATTTTATAAAATGTTTGTTAAAATAAAAAGGAAACAAATATGGTCTGCCAAAAAAAACTCAATAAAAGTTTTATTTATAAGTAGCAGATCGCCATAAAAGTTTTCTTTAAAGCAAAAAAAACTCTATTCGTTCATATTGTAAAAATCATTCACCCTTATTCTAGTTGTCGTCATCGACACAAGACAATGTCGTCTTGGGATTTTTTTTTTGAAATTGGTATTCCCGTTGTCGTTATCGAAAATAATTGATAAATGTCGACAACTATTTGATATTCTGTAAGCAAATGTGACGACGATATTGTCTTGAAACGACTCTGATTTTGTCGACACAATTTTTAGTAACGACTTGAGGAAAAGTAATGACTGAAAAAAAAAACGGAAAAAATGGGAAGAAATATCATATTTATTAAATTCACTTGGCCCACCGAGAATAATGTGAGATGGATGGCAGAAGGTAAAGAAAGCATGATCATATAAAGTGCATTATAAAAATATAACAAAATTTATTTATAGGTTTGGCGGGACTTAAAATTTTAAGTTAAAAAGAAAATGGTAGCCAACAAAGCCGATTGTAATGCTACAGGTGGCGGAAGGAAGATTCAAGCAATTTATATTGAGCCCGCTGGAGGAAGCTGTGGCAAATCTTCTACAGTTTCAGAAACAGCTGAACCCTAAGTTACAAGTCGTTTCCAACACTGAGCTGGTACGACCCCTGGGCTATAAATCTTAATGTAGCTGCCAACTTTATTGTTTTGGAAATAAATGTGGACTTAATTCCGGTTTTCAAATTAGGTGCTATTGTTTCCAGCACATCTTTGAAGGCTGTTTTATTCAGCCGAAAGTAACTTTCAAACCTTTTAAAAAAATTAGAAGATTAACATTCTTTAAAGTAACAGACTTTGATTTTGCTACTCACTTGTTATCCGGCAGATTAAAGATATTGGATTTCTGTATGAGAAGTCTTCTTTCCAATACTAAATTTTCTTTATTTTCTTCATCACTGACATCAGAATTTAAATTACACATAAAAAACATTTTTTCGCCGACTCAATTTTTAGAGATGTGTTTTTTTTTTAAATCGATAAACTGTCGACGTCGTTACCACACTTTTTTAGAATACAAATTTGGTGTCGAAGTGATGTCGACGCAAAGTGTTGTTGACTTAAAACGACGACGACATTGATAACGACAACTAGAATAAGGGTGATTGTTTCAATTGGCCGAAAATTCCCTCTGTGTATTTAAAAACAAAATCGGCAAATAATGTTTATTTATTTAACAATAGTTAAATAGTTTGTTTACAAATAAAAATATAAAAAATGACCACCAACTATTCTGGTTACCAGATTTTAAAAGAATTATATCTTTAAGAAATTGGCAATTTTTTGAAAAATGCATTTATGTTTCTAAAATCTTCTAACTAAATCCATACCTATTTCCAAAAAATTAATATTATTTTGTGACTGTTTAAAATTAAGTATTTAATTATATTAAATATTTTCAATGCATATATCTTTTTAATTGAATTTTATAAAATAATAAATTCAAACAAAAAAAAATCATGACCTAAAATAACTAATAAAGATTTGTTTAAAATAAAATTCGTTTTTTAAACAAATAATTATTTGAAGCAATTAATAATTTAAGTAACTGTTAAAAATGTAAGTAAATATTTTTTATAAACTGTATTCTTCAATTAATGTTTTAATTATTATGGTTACTTATTTAATTTGATTTTGTTTCAATTAATCGTATACAATTTAAGAATTTAATAGTATTATTTGAGTAATATGTGTACTTTAAATTTAAATAGTAATTTATATTATAAATAACGTTATTAAAACTAGTTTTTAGTTTCTTAAAATTTGCTTTAAAAACTTTAAATTTTAAGCCCATCTACAGAATTCAATGGAAGCACTGTTAAGTAAACATTAAGCTTTATATCTCTGATCAATAAAATGATCATAGAAATGATCATGTGACTGTTTTTTTTTTATAAATTTTACAAGTGTGGGAGTTGAGTAAAATAAACAGTATGTTGCATTTTGTTAACTAAACAAATCATATGTTAACTAACTACTTTACTATTCTTCGATTAACCAACCACATAATAAAAAATCACTATGACCGGAGTTTAATGACGGAAAATGTTTTTTATTTTGTATGGTAAATAAATGAAAAAGATTTGAAAAAGCTTTAAAACCAGATTTGAGTGTTTGGTTCTTTGTTCTTTTTTCATTTCTGGATATATGGGATGATGTTGTATATTTTGTTTTTGTTTGTTTTCATAAGTATGAGACATATTTCCTGTGCGTTTTTTATGTGATGAGTTCGAGGTGTGGTTAGTTTTTGCATGTTGAAGTGTATTGAACTTTATTTGGGATATAAATTAGTTTTATGTCTGGTTCTTAATTTTAGGCATTCAGTACAAAAAAAATTGAACAACAAAAATATTTAGCTATATAAATTTTTGAAGATTCTAAAGCCTTTTTCCTGCTGTAAATTTAAGGATGGAAACCGAAAGGAATATAGGTAACGGTACGGTTTGTGTATTTGAATCGATTGCGTTTTTCAAATTTTTGTTTTAAAGCAGTATTTAATCGGTAAGGGGTTTTTAAAGGTTACAGTTCTTCTACCCACAACAAAAATCTTTTCACAATAGATTTTCTTTGAAAGAAAAATACAGCACTGCATGTTTTATTCAAATTTAACTCGTAAAATTTGCTATACAGATTTACGTTTACGTATTACGGTATTTGAATAACGGGATTAATTGAAATCAATTGTATAAAAAATGGCAAGTGTATTAGAATATGTTACTGGTTTCAATTTGAAACGGTATTGAACGGTTAGGTTAGGTCGAAGAGACGAAGTGCCATTCGCCCTTCATGTTCACCTAAACATGGGTGGCATACACCTTTGCTAGAGATTTTGCATGTTGTGCGCTCTCCTAAACCGTGGGAAAAAACATTCCAGTCTACCTGAAGAATTCATTATCCCTCAGGTATCCCTTCAGTTTTCCCCCGCAAGCACTCAAAAGAGCACCCATCATGTTTGCCAGTTTCCATTTCCCCTACCTTAAAATAACTCTTGTCCTGTTCACGTCTGGGTCACCCCACACGTCTGGGTCACTCCACAGGACTTCCGTGATCGCACCAACATTACTCCCATTCCAGATCTCCTTTTTCGTCATCCGAAGGGGTCTCAGATTATGAAGGTTGCAGAGGACAGGTTCGACCCATCCCTGGCCTTAACGATTACGATTTTGGATTAACGATTACAGTACCGGATTCTGAAACATCAAAGGTTAGGGGTTTCAATTTAAAACGGTTCTAAAAACGGTTACGGTTTTGGATTAAGTACCAGCTTTTAAGACATAATATCTAGATTCAGAGGTAACCGATTTTAAAAAATCTCTGGGCTTTTTGTGATATTTATCTAACTTCGGGGTTTAGCAGACTTTTCCTGACGCACTATTTTCGTCTACAATTTTAAAATTTCATATGGGCTGAATATAAAACATTATGAATAACAATCCCAGGAAACTTTACAATCGATTGCCAACCACACTTAGTCTACAACTGATTTGCTTTCTTTGGGTTTTTGATTTTTTTCATCAGAAACGATTCAATGAAACGTACCCGTTCCACAGACCTTAAATGTAAAGAAAACCAGTTCACGAAATAATTCCTGAACTTAATTAATTGGTTCTAGGACAACCAGTGGTACTTTGGATAGAGTATTCAAAAACCGAAACCGAAAACCGGTCAACCGGTTTCTTTATTTTTAAAAACCGATCTGTTTCGAATATTTTGTAAATTCGAAGAAAACCGGAAACCGGTCTTTTTTGTTCGGTTAACCGGTTTTTTTAATTACATCACCAACTTGGTCTCTTTTATTTTTTCCGAACACTCTTATAATCGTTTGGTTATGAAGATTTAGATGTAAGTCTGATAGATTCCGATGAAGACTTAACTTTGGATATTCCAAATTCAAATAGTTTAATTTCTGATCTAAATAATACAATAAACAGTATTCAAAATCCTAAAAAAGAGACTGTACAAAATTATTCATCATTATATGATGATTTCATATATCTTGATAAATGCGACAAAAGAAGTGAAAAGTTGGAAAATTTATATCATTGTCTTTTGACTATTTGTCCAACATCTACTCTAAGTGAAAGAGTATTTTCCACTTCTAGCTTTATCAAAAGCAAACAAAAAAATCGTCTTAAAACGAAACATTTAAATTGCATATTATTTCTAAAATATTATTTTAGAACTGAAAAATAGATTTTCTTTTTACATATTTAAAATGTAATATTAAAAAAACTTATTTAATGTCAAACATTTTAAACGTTAAAATTACTAACGTATTAATTAGTTTTTAAGATATTATATTAAAAAATATCAAAACCAGTAAATAAAATGTTGAAATTTAATACAAATAAAAAAATATTATAAAATATTTTTTTTTTCTAAAAATGTTTTTTTTTTTATTTTTATTACTTTATATATTAAATTTCTATTTTTTTTTGTTTGTGATTAAAACAATTAACAAATTATATAAGCTTTTTATTCAAGTTTAAAAAAAACCGGTTGACCGGTTTTTTCTGCAAAAACCGAAACCGGTTTTTTTAAAATTCGATTTTTCGAAGAAAACCGAAACCGGTTTTTCCAAAAGGCCGGTTTTTTTAATACTCTAACTTTGGAGCTATAGAAGCAATTGCTTTTGGGATAATTTCAAACAAATTTCAGCGAAATCTCGAATTCTCTCTTAAAATCGTTTAGTTTTTGAAGTCTATTTTCTTTAGAAAATTTTTCAGATTTTTAGATTTTTTTCTGCATGAATATTTTTTAATTCTCTGCTTGTATATTCTAAAAAGCCTTTAGATTCAGACTTTTGTAATATAAAAAATAAAAAGAAACCCCCAATTCTTATTGCGAGTTCTTAAACTCTTCTGATTTTCTTCTACAGAAAAATTTTCAGGTAATAAAGACTTTTTTTTAAAAAATTAACCGATTTTGAAGATTATTTTCTATAGAAAAATTTTACAAATTCTAGGAAAATTTTTTCTATAAAAAAATACTTTCTCAAATTTTTCAAACTCTATGGAAAATTTATCTGATTCTAAAAACCTTTTCTACAGAAAATTTTTCAATTTCCTACAACTTCTTCCCAATCAAAAATTGCTAAGATTCTGGAAACTTTTCCTCAAAGAAAAATTCTAGGCTACTGATAACTAAAATAAATATACAAAGATTTTAAGAACTTTTGCATATTGAAAATTTTTTAGATTCCGATGAGTTTCGAGTTAATATAAAATTTGAGTTAAAATGTAAATATATTCACACTACAATTGAGAAAATATTCATTTTAAAAAAATCTCCCTTAAACTATGGAAAGAACTTACCATATGTAGTATTCATTTCCGCTGGGTAAATCAAGATTTTTTCAACACTTTAAATATAATTTCCGTCATTAAATTTGTTTACTTAACACCCCCCTTAACATGTGAATCAAAATGGTTTTCTAACTTTAGTTTTTGCAATTAACAAAATTTTTATGTAAAACGAAAAACACAAGCCTACCTAGTTGGTAACAATTGAAATAAAATTTATAACCTTTAGGCATTAACTCTTCAATTGCGTGTTATTTAATAGAATTTGCATTTATACACTTTGTAATCATTTCTTTTTTTTTTTTGAAGAAGCTAAAAGGAAGAAGACTCCCTGTCAGTAGCCACATTAAAATGGGGGAAAAAGTGAAATTCTGCACGTTTTTTTTAATTCTTGTATCGTGTCCATATATTATTATATATACCATTAATATGACAATTCCCACATGTCCTCTGGTGGATATTTTCAACGTCATTTTTGTGTTCTAAGAGATTTTTTTGTAGTTAAGCCAGACATTATTGACACTCTTGACGAGTTTTAAAAGGCTTAAGGGCTTTTGTATATATCCAACTACCATATTATTTATGCATACAGTAAAATGCCTGAGACACCCACTCCAAATGAAGAATTAAAAAAAAATTGCATTTTCAAGAGCTGTTTGGAAATATATGTAAAACAAAACAAAAAAATGCATAACTTTAATTATACAAGTTTGGCTACTTGTTATATTTCACAAATCCTTTTAAATATGTAATAAAAATAAAAAGGGGTGGATTTTTACAAATACATAATACCATAAAAATGTTAACAAATGCATTAGGATTTTTTTTTAATTTTTTGGTAGATTAATTACAAAAGAACAATTGAGAAACCCTCATTTTTTGACTTTTAAGCTAACAAAAAGAGCGTAAATAATCATCATGGTTTTAAATTTATGATATTGCAAAATTAAACGAAAGTGGAGTGGGATTTTGTTTAACCCTGCATTACATTATGAGATTGAGAATATATCCAATTGTTTTTTATCAAAAGATGGATCTGCAAAACTCACGATCTCAAGATGTTTGTTATAATCCATAGAAAAAGTTTGGTAGAGAATATTAACTAAATCTTCCGATAGATTTCAAAACTAAAATTTTAATCTCTAAAATTTGAATCTAAAGGGTGGTTAAATTTTAAGGGCCGATGTTGATTTTGAATAAAACACAAATTATTTAGGAATATTGTCATTTCTTTTTATTATGATAATATGGTATGGTTCAATTATGTATGGAACAAAATATCGGCCAAATGGCCGCCGCCACCTCGGCGGCACACCTCCATCCGATGGTCCAAATTTTCTATGACGCTGAGGCATAATTGAGGTTCTATGCCGATAATGTGCCGAATTATCTCTCTTGAATTGTTGCTGGCTTATCGACGTAGACCTTTTCTTTCAAATAACTCCAAACAAAGAAGTCCAACGGTGTCAAATCACATGATCTTGGCGGCCAATTGACATCGCCCCCACGTGAAATAACACGGCCATTGAATTTGTCGCGCAAGAGCCATTGTTTCGTTAGCTTTGTGGCAAGTGGCACCGTCCTGTTGAAACCACATATCGTGCACTACCATATCTTCCATTTCGGGCCATAAAAAGTTCGTTATCATCTCACGATAGCGAATACCATTCACAGTAACTGCCTGACCGGCCTCATTTTGGAAAATGATGATGATGCCGCCGCCAGCCCATAAACCGCACCAAACAGTCACTCTTTGTGGGTGCATTGGTTTTTCGACAATCACTCTTAGATTATGATTCGCCCAAATGCGGCAATTTTGCTTATTGAACAATTCTGCTTACTGAAGATGATTTTCTTCGAAAATTTATCATCCACTGTTGCCATTTCTTGCCACCATTCTGACCATTGACGACGTTTAGAATGGTCAAGAGGCTTTAGTTCTTGAGTCAATTGCACCTTGTAAGCGTGTAAATGCAAGTATATGCATAATGTTCATCAACGACGAGCGTGAGAGGTGCAATTGTTGGGCACGACGACGACTTGAGGTGGACGGCTCTTAAGCCACACTATCGCGAACAGCAGCAATATTTTCTGCTGCTGTTCGCTGTACGAGCATGCACTGGTGTTTTCACATCTCCTACAGACCCGGTTTGCTAAAATTTTTGCACGATTTTTCCGATTGTACGCACATTTGGATGATTAAATTGACCGAAAAAATCACAAAGTGCACGATATGCATTTTGATTTGAACGCCCATTTTCATAATAAGCCTGAATAACTTTAATGCGTTGCCCGATTGTGTATCTTTCCATGGTTCAAATTGAGTTAGTCTGAAATTGAGAAATGTCAAATGAAATGACGTTTAGGTGTGGTTCAAATTCAACATCGGCCCTTAAAATTTAACCACCCTTTATTTTGTAGCATAACCTTAAAACTCTTTTTCACTTTTAAAATAAGAGTGTAACTCAAAAATTTATTTACAAATACCTAGTGAAGAGTGAGTGTAACATGATTCGGCTTAGTAGAATTTATCATTCATACCAGACTTTTGTATTAAAAATATTTCTTTGTCATATGAATTTTGAGAGCTTAATGATTAAAATAATATGTCAGCATTTTAAAACCACAAAATATTTATTTTTATAAAGATTCATATATTTTTTTTTTGTAATACGTTTCTTTCGGTTCTTGCATTTTTGCTTTTATTCTTATTGCTGATCATTGGATTTCTTTGAAATGTATAATTTACCATTTTCTCTAGATTTATCGTAATTGATGTTCATTATAGTGTGTTGCGAATAATAATAATGATGTTGTAATAATTTCTTGTGGTTTTTTGTTTAATGTTAATATCATTTTTATTTTAATCTGCCAGACTTTTAAGATCCTTTTCAAAATCTTTTCTTAAGTATTAAATATATTTAAATATAAATGTATGTAGAATTTTGCAAAGAAAAAAAAATATCTGTTTATTATCGCATATTTATGGAAAAAAATATATATAACTACAATTTATTTTTTAAAAAAATATAAAAAAAAAATAAATTATACTGAACAACAATGATCAGAATAAACTATTTACACAGATAAAATTTGATTGAACGAGTTTTAATGAAATTTTTCAGTAAACTAATGATGTTGTATTCACAAAGTGAATGAAAGAATTTTTTATATTTAATGATTGCAGGAAACTTTAAACAAATAAAATAAAATTTTTCATAAAATTCAACAAAAAATTACATTAATTTAAAGAAAAGTAAGGACGAGTTGCATGAAACTTCATCGATTTTAAGCAAAAATTTATTAATGTCATGTATATAATTCTCTCAGTGTATTTGTACATTTCCTGTTAATATATCAGTTGTAAGTTAAACTTTGTGGTTAAATTTCTTTTATCTTCATCCTACAGTTTGTGTGTGTAATCATGTTTTATGAAAAGCCTCTTCTTGTTTTTATATTTTTTTTTTCTTAAAATGCATGATTAGGGAAATTTTGAACAGAGATTATTATGCACAAATAAATGTCAATCATTTAACTAATAAAAAAAATGTGTGGATGTCTTGAACGATGTTGCCAGATCTTATGGATTTTCATAATTTTGAAAATTGATAACATTCTGTCATTTTAATGTTTAAAGTCGCTTGATTCAGGAAACGAGTCTGGAATCTTCTGGTTGCCGAACCAACAACAGCACTTAAAGATTATAATGTTCGATGGCTATTTTTATGACCACATTAAGAGGTCAGCCTGATTTAAAGAACCTTAGTAGTAGTTCCCCAGTAAAATATAATACTTAAATTTCAGAACGAAATTCCCCAGGATTTTGAAAGTTACAGCATACTCAACTCAAAAACTTCTATAATTTTGTGTGTTTCTTTAACTTCAATTGTACGATGAAGAACCAACTTTTGATAAAAATTAAAATAAAAGTAGGGTATTCATTCCAAAAATTTTTCGCAACAGGCTTCGGATATATTTGTTATGAATATCATAAAAAAATAGCACATTAATATTCCACACTCCAATGATTCAGGTGAAAAATATTCTTATACACCCTGAAAACAGTATCAGTTGTGGCCACCGAATTTGTTGCCTATCAAATTCTGGCGGTTACGACAACTGTCTTCATATTAAATTATATTTTTAGTTGCAAAAGCCAATATTTAGTTGTACAATTTAATATTTATATTCCACAGAAATATTATTACATTCCACAAAATTTAATTTAAAAAAAATAATATTTAGCTTTTTCCGATATCGAACCTGGGCAATCAGATTCATAGTTCACACTCTTGCTTACTGCACCACAACTAATTTAAATTTTCTTTGATATATTTGGCATTTCAACATTTGCATATTTTATTTGAATCAATCATAACATAATGACGTCTATTATCAATACAATTCACAATTCGCTTGCTTCTACGGAAACCCTAATTAAATGATATATTTAATCAGAACAACCGTACTTGTAATGGATTTTAGATTATTCCAAATATAATTAAATCCTCACAAATAAATGTTAATGGTTTTGATCGAATTGCAAGCAATCTTTTCTATGGGTGTACGCTCACCTTTGTTCAATCTCCACAATGCTGACTCTATTTCTTAATGTCTTAAAACTCTTTGTGCCAGTTTAAGCAAAATTCGTTTATATTTGAAGGTAGAACAAAAAGTTAACTTTTAAGAATTAGTAATTTGTCGTTACGAGTAATTTATATGCTATAATTTAACAAAATTTTACAATATAGTCTTAATTAATGTTCATAAAAGGAATATCGTTACCTTAGTCCGAAAACCTGGTAAGTCACATATTTATGAAAATTGAGATTTTGTCACAGAAAAATAGAACAACTCAAAACACATCATTTACAACAAAAAAAGTTACCATTATGTTGTTCCAACTTGTTGTTTTGCAGTGGTACGAAAATCTGTTAAGTCCCATAAATAACAAAATATTAAAAAAAACACTTGTTAAGTCCAATGAATTTCAATATTTTTTGTAATCATGTTAAACTAGATTTTTTGTTCATTTAAATTAAACAAAGTCTTTGCGAAATTTACATAAAAAAATATTTAGTTACATTAAAAACATACCAATCAGGTAACTATTACTATTACAACTTTTGGTCAAACATTGATTTGTTATAAACCTCATTTGAAATTTCCATGGATTCTGCTTATAAAACTAACACCAGTAGTAACGAATATGGGTTTGAATCAGATGACGGGGTTGTAGGCCTTGTTCCCTATGGATTCAATTCTGATTCTGATGATTCATACGAGCTACCTTCTACATCAAAGCAGCGAAACAAGAGAGTCCGCGTTAAAAATTGTTCATGGTTTGATGCCATAATAAAAAGCGTAGAGAACAGGGGAAAAGTTATTTGGGAAGACAAAATGAAGGTAATCATTGGAATTATAAAAATATAAAAGAGAGACGTACAATGAAGGAAAGATGCAATTGTAACAAAAGTGTTACCATGAAATGTGAAAGTATAACTGATACTGATAGACAAAAAGTATTTACAGAATTTTGGCAAATGAGTTGGAGTGAAAAAAAAATTTTTGTTAATACATTGATTCAAACTGTTCCATGTGTAAGGCCTAGAAATAGAAAAGCTGAAAACAAATCGAAAAGAAGTCGAACATTACAATATTATCTGAAGGTAAATAATACAAATATTAGAGTTTGCAAAACATTTTTCATTAATACTTTGGGCATTGGTCGACAAACTGTTATCGATTGGGCTAAAAAGCCTTTAGCATCAAGTATTAGTTTAAAGAAAACGGCTCCCAAAATAAGTAACATAACAGAAGAGAGACAATGCCTTAGCCTGTTTTTTGATTCTTTGCCATCATTGGAATCGCATTACTGCCGTGCTAGAACTAATAAAAAATATCTGCTCGCAGAGTGGGGCTCTAAACAAAAGCTTTACGAGTTTTATGTAAATGACTGGTGCTGCAAAAAAGAAATTCGACCTCTATCAATTTCAGTTTTCTTTGAAATGTTTGATGTTAAAAATCTAGCCTTATTTTCTCCCAAAAAAGACCAATGTGAAAAATGTGCAAAATATTCGGTTGGAAACCTCTCACAAGAGGAATATACAATTCACCAAAAAAAGAAGGAAGATGCAAGAAATGAAAAAAAAAACAAAGATAAAGCTGAAGAAACACATGTCTACACAGTTGACCTTCAAGCGGTTTTAATGGCTCCAAAATCCCAAGTGAGCAGCTTATACTACCGCACAAAGTTACAAGTACACAATTTAGTATTTTATAATATAAAAAACCAAAAAGCTTACTGTTTTTTATGGAATGAAGTGGAAGGTGGATTAGGTGCTGAAGAGTTTGCAAGTATTTGGACTTATTTTATTGAAAAAAAAGTTCTTTGTGGAAATGAAAATCCAGGAAAATTAATTTTTTTAGCGATGGTTGTACTTATCAAAATCGCAATTGCGTGATGAGTAACGCCTTGCTTAATATAGCAATAAAACAAAACATTATGATTGAACAAAAAATTCTTGAAATCGGCCATACACAAATGGAGGCAGACAGTGTACACTCCTCCATAGAACGAGCTATAAGAAATAGAAATATTGATGTCCCCGCTGAATATATTAGTATATGTAAAACAGCAAGAAAGAAACCTGAACCCTATGATGTCACTTATTTAGATTATTCGTTTTTTAAAAATTTTAACAACGTTCAATTTTTTAAAAGTATTCGGCCCGGAAATGGTAAAGGAGATCCTAAAGTAACCGATATTCGTGGTATTAAATATACTCCAAATAGCGAAATATATTTTAAACTTACATTTTCTGATGACTGGAAAATTCTTCCTCAAAGAATAAATACAAAAATAAGCGCTTTGGAGTTTTCAAATTTGCAACAACTCTACTTGGAAAAAAGAAAGATAACTGCTAAGAAATATGAAGATTTGCAATACTTAAAATCAACTCTTCCTAAAGACCACCACCAATTTTATGATAATTTACCTCATCAATGATTTTTTTTTTATTTTTATTACTTTATTTTATAAAATGTGAATTAATTTAGTTATTTTTGTCAGCGGCAATGAAGTAAGCCTGCATTATGTTGTTATTTGTTTTAAAATAATAAAAAAATAATATAAAAAACCACAAAAATCATTTAACAATAAAAAATCAATACTAAACATATTTACAGAAAATCTGGTAAGTCCATAGAAACTTTTGAAAAATATAAACTGTAAATCTGTTAAGTCACAAATCAGCTTATAACTCAAAAACTACTTTATTTTAAAATTTGAAGATTATTGGTATAAAAGCCATACAAATAGAGGAATAAAATGGCGTTTACGGATTTTAAAAATATTAACAACAAAAGAAGTTGTTAAGTTTTTTGTCTCTCCTGAACAATTTGAATTATAGGACTTACCAGGTTTTCGGACTAAGGTAACGATATGAAATCAAAATTTAAAAAAAAAATAAAATCAGTAACTTTAAAGTAGATTGCGATTTTTTTAAATTTATACATAAAAATACATATTATAGTGCAAATATCAAAATTTTCTGAAAAGATGTAAATAAAATGTCAACTTGTTAACGCCTTAACATATATGAGTAAATTTCTCAAATCTGAGAATTACGAATCTCCAATCAAAATCAAAAACAAATTTGTGGTTTTTAAATCAAAAACAAATTTGTGGTTTTTGAAAACTCAACAAAATTTGACTTTTTTGTAGTATTTTCCTAACTATCTAAGTTTCATTAGACATTATATTGTTTTTTTATGTTTGAAAGGATAATAGTTATCCTTACAACTGAATGTGAAATTTCAATTTATTTAGTTTTCGCTATTATTTTGCGTATTAAAATTAAATTGTTAACAAAGATCCGATCTAACATAAGAATACATTCCGTGAACAATATAATCATTCAAAAAAGAATTTTTGCGCAGAGGTAAATATAAGCAAATTTCTTGTTGAAAATCAAACATATTTTGTATAAAATTTTTGCAAAATTCGCGACTTGGAATTTAATTTTGATTTTATATTCGCAATGTATACCCAAAAATATATAAAATTGAATAAGTCGCGATTCCAATAAATATATTTAATTTTAGAACAAGTACAACTTTGAAACTTCAATGGCGGTGTGCTACCTTTCTAAATAAAACATTTTTGTTAAATTTATTGGGCAGATCATATTTGGAACTCGTAAGTTCGAAATTCTTTTTTTTACCACCTTAATGCTCATATAAGAGTCATATATGACCATAAGAAAAATTCCTCGGTAAACTTACCTAAAAAGAGAACAAAAAAAAAAAAAATTAGTAAAGTAATAAAATTTAATAAATTGAAAAACTTTATATAAAAAATTCCTTAATCTTTAAATTTTAAAGGAAATGTCCCAACAAACATTAAAAAGTTAAAAATTCAAGTGCTTTAAATATTATTTGTTTTGTCCTTTATTATATTTAAGTGTTTTTTACAATCAAAATCAAGTTCATACAAATAAAAACAATTTGGTTTTACGGTTTTCCTTTTTTGTCAATACTTTAAAATAAAATTAAAACATTTGCTCAAATTAACAATTTTGCTGTGAAGATTTTTATAAAATCTGCATTTCTTCCCTGGATTTTGAAGCTAAGCTCCGTCCTTACATTATTTTTTTTTCTTATTTCAGAAAGGTTCTATAAATCTCTACGCTTCTAGATGAAGAAGGATTAGTGAAGAAAACATCAAAACTCAAGATCAAATATAAAAAACCAAAATTATAAATATGATGTATGTTAAAATGAATATGCGAATGTTAATAAATTGTACCAAAATCAATCGTTACCGTGTTTTTATGACTTTGTTTAGACTTGAATTTGGGGCTTGAATTATGTTGTTTGAACTTGAATTGAAATGTGATTTAAGGCTTGAATTAAAGTATATTTCAACTCTAATGTTCGACTTTAATTTCAGTGTCCGTTTTGCTGGAATAGGCTATTGAATTAAAGTGTTATTAAAGTATAACTCAAGGCTTGAAATTGGAAAATATGACTTGAATTACACTTGATTTTAGCTTTATTTCCAGCAAAAATGTTTATTGGGGTATTTTAATGTCGAATAGGAAACATTTTTGTTGTAACAATGCAAATACAAACTTGTTCAGGGAAAGCAAATGTCAATTGCCCCCTTCAAATTCAATGTCAATATAACAAAAGTATCGTTCATATTGCTGAAGACATACGCGCAGTGAAAGACATGCCAAATTAAATTTAAAATGGCAACCTCCTCCTACTCAACATGTATTGTTATCGTTTTCTTAGAAAATTAAAAAAAAAATACCGTCTTGAGTTTGTAGTTTTTTTTTTTTTTTTTTGTATTGATTAAACTATTATTGAAATTATTTTATAATAAATATAATAGAGGAAAAACAGCTACATACGTATGTACCAACATACTTGTGGGTTTATTTTAAATTACTGCAATATTCTAATAGAACAGCAGTTAGATTGCCAAAAAAAAATTTAAAATAATATATGCTTTTGTAAAATTCATCATAATTTAAAATTATCATAATCTTTTAAAACTGAGTTCGAAAAAGCAATTTTAGACGAATTTGTTGGAAAATTTTTAATGTTACTAATATACCATTATTTAAATGCGTATGATTAATATATTTAGGATTTAATTATACGCCAAAAGAAAATCTCGATTTTAATAAAATTAGTGCCAAATGCTGAATAGCTTTGAAATTAGTATTTTTGCGAAAATTAAATATTTTGACTTGATAATATCTGTTAATCAAATTCTACCGATTTAAAAATATATTTTAAAGAATAATCTAACCACCCTATGAGCTAAAAAGGAAGTGCTACAAATTAAACAAGTTCTACAGGCTATTTTTTTAACGGCATATATTAATGATACCATATAAAGAAATATAATCATACAATATTAAAATTGTATGTTTATTGCAAAAATGCCCTAAAAACATGAGGAACATTTTCATTTGTATTCATTGTTAAGGTTGATGCATTTTTACATTGCAAATATAAAAATTTCTATTAATAAAATATAATTTTATCACATTATTGTAGCGAAAAAATGTCTTTTAATTAGAGCGTTAAAACAAGTTGTAATAATTTAAAAAAAAAAATAAAAATATTTATTTATATATTGCAACAATTGTCATCATCATCATTAATATCTTTAATAATGCAAAAAAAAAAACACATGACACTTGCTATTTTTTTTTTAAAGATTTTTATACATTTTTTTAAAACCATGTTTTATTTGACACAACAATAACACTCCTAACATACTTACACATTTTTTTAGTTTACTTTTTTTCTAGTACAATTTATTAATTTTTCACATAGTACTTGTATTTGCGGTATGCAGTTTTGTTAAACTCATACAAATTTATACCATACTAAAAAGGGGAAACGAAATACATTTGATCCTTTGGTACATGAAATTCCCGCTCTACATATATCTGAAACAATAATATTATTGCTAGCGAGCTTCAACCTCCGTACATTTATAAAACTTAACCAAATTAACGGTTTTTAGCTACATTTATTTCAATGCGGCAAAAATTATTAATAGAAAATCGTCAAGATTTTACTGAAAATTTTTGAAAAAAAAAGCAAGTAAAAAAGGCTTAAGTTCGGCTGTGCCGAGTCTTTGAATACCCTCCACCAATGTTCTCTATTGTTTTTGGTACAAACAATGTAAAAAACCTGAAGTAAAATTATGGAGGTTAAAAAAAATTTTTTAGGTGAAAAACTCTTGGATGCGGAAACGAATTTGTTTACGTGAAAAAAATTTTGAGGGGAAAAAATTTTTTTAGGTGAAAAAAAATTTTTGTGGTGAAAAAAAATGTTAGTGGTGAAAAAATGTTTTGAGGTGACAAATATTTGAGGTGTACAAAATATTATTAATTTCTAAGCGATTGGTGAAAAAATATGATAAAATATATTAAATACCAGTCACTACTATGAAATTGTACTAAAATACACCAATTTGTATGGAAAATTTAGAGGTACCTTCACATTTTCATCCATAACTTTTTAACCGCTGGACCAAATTTGTTCATTTTCAATACCAAACTGCTCGGGAGGATGTACAATAATCTGGGTAAAAATAGGCACCCCCGCTAGCGTCTTCGCCTCGTGATCGCCATTTCAACAGACAGGCGGACATCGCTAAATCGACTTAAAATTGCATAAGGATCACGAATATATATACTTTATGGGGTCTTTATGGACCTATATTTCGACATGTTACAAACGGATTGACAAACTGATATATACCCTCACCATATATGGTGGAGGGTATAAAAATCGATCAAAAATAATTAGTGTACGGTGTGAGTTCTTTCACATAATAATTTTACTAAAAAGATTATGGGAATTATATGTTTGTACAAACATTTCAAAACCAGTTCAAATATTAATTCAAATTCGTTAAAATTCACTTTAATTTATAACTTAAACAATTTAACATTTACATACTTTTTAAAATATTTTATAAAAAAAAATAGTTAAGCCAATTAAACTTTTAATTGAAATCAAATTTTGTTTTAAACAAATCTTTAGTTGGGCATTTTTGGAAAATAGTTGTGTTTCTGTTTACAATGTATTAAATTTTTTTTATTACAATTAAAATAAATTTACTGGATTCTAAAAATTAAAATAATATTTTATAATTAATAATTAAAACAATTACTATATTTCAATTATTCTTTTGATTTATTTTAACAAACGATAGTTCGGTCAACCTCATTGATCAACATTTGACAATACGAGATGTTCAAAATCAAATAAATTAATGTTTCTCACTCCGTCCCAATTCTAACCGCTGTGTTAAAACTTCTGTTCACTAAAACTGTGGTTAGAGTTAACTCAGAGAGGAACATTAGTTTGATTGTTAAAGTATTGCCGAATGGTGATCAACACGGTTGATCGTAACTACTGGTAGTTAATCCAAATTTAAAGGACAATTAAATAAAATTGTTTTAGTTAATGATTTAATTTAATTTAAAATAAACAACCTCAATTTGAAAAACTGCAAAATTTCCGTTAACATCAAAGGTCGACAATACGAGTACATACTACTTTGGCTTTTAATAAATGTTTAATTACACAAACATTAATTGCAAATATATTTAAAGATCAATTAAAACTTCAATTGAATCGATCTTCAAAACTTTCAATAAATTATGAGCAAGTACTGATATAGAATGTTAATATATTGCAACTGTCCAGTACTGTGTACAGTTTTTATTTCTGAACTCTCATTAATTTTTAAATATTTAATAAAAACCATTTAAATTTATCATTTAAAAAAAATTATTTCAAAGAAATTTTAAATTTTTTTCTGAGCCTTGTTTAATGTACTGTAAGACTCTTTTAAGAGCTTCTTAAAATAAAACTTGAACCAAGATTTATCGAATTGCAATGAAGATATATTTTTGGGGAATCAAGGTGCATCAAGTGCGGCATACCCTCTACGTCAATGTTTTATTCATAAACTATTTAATAATTTGTCTTTTGTTTGTCGCCGTATATATACTCGTATGTATGAAGTTGTATTTTTTTCTCCCATTGCCTTTTTACATTCTTTGAAATGTAAATTTGTACATTAAAAATTATTACTTTTAATAAATTTTACACTTAAAGAATACAATGGGCAATTTTAAATACATCATTTGAGAGATTATTTCAAAACAATAAAATAATAATTTGTTTCGACCGGTTAGGTTAAGTTGAGGTGGCTGGTCATCAAAGACCTCGCAAGGACCAATTGTGTACCTAGCGTTACCATATGAGAAATTATAACCCCCAGGCTAGCTCAGATAGATGTGATGGCGCCTGGCTGCCCCACAATCTCTGCAAAAGCGAAGAATCCTAGAATTCCACTTCTAGAGAATTCTTTCAGATCAAGGAAAAGATAATATCCTAAAAAACCTACAATTATCACTCACCAGCTTTCTTGCTATCATGGCAGAAACTGCAGTCCTGCTTTGAACTGTCAGTACCCCCAGTACCATAAAAAGTAATATTTGTCGGTCGGTCTGCGTAATTTGATCAAATTTGCTACTAACCAATGCAAAATTTTAGGATTTACTGTCAAATTATCGCACTCCTGGTTTTGGGTGTTATAATCTTAATAGAGGACGTATTGAGATGAAATACACACAATTTTTTTTATCGAAATATGGATATTCTTAGAAAGATTTTGTAAAAAAGTAATTTTAGAGATTATTTTTTTTTAAATATCAATATGCTAATTTTATACCATCTTTTGAAAATGCAAGATTTTCGACCCTTTTTCCTGCTAGAAGCAAATTAAAACCGCTAGATCTGACAAAAAATACTGAAACGGCAGAGTTCCTAAAAAATTTTGGAGACAAATGTGATAAAAATTCCACGTTTCAGTACATACAATTGACATAAATCTGCCCAAATGGTAGGTATTTCTTAAAAATATTACAAGTCTTTTAAGATTTTTGTTTTAATAACGTTATGTATTTGAATTTTTTACATCCGTTCAAATATTTTTTCGATGCCATTTTAATGTAAAAAAAAAATCGGTTAACAGTTTTTTTTTGTTTTGGTAAAAACTAAAACCAATTTTTATGTAACGATTTTTCGAATACACCGAGAACTGGTTTTGTTAATCCTCCAGTAGTAGGCCCCAAGATTTACCTAGCGTTTTCCTACATGCATAGAGCACATTTGTTGACCCTCTCCTTGCATTGAGTTACCAGTATTACCCGCAGGTACTTTGTATGATGTCTCAAAACAAGGAAATCACTCTCGGCCGTCTACAAAGCCAAAATCCTGATGTTTCCACTAGAAACTGGAGGATTTTGCATGTCGATATGGCCAATAAAGATGTCCAAAATTACATACTGCATATAACAAGGGAAGCTGAGGACTTATTGAATCCGCTGTATGGTATGCTTTTAACACATACTTCTCTAGAGTGGTAAATAGAATTCGATCTGCTTTACTTGTTAGTAGGAACTAGTAATCACATATTTTTTTTATTACAGCACCGATGATGGTTGTAGCTATAGTGACAATAGAGGATGGTAAAGATAATGCTATACTCTTTGCATCCCCCAGCTGAGCTTAGGAGGCTTGTTGAGGAAACTTGTGGAATGAAGCAATATCTGGTGGTGGTCCCATACGCCAACTCGCATCATACAATATATGGGGTAGTAAGAGCGCTAACTTTAGAGGTAAGTTCCTAAGTTGCTTTGCAGACAATCTTGCAAATTGCAAATAGCGGTGAGGAACCTACTTATAAAGGTCACACCTGGTAATAAAGTAGAGGATGATTGCAAAGTGCTTTCGCTGCCTACTTTCTCCGACCACTGATATATCTCTTTTAAAGTAGTCCAGTATATTACGGTTGTTAACATTTTTAGAAACCCTTGGAGGACTGACTGGACTAAATACACATCTTTAATGATTAGGGAACTACGGCATTCACGGACAATTAATAGTTCGGGAAAAGTCCATTCTGCAACAGATGATTTGGTAATGAGTGTTGTAAGTTCTTACGAGACATTATTTCCTCCAACACCCTGGTGGAACAGAGAGTTGGACTGTGAAAGATGCAAACTTCGTGAGCTTTTTAAATTGGCAAGAATTACTGACCAAGTTGAGTACTGGGGAGAGTATAGAGATACACTTAACCTAAATATGGTATACATCGAGTTCTACCACGGTTGGTTGAATTCTTTAGGGGTTGCCTATGATTGATTTTTACCGAAGTCAGCTAAAAGTAACCGTTTGTATCCTAAAGATTATGTACCCATCAGCCTCACATTCTTCCTCCTGAAGACATTGAAGAGAATCATGTTAAGCAAAGCATAGAGCCGACCTTCCTTTGTGCCAATCAGCACGCTTATAAGAGGAGCATGTCTGTTAAGAAGGCTCGTCATTGTTTTTAATTTTAGTGGATTTGCTTTGGGAGTCTTCCTTGACATTGTTGGCGCATTCAATAACGTTTCTACGGATGCAATATTGGATGGTGTGGCTGGATCGGGAGCTGCTGTGCAGGTTGTGAACTGAAAAGGTAGCCTCTTGACAGTAGAATAATATCTGTGCAGTGGGTTAGCGTCGGAGTGAGAAAGGTGGCGCTCAGGGTAACTCCCCAGGGAGGAGTTCTATCTCCACTATGATATTATGGAAAATATAGATATGAAAAAAAATTAACTAAAGATCTGTGAATTATATTGATGAAGAAAATATAATAAATAATATTGTTTTGATTTTGGTATTGGTATTAACAAATAAGTTGGAAATAATAGAAAATGCCGAAACAAGAAGGCGCGTTGTTTTTTTCACAAAGCCACATTGACACAAAACAGCTGTAATTAAAAAGTTACCAAGAGTTTTAAAACTTGTTTGTAAATTAAAATGGAAACAGCACCAGACACTTTTTACCAATATTTAATAAAATTATCCTTGAAATTAAGAAACAAATTTTAATTAAAATTTGGAAAAAAAAATCTAAATTATATAAAAATTTTACTATTGAGAACTAATTTTTTTTCCTCCTAATTAGTTCATCTTAAATTTTACTGTTAGTTAGGAAATGTTTCCTTGCTTTAAAGAAAAATTTTATTTTATTTAAGTTCATTAGATAATTTTTTTTTACTAAAAACTAGAACTTAACTCCCTAAAAATAAGAAAATATTTTCTAGCATCAAGTTAAATAGCACTTCTTTTAAGTACAAATTATCCTTAAATTTGATAAAAAAAAAATTGCAATATATATGAAGCTGTTTCTATGGTAAAGGAAACATATTTTAAAAAAAAATTTGTAAAGATGAATTTTAAAATGTACTGCAGATATCCTGGAAGTGATAAATTGTGACAAAGTCAGATCCTTTTCGTAGTTAATTAATGGTTCTCCGCGAGAGATCTACAAAAAGGGACGCCCTAAGTAACACACGGCATCTATGGCTAAGGGACACTGGGGGTCCTTTGACTTCTTAAATTAACTAGTTTAAGGAAATTGTTGCAAAAATACAAAACATCCCAGTTATATTTTTTGTTATTACTAGAAAGCGGAAAAATGTAATTTTTATTTTATGACGTTTTTAGCTTAAACTTTAATTGACATATACAAGTTTTAACTTTTTTATTATTAAGTGAAAAAAAAAGTTTTTGTGCCTTAGATAAATATAAAGTTTAATAGGCGCAGTCAATTATAGAAAAGCCATGAAGCAGCAATGTATAAAACGTGCTTGCGATATTTTGTATTGCAGTCAACAAACAAAATTATTACATAAAAGCTCAAGTTCGAAATTACCTTTTGCATACAAAATTTTAAAATATACTTTAAGCTACTTTAAGTTCAATATTTAAGACTGTTAAGATTAGAGATGGGTACGTAAAAAATATTGAAAATAAGATAAACGTTTTCCAACAAAAACTAAATTTTTCCTCGATTTAAGAAAAATTAACTCATGTTTTATTTTTAATTTATCTAAAGAAATTTTTAGGCAAACCTAAGGTTATTATTTATCAAAAGTTGAAAAAAAAATATTTTATTAAAGTTTTTAAAATTTATCTGAACTAAGTTGAATAAAAATTTTCCCTATAAATAGTTTCTAAAATCAAATAATTTTGCATTAAATCGGAAAATATTTATTACTTTTTGTTTTTAAATGCCTGAACTAATTTTTAGAAAACAATTCTTAAAAATTAAAAAGTTGTGGACTAAAAACTGAATTTTACTGCTCGCTAAAAAAATTAACTCATATTTATCATTTTAAGTAAGACACATTTTTTGAACTAAATGGGAGTAAATTATTTTTTATTTTTTTTTATTAATTTTAGCATGCAAACTAAATGTTTTTTCTAAATATATAAACTATTCGTTTCTGAATATATAAACTATTTCGTTTTTACCCAAACGTAGGAATTTTTATTTATTTAATAAAAAATTACTCGTACTTAAATTGTGGAATTTTTTAAACAAATTTAATTCTTAAAAATTAAAAAGTCGTGGACTTAAAAACTGAATTTTACTGCTCGCTAAAAAAATTAACTCATATTTATCATTTTAAGTAAGACACATTTTTTGAACTAAATGGGAGTAAATTATTTTTTATTTTTTTTTTATTATATTTTAGCATGCAAACTAAATGTTTTTTCTAAATATATAAACTATTCGTTTCTGAATATATAAACTATTTCGTTTTTACTCAAACGTAGGAATTTTTATTTATTTAATAAAAAATTACTCGTACTTAAATTGTGGAATTTTTTAAACAAATTTAAAGAAAATTTGGGATTAATTTTTAGTTTTTTGAGTGTTAAAATACTTATATATGATATGTGTTGTTTTTAAATGATAAAAAATAGTTTTAAAATTGTTATTTATTGTTTGAACATAAAACAAATAACACTTGTTATTTGATCATTAAGCTAAATATTTTAAATTTATCAAATAATTACAAGAATTTTACTTTCAATTTTGTTATTTTTTTAAGTACTTTATCTTATAACTTAAGGGCATATTTAATCACACACATGTGTGAAGTACCGCCTGTGACATTATCTTTTAGAAAATATGTTGCCAAAGATGTCTCCTCTTCGATGTTCCTGATAAAGATACGGACAAAAATAAAAATAAAACGTGTTCGAGTGCTTTCATTAAGGTATTTTTGGTATGTATTTCTTCTTCCTTGATTATGTTTAAAAGGAGATAACAATTTGTATACATTTTTTTTTTTTGGGTATAAAATAAAATAATCATTTTAATTTTGATGATATTGAATTAAAGATAAGCTATAGATTTACAGGTTGGTTGAAAAGTTCCTGCGCTCTCCAAGAGATGGCACTGCTAGCTCCAAACTTTTTTTTTCTCAAGTTGGTATAACTGTCCTGAAAACACATGCAAAGTTGCAAGTCATTCTGTCAATTCTTTCTTTGTTTACAAGCCATTTGAAGTTGACGTGTCATTGATTTTTTTTTGAATATCGTGCAGTCATTAGATTCTTTGTTTTGAAGGGTTTAAAAGCAAAGGAAATTTATGAACAATTGTTAGAAGTGTATAAGGAGTCCTCACCTTCAAAACGCACCGTTGAATTTTGGGCTGGTGAATTTAAACGTGGTCGTACCAGCCTCAAAGACGATCCACGCGAAGGACGACCAAAAACTGCAACCACAGCAGAAATCATTGAGCAGGTACATAATATGGTTAGTGAAGATCCAAGTTTGACTAAGCGTGAAATTGCTAATGCCATAGGCATCTCAGACGAACGAGTACTCCATATTTTACATGAAGAATTACGTATGAAAAAACTGTTTGGAAAGTTAGTGCCGCAAACATTAACAATTCAACAAAAACTGGATCGAAAACAAACTTCTCAGCGTAATTTGGAGCGTTTTAAGCCGAATAAAACCGACTTCTTGCGTCGTTTTATAACTATGGATGAGACTTTGATCTACCACCATGATCCTAAATTGAAACAAGAACGTTTACAGTGGACTGAAGCTGGTTGTTCAGCTCCAAAGCAGGTGAAGTCACAACGATCAGCAAAGAAGGTTATGGCATCAGTTTTTTGGAATGCAAAAGGAATTTTGTTGATTGATTATCTTCAGAAAGGTAAAACAATCAACTCTGAATATTATTGCAGCCTTTTGAATCAGCTGGATGAAAAAATTCGTGAGAAAAGACCTGGTTTAAAGAAGAAAAAAATCATTTTTCATCAAAACAACGCACCTGCTCACAAAAGTGTTTTGACGATGGCTAAATTTAAAGAATTAAAGTACGAATTGCTTTAACATCCATCGTATTCACCAGATTTGGCTCCAAGTGACTACTATCTCTTCAGAAATCTCAAACAATTCCTTCGTGGAAAGCATTTTTTGTCGAATGAAGAGGCCATAGCAGCCGTATACGGTTATTTTGCAGAGCCTCCGGAAAACCATTATAAGGATGGGATAAAATTATTGGAAGATCATTGGAACAAGTGTATTGAGCGTCTAGGAGATTATATTGAATTAAATAATATGTTTCGTAACAAAAACAGTATTCTTTCATTTCGAGCGCAGGAACTTTTCAACCAACCTGTATATTTAAAATTGATTCATTTTTAAAATTGAAGATAAACTATTTACACTTAGACAGATTTTATACTCCACCCTTCTTTTAACCCTAGAGGAACTATTCTTTATATTTTAGGGTTGTTTTAAAGCAGCATGATTTGAAATTCATTTTATACAATATATTGCATATTTTTAATGGCAAAAATTTAAAGATTTTCACCAAATGATTAATGCAAAATGTCAATATCTAACAATCGAATGTATGATGGTTTAATCCATGTTTTAACTTTGTAACAAATGTTCATATTATGCGTGTATGCGTAGAACGAACATCTGTTCATTAGGTTTTGTTAAATTGACATTCTGTTATAAAATTTTCCAACAAAATTTACACCAATAGAAAATTGTCTGTAAATATTTTTGCAAAAGCATTTAGTCTTTTATGTCAAGTCGTCACGTCTTACACTACTGCCATGTAGATCAGAATTCTCACTAGGAGGAGTTCCTTTGCAAGTGTATACATTTAAATTTATAATATAAAATAATCTAGTCAATTCTAGCTTTTGATCTTGATATTGATCTTTGCATATTTTTTTTTAATTCTCTAAAAAACTAGACTTGAATTTTAATTCAATATTTCTTTGCATACTATATTGATTTGTGGGTATTACAACTTTTGCATAAATAATGAATGAATGAATGAAGAAAAAATATTGTTTTTAGTAAATAAATCTTTTTCATATGTATGACCATATTTAAATACAAATTGTACAAAGTAAGGATTTTTCTGGTAGCTTTTGTTTCAATATTATTGAAAGAATTACAATAAATAAAAAATAAAAGATTGCATGTTAATGATTGAAAATAAATTGAAATTGTTGGCTCGTGCATTCAATTTCAACAATTTTGAAGAAAAGCAAAAAACGAACATTGTTCTTTCAGTTCTTTCTATATTGTATTCTATATTTGGCCGGTTATTGAACTAGAGAAGAAGTTTTTGTATTTCCTGGTAGTTGAAATCATTAAACAGTTTTTTTTTGCAATTTTTTATAGGAGAATTAAGACTTTTGTCTTAATTTAAAATTCTTGTTATTCATATTAATAACTTCAATTAATTTAAAAAATAACAGAATATGAATGAAGCTGCATTAAAAAAATATATAATAAACTGCTTCTTTTGTTTAACAAAGACTTTTTGAAAACTGAATAATAAGTGATCTTGTCTGCTGTTTTTTTTTTCAGTTTTTCTTTAAAATGAATTAATTAAACGCTTGACTGCCTGTTGATATATGAACTTAAGCAATAATCATATTATTTATTATAAGCGTCATAATTAAAGATCTTTTCAAGATATTGCTAAAAATGAAGATTTATTTTTTAAAACAAAAAGTTATTAAATATAAACTGCAAGTAAGTAAGGCTTAGTGACGAAACATAAATTAACAAACAAAATACTTGCAAAACACAAATACAACCCTTACACAGAAAAAAAAAATATTGTACAAACAAAAAAAAAAAACCGATGCACAAAATTACAGTTTCTTTCCATCATATCAATAGCTTAGTTCTCATGATGACCCTTAAACCTGGGCAGATTTATCTTAGATGTATTTCACTATATCATATCCAAACTTTAATACGAGGGCGGATCAATAAGTCCGTGACTTTCGAACTTCTCTCGTAGTTATATGAAATGCAACACTGCTCCCATCAAGTACCACCTGGGACATCGCGAACAAAAATAATTAAGCGAGAAAATAGGCTGGTAAGTAGTTAAAACCCTGTTTTTGCTGGGTTACTGCCAAAACACTAGTTTTATAAACAAAACTGTGTTTTGCTTGTTCAATATTAGTTGAACCTTTGCTTAGTTTTTACAGGGTTTTTTTTAAAGAAATTTATTTTATTTTTTGTGAGATTGGCAATTTCTGGCTGGGTAGTTTTTAATGAGTTTTTCAAATAGAAAACAAATATTTAAAAAACATTATTATTATTTTAACTGACGTGTTTCAGCAAAACTTTTTTGACTTTATGCAAAATTTCACTAATATTATGTAGTTAATTCTCTCAGTGTTTTTACGAGGGTGGGCCAATAAGTCCGTGACTTTTTGAATAAAACACAATTTTTTTTGCAAAAAAAAAATATTTTTTAACATTATCTCCTTTTAGCTAAATACAATTGGTTCAACGTTTCTCCAATATTTGTATTCCTTCTCCTTGTGACAGCTTAGTTTCCATGGCAAAAATCCATGAAGTAGACTACGAATTACCCCCTCATTCACCTTATTCTCTGGATTTAGCCCCCAGTGACTATTTCCTATTTCCAAACCTAAAGAAATGGCTCGGTGGAAAGAGATTTAGCTCCAACGATGAAATTATTGATCAAACAAATGCCTATATTATAAACCACGAAAAATCCTATTTTTTGGAAGGAATACAAATATTGGAGAAACGTTGAACCAATTGTATTTAGCTAAAAGGAGATAATGTTAAAAAATATTTTTTTTTTTGCAAAAAAAATTGTGTTTTATTCAAAAAGTCACGGACTTATTGGCCCACCCTCGTAAAAACACTGAGAGAATTAACTACATAATATTAGTGAAATTTTGCATAAAGTCAAAAAGTGTTTTTTAAATATTTGTTTTCTATTTGAAAAACTCATTAAAAACTACCCAGCCAGAAATTGCCAATCTCACAAAAAATAAAATAAATTTCTTAAAAAAAAACCCTGTAAAAACTAAGCAAAGGTTCAACTAATATTGAACAAGCAAAAAACAGTTTTGTTTATAAAACTAGTGTTTTGGCAGTAACCCAGCAAAAACAGGGTTTTAACTACTTACCAGCCTATTTACTCGCTTAATTATTTTTGTTCGCGATGTCCCAAAAGTAATGGGTGGTCATTATCCTCTCACTTACAAAAAACACAAGGTATTGGGTGGTCATTACTCTCTCGCTTACAAACAGTTAAAAAATAATGAGTACCCATTACTT
This sequence comes from Eustalomyia histrio, assembly GCA_949748255.1. NCBI lineage: Eukaryota > Metazoa > Arthropoda > Insecta > Diptera > Anthomyiidae > Eustalomyia > Eustalomyia histrio. The sequence continues at coordinate 191,342,058 of OX456523.1, forward strand.
TTTGGACATCGCGTACAAAAGTAATTAAGCGAGTAAATAGCCTGGTAAGTAGTTGATACAATGTTTTTGCTGGGAACATCCAAGAAAGTTCTTCGTCAGTAATATTTTCACCAAAAAAACTTCATAAATAAGATGAAGCTGTTTCAAATTGTAGACATGTTTCTCTATATTTATGAAAACTTTTTTAAATATGATGAGGAATTTTTACAAAATATTTATATTTATGAATTTCCTCTTCTTTCATTAATATTTATGAAAAAGTTTCATCATATTTATGAAGAAATTTAATCAATAAGATAATGTTTTTTTTATTTTGTTAATTATCATTGAAGAATATTTAAAAATTTGTACGAAATAACACATCGGCTGCAAAATCCGTAGAATCGTATATAGGTGGCGCCGCTAATGAAAAATCAATATGGTTTTTTTTTGAAACTACCAACCTTCAGATAATACCTGTCAAAATTTTATCAAGTTACTGCTGCTTTAATGATTATACTTTTGCGATTTTGAAAACAATGGATTCAAAGCAATTTCGTGTGGTGATTTATCATTGCTTTTTAATGAGAAAAAGCACATGGTCTATCGAGACAAATGGTATATGGGCTCTGTTCCATTGAGACAAATGGTAAACAAGTGGTTTGCTAACTTTAAACGTGGTCGTACTTTGACGCCGAAAGCTCTGGTCGTCCAAAAGAGCTGGTGATACCGGAAAATATCAAAGTTAATAAAATAGTTTTGGCAGACCGTAATGTAAAGTTGCAGAAGATAGCTGCTCACAAACCCTCGATATGTTCCGATATGAACGCATATTTTCGTTTTTTAAAAGCAAGAAATTTCTTGCCCTAGTTTTGAAGCTTTTCATTACAAACATAATAAATGAATACAGTTCGTTTTCATTAAAAATTAGCTTAAAATGCTTTTCTAGGATTATGTTGCAATGTTTGATATAATGCCCTTTTTTTATAGAACTTTAAGCTCTTATCGAGTTGAAAAAAAATTGTAAATATTGGCCCGTAATCATAGTCCCGCACTAAAGTCGTCTTTTTTTAAAAACAACTTTAAATTAAAAACTAGTTATTATCTATTTTGCTATTATAGTCAGAATTAAAGCCAGTTTTAAGTTGAACCGACTCTAAATGGGTATCAAATCAAATGTACCAAATGCCCGCATACATTTTGTACTAAAAAAGAAGCAGGTGGCAACATTGATCAGCTGATTTTATATTTGCCGAAAAAAATGAAAAGTGTGTAAATAAAATATTTGCAATTGCAAAATGTAAAAAGGAAAAAACTTTATAAAAGTATTGAAAAATAACATTAATAAATGTTATGCAAAATATCGTATTTATTGATATAATTTTCCTTTTAATAATTTGCAATTCAAACATTTTTTTTCACAAAAATTTTCTTGGCGGAAAACAGCTGTTGTGTGTTGTTAAATTAGATGGAGTCAACTTCAGCTAGTTTTAATTTAAAAGAAGAACTTTAGCGATTAAAGTATACATTTACTTGTCTATAGTATGCCTGAAGTACACTTTTAACTAACTTTTCTTTATTATTTGTTAACAAATTCAATTCGAACATTTGGTGCCGCCTTTGTACGAAAACTATTTAAGCGTATATGGACTTCGCCGGAACGCGAAATACAGCAACTATATTATTTGCCCTGCTCTACCTTTACTTCCCAGGAAAACTTTGGTAATGGGTGCGATATTCTCATGCGTTACCTTGTAACGATAGCTCGATACCTTTTGCATTATTTTTAAGCATAAAGTAATAAGTTACTGATTATTGATTACGTAATATATGATTTATAAATGTAAAGTAATAATTGAAATATTTTTGAAAATCTATTTTTAGATACATTACTTTGTGTTTTTTTGTAAGCAAAAAAGTAATGTATGTTTGTTTTGACTACACTAGCGAACAAACGAAGTGCTACAATTCATTTATTTTTATCATTTTTCATAACGTTTAAAATTATTTTTAATAACGTTTAAAATATTTGTAAAAATTCCTCTTTTTTAAAAATCTATTTTTAGACACATTACTTTTTCCATTCTCGTAACCATAGAAGTAACCCCTTACATTATCACCTCTAAAGTAATGGGTATATACATTACTTTGAGGCTCATCGCCTGTAAAATTCATCAGTGAAGTAAGGTGTAAAGTAATCCATGAGCCCCTATGCCTACACATTACTTTACACATTATTTGGTAATCTGTGGTTTTGCTGGGTTACAAACGCATAATTCATTTGTTAGCTTTTGTTTAAAAGAGAAAAGCCAAGAAGTTGTAAGACTTGGCAGCATTTTTATACATTCTTAATTTTTATGTAGCCATATCTATAACTACTTAGCAAGTCTATATCTACTTAAATTTGTATGGAATATTTATATCAAATTCGAAAAAACAAACCTATAATTGTCCAAATAATTATTTTCAACACATTATACAAAATTATAGAAAATTATACAAAAAAAAATATAAATAATTTCTTTAAAATTTTGTAGGTGTGTACCAGCACACAATTGCTAAGAAAACATACAAATAAAATAAAAATCAAGGCTTTAAATTTGAAGTAAAAAAAAACTTTGATCATTGATCCACAAACAAAGTCTTTATGTCACTTTTTAACAATCGGCAAAATACTGTGTGTTTTTATTTCTAATGTGTTTTATTATAATTTGGTTGTTGTTATTTTTAACTCTTCTTGTTAAACAAATCATGACCATATTTGACGACTATTTGTTCGGTACAAAAAAATTTTTATTTCTAATTGAAAGTGAATTTGAATTTGCAAACAAAAATTAAAAATAACAACTTTGAATTTAGCTTTACCATAAATGGTTGCCTAAACCCATGATTGTAAGGAGACTTTAAACAAAATATTGGTAATTTTATGTGATTTTACAAGTTTTATGCTGTTGTTGTTATTGTTTGTTGATAATATATTATTATTAATAAATAATAATAATCATAACAGCAACGAACTATCTTTAAAATAAAATTTACAAATAAATAATAATTTGCAAAGTCAATGAACACTTGAATGAATTATACAACTGCGATATTTGGCGACGACACACTTTTTTCTTTGATAACATTTATAAAAAGTTGATATATGACCAATTAAAGTTCATAATGATTTTAGTGTTTTATACCAAAAGCAAAAAAAAATAATCAAAACAGCTATTTAACTAAATTGTTTAACATTATAATCTTTTAATTATTTTATTTCTTTTATAAACAAACAGAACAAAAAATTATAAAAGCACGTCATTAATTCAGTTCTAATGGTTTTAGGGAAGTTTGTCTTTTTTTTTGTAGTAATTTTTTATTTAAATGATCTAAGTTTTAGTTTTTTCTGCGAATATTAAAAAAAGGACATTAAACTTGTTTCTTCATTGTTTTTAACATGAAAAGTCCGTTTTAGTATACGGTCACGCGATATTTTAATTTTAATTCCATTTTCTAGTAAACAGTAAAAAAAAAATAGATAAAAAAATATATGTATTTAATCTTAACCGTTATTTATTAAAGAGAACAATGAACTTTTTGCTAAACTAAATCATGATAATTTAAATAATACAAAAAAAAAAAACAACTACAGATTTAAAGAAATAATCGACAAATCAATAATTTTACTAAATATCTATTTAATAAAGAGTAATTAGATTTTTCACTCTATAAAGCTGCACACAGTGTAATTATTTTAAATTATAAAAAAAATACATATTGTGATCAAGAAAACTAATTCAAAAAGTATTAAGTTTGGAGTCTGCATCTTTCCAAACAAAACAAGATAATTCTTAAGAAAAAATATGGATAAATTCAATAGTTATTGCTAGTAAAAAAATAAAATACACTTGCAGAGGACTAATTTTTAAATAATGTTGTCAGTCATAACGTCTCGTATTCACATCCATTTGCAATTTATTTTCAGCAATTTATATCCCTAACTCGATTTTCAATTCTCATTGAGTATTTCATCATTCCATAGCCAAACTGATATTATTCGAATCGAATAAATTCTTTAATGATCTCGATTGACCTATTTTTAAATGAGTTCGTTCATTTATTTTTCATCATTTGATTTGTCCTATCAGAGAATTCAATAATTGAGAATCCATTATATTTCTTACTCAGTAAATTTACTTATTTCAAGCAAAATTCATGCGATTTTTTATGCATTCGATTGAGCAATTTGGTTAGAAATACATTCGATTTTTTTCATTCGAATTAACTATTTGTTAACCCACAAATGTGTTGTTGTTTTTGTATAATTTTGAATATTTTCTTTTAACCCTCCAGTTTTCAAACTGAAATTACTCCTTGATGGTCCATGGAAAGTATACCCTACCCCCACATGTATTCCAAGGAAATCTATTGAGATTTAAATGTGTTTAGTACGGGAACGTGTGAAAAGGTCCGCTGGGACCTTGTACTGAAATTTCAAGAAATCGTTAATAAATGCACTGTCTTTTGGCTTGTTTTATTGATTGAACACATCACAAACGTGTTCCTTGAATTCTAGTTACTTTTTGGATTATTTTATTGTGCCTTTCCTTGAAACATAATAAACTTTCCGTCCCTTTTTGAATTTTTATTACCGTCCCCTTTTGAGTTGTTTGAATTTACCCTTACTTTTTACGCATACTCTTACCTACTCTTACTCTCTCATAGACGCAGATGTACAAGCTAGGAGCCAGGTAGACGTAGAAAAGGGTATAAAAGCGGCTCTAGTTTCGTAAACCAAATCAGTGAACATCGAGTGCGAAATTTTATTTTGAATTTTATAAAGAGAAATAAAAGCACAATACAATGGCAGAGGAAAATTTAGACATTGCTGAAATTGTGGTACGTCGTGTACACGCTACCAGCAAATGAGTGAGGATGAAAGACGTGCAGTGGATGATAGATTTGCAGACTTCATGAGTGCGGAGATGAGTGATGACGATGAAGGTGCTGTTCCTGCACTTGGTCTTGAAGGTGCGGATGATGACGATTTCACATATCAAGCAAATTTTCATGTTGATTCGGATGCGGAAACTGAACCACATCAATGAAGATATTAGTGATGACGATGATGATGAAGAGGAAGAAACTGATGCTCAGCAAACAAGTGACAATTACTTCATTTCCAAAGATGGCACCAAATAGACTAAAAATATGCACCACCGACTTCCCATACTCGTGTTCATAACATGGTCGACTACACAAGGAGGACTCCGGGACCAGTAGGAACCACATATGATCCCTTTACCATATTCCGCTCGTTCATCACCGAAGACATGGCGTACATCATAATACGCGAATCAAATCGGAAAGGCAGTGAAGTGAACGCTGCATGGAATTTGACAAATCCAACTAACACAAAGGAATGGAAACCAATCACTTTGAAAGAGTTCGATGCTTTTTTGGCTATTATTTTGTATGCTGGACTCACTAAATCGAATAGTGAACCTCTTGAAGAGTTATGGGGCCCAACGCGCTGTCCAATATATAAAGCTGCATTATCATTAGATCGTATGAAGTGCATAAAACAATGCCTTAGATTCGACAATGGAAATACGCGACAGCAGCGACTAATCAACAGCAAAACTGCGGCTATTGATGATATTTGGCAAATGTTGCAGTCTAACTTGGCAGCAGCTTACACTCCGCATGATGCAGTGACCGTTGATGAGCAGTTATTCCCATACAGAGGCCGCACCCGCTTCACACAATACATTCCATCCCGCTTTACACAATACATTCCATGCCAAGTACGGTATAAAGATATGGTGGTTGTGCGACTCAAAATCATTTTATCCTGTCAAAGGAATGATTTACTCTGGGAAATTTCCTGACCAGGCACGAGAGGTGAATCAAGGGCAGAATGTTGTACTTCAACTTTCGGAGAGATATTTGTTGGAACAGTGCGCTCGAATAAGACATGTGTGCCTCGGGAATTCCAAAAAATCATACGCATCCTGTCAACAGCACATTGTTCGGCTTCAACGAAGGCGATATAGCACTATGTTCATATGTGCCCAAGAAGAACAAAGAGGTAATTTTGCTGTCGACACAACATTTTGTGCTACACCTGCACAGAAAATATGTTGGACGAGGGACAATCTACACAACAATAGTTTTTTAGGCTTAGGCTGTTATATATAAAAAAAATTTTTTTTTTCTAACATTCATTATACATGTATAATTAGTAAATAATAATAAATCAAAACAAAAAAATTTAAAAAAATGCGTTTTCATATAAAATTCCATAGAAATAGGTCCCTGTGGACCTTGTACTTCGTATAAGTGCAACAGATGACTCAACCGTCGGAGGGTTAATTAAGTTAAAGTTAACTATTCAGTATGAAGCCCAGTGTTAGAAGAAATTTAAATTCTTAACTAAATTGTAAATTAGTGTACTAATTCAATCATATTGATTTTTAGGTGTAAGGTAGAGTTTTCCGATTTGAATGTATAGTCAAGACTTTAAGCTTTGATTCAAGATACAACTTAGTCCATGGCTCTTCAAATTACAAAGCAGTTAAGTGGCTTCGCTAAGTAAAGTTTTTCGGCGCAGGAGATTTTTTCTATGTGATGGGCTGTTTAGTGGTTTTGTTGATTACCCAACCTGAAATTGCCAGCGGTACAAACAAAATCAAATACCAGCAAAAACTGGCCACCCTTGAAATTAAATATTAATTACTGGCAGAACACTTATTTGAGACGCTTAACCAGTGTTGATAAAAACCTTTTTCCCAAAATTCTATAAAATTTTCAGTGAGTTATAAAAAAAGCACTGGCAAAAACTTGGCTTTAACCGCTAGCATGAAAGAGTTTTTCAGTAGTACCCTGTGAGAAATTGCTAGCGGTACAAGAGCGGCAGAGCATATATAGTGCTTGTTAAAAAAGATATGTAGTTGGAAGGTTTCGACTTCGAGCCCAGTTACAGCAAACATGTTTTTTGGGGTTTTTAATTTGTTTTAATGTTTTTTCCTCAGTGCTTCTTCGACGGTATTTGAACAGTCGGCCCCCGTTTGTCTAATGATGTTTCTATTTTGTCATTGGAAAAGCACTTTTTACAAGCATTTGTAACACCTGTTAAAGTGCCTTGTCAGAGCTTGCCTGTTGGAAAAAGGGGTAAAAGTCCAAGTTGGCCCTTAATAACATTAAAACTTTAAAGCCTTATATCCACTTAAAAGGTCAACAAAAACATATTGAGCATTTTTAGTTTTTTAATACATATATTGAAACTGAAGTATGGTTTTGTTGTGAGCTTTTTAGTGGTACCTCCTTTACTTTTTGAATTTTGCTGTTTCAAAAATGTTGATTACTTTATATGGCAATGTATACTTTTAGGGCTGCCAAATTCTCATATTTTATTCTTTATTTAACTTCAGCGGACACGTATTTTTTTGATATTCGAACTATATTGGATTACAAAAATTTTTCATGAAGCCCATTTTTTCTACTTTTTGGAACTTGACTTATGAAGACATAGGCATTATGTAAACCTCCGCATTTCACGATTATAGAGCAATTCCATATGAAAGCGATCACCTTTTGGACGACCCCTCTCCGATTTTAAAATAAATAGTCTCAATCGATTGCCCAGCAAAAAATAATGTACCTACATATTTTTTTTTTTTAAGTGACTGGTTTAGTGGTGGTGTACACCACTGTCATGTGACAAAATTGAAGAATTCTTCATAAGGGACCTCATTGAAAGTTGTTTAAAAAAAACTACTAAAGCGATCGCAACGAGTGATAGCTCGTTGGAAAGGTATTGAATCAAAAAAAGATTTTCCTAATTTTTCTCAGAAATTTACCTTTTTTCCCATGAAAATTAAATTTTCCCATGAAAATTAAATTTTCCGATTTTCCACAGAAGCTCCTAAATTTTCCAGCTAATTTTATTTTTTTTTGGATTCCTCATAATTTTTGCTTTAAGAATCAGCAATAAAAAAATGGGCCCCGACTCCTTGTTTGGACAGGAGAAGAGCATTTAAGAGACCACCTTGTTCTCATTGTTTTTATATTTTTTATAATTGAATTATTTTTAATTATTTAACATTATTTCATTTTATTATTAAAAATACATTTTAAAAATTATTTTACAGTTAAAAATACATTTATGAAGAAAAAATCAATTGTTTTTAAGAGCCCCAAGTTGAGTGTGTAGTGAATATGGTCTGCCTGCCTTCACAAGATCGGCCATAAATCCATGGATAATAGCAGCAGTGGCATGTAATGGCACACCAAACCCGACTGAGGCTACAGGTCATAAAATGTTTTGTAAATTTTTTAAATTACCAGGTAATAAATATTTCGCCTAAAATGACACGTGCAGAAACAAGTCATAAAACACGGATTTTCCATAAATATGGCGAAATATTTATTACCTGGTAATTTAAAAAATTTACAAAACATTTTATGGTCGGCTTATTGGCAGTAACCAATTAAGTCCCTCTTTAAAAAACATTTTATGACCAGTAGTTCACGCAAATTTTCCTATTAAAGAAAAGCAAATATCGCTTATTTTTTTACCTATTTTTTACCAAAAAATAAATATAAATACTTCACACACTCTGAGTCAAATTTCAGTTGAATACTAAACGTGAAAGTGTTTTTTTTTGTAAAGTAAAGAGTGAAGCTGTAAAGACAATTTAAAGTAAAATGAATAAATTTTGCTGCAATCCGTTTAACAAGAGTGGACATCGTTCGAAAAAGATAAAAGTATTAAAATTAACTGGTGTTTCGAAGCGATACATGAATGAATTAAATATACAATACGGTGAAGAAGCAGAATTCATTTGCCCCAAGTGTAAAATCGATTTGTCTCAACAAGCAAATGCATTGAAACAAATGCAACCACAATCCGAGAGTGAAATGACAATTGAACAAAATGTTTCATCTGATAGTGAGGCAGACATTCCGATGGTCAATATGTCTTTGAGTCCTTTGAATGAGGCTATTACCACTTTAGGTGAAACGCCTATTAGAAAAAGAAAGTTGCGAAGTGAAAAATACAGGAAAGATAAAAAGGCAAGGTTCTGAGTGCAATCGCGACAATATTTGATGAAGGCTCTGATAACGAATGCAGTCAAACAGATGACGTTGATGACGGCAAACAAATGATTGAGCAGTTGAAAAGAAAATTCAATTTAGCGACCACAAAGAATTAGTTCGACAGAAGGGCATATTGGCGACTCTCACCAAGAAATTTGGCTCAAAGACCCTCAGCGAAGCAACGGTGAAATTGATTCAAGATTTTTACTGCAATGATGACAACAGCCGCGCCTGCTCAGGTACACGTGACTATGTTATCACACGTGAAGATGGAGAAAAAGTACACAAGCAGCGCAGATTATTATTATGTAATCTATCCGAAGCATACCATCAGTTCAAAGAGAAATACCCAGCAGAAAAAGTGGGATTTTCTAAGTTTGCCATCCTACGACCAAAAGAAAAGGAACGCATTCAGTCTGCGTTTGCATGTTTCATCAAAACATCAAATTAATGTTCTTTCCATGCAAGAAATTGAAAGTATTTCACGGTGAAATTGAAACATATAGGGACCTCCTGTCGAAGTCGTTGTGCGCATACCCCACGGAAAATTGTCATCTGTCCAAATGCGACAATTGTCCGAAGATTGACGAGCTAGAGCAATATTTGGCGGAAAAGTTTGAACAGCTGTTAATTCAGGAGTGGATAATTAGCAGCGGCAGACGTTCCCTTGAGACCGTGGTAAAGCAGATTCCGGAATTCATCGAGGAATTCGGATTCAAGTTGAATGAACTGAAGGCGCACCATTTCATATCCGAGATGCAATCGAAATTTCTAAATGAAAGGAGAAATTAGCCCAAAATGAATTCATTGTGATAAGCGACTTTGCCGAGAATTACACTTTTCTCGTTCAGGATGAAATTCAGGCTTATCACTGGGCAAACGACCAGTGCACGGTGCATCCTTTTTGCATTTATTTCAAAAACGAAGATAACGAACTACAAACCGTAAGCCTTGTTGTTGTCGCGGAGAGTTTAGCTCATAATTATGTGTCCGTTTATTTATTTCAAATGAAACTGTTTGAATTCTTAAGATCAAAATTCGATGCAATCGACAAAGTAACGTTTTTCTCAGACGGCGCGGCTTCTCAGTACAAGAATAAAAAAAATTTTTACAATCTTTGCATAATTGAAGAAGAACAAAACTGCAAGGTCGAGTGGCACTTTTTTGCGACGTCCCACGCTAAGGGCCCATGCGATGCGTTAGGGGGAACCCTAAAACGCATGGCGACTAAGGCAAGTTTGCAAAGGCCATATACTGACCAGATCTTAAATGTACCACATTTGTTTTCGTGGATTCAAATCAAGGAAATTGCCATTAACACAGTTTTATGCACTCAAAAAGAACACGATGCCATGGAGCGACGACTTCAAAACAGATATAATAATGTCAAAACTATAACTGGAACGCAAAAGTTTCATTGCTTCATACCAAATATTTCTGATATGTCAATTAATGTAAAGCGGTACTCTTCGTCTGCCGACGTGCTAAATTTAAAGTTACTTTAATTTTATAATGATGCCAAGACAATTGAAATGTTTAATAAATATTGTAATTAAGTAAGTATAAGCAGCAAAATAAGAAAGATTTTTTCTTCATAAATGTATTTTTAACTGTAAAATAATTTTTAAAATGTATTTTTAAAATGTAGCAAAATAAGAAAGATTTTTTCTTCATAAATGTATTTTTAACTGTAAAATAATTTTTAAAATGTATTTTTAATAATAAAATAAAATAATGTTAAAAAATTAAAAATAATTCAATTATAAAAATATAAAAACAATGAGAACAAGGTGGTCTCTTAAATGCTCTTCTCCTGTCCAAACAAGGAGTCGGGGCCCATTTTTTTATTGCTGATTCTTAAAGCAAAAATTATGAGGCATCCAAAAAAAATAAAATTAGCTGGAAAATTTAGGAGCTTCTGTGGAAAATCGGAAAATTTAATTTTCATGGGAAAATTTAATTTTCATGGGAAAAAAGGTAAATTTCTGAGAAAAATTAGGAAAATTTTATTTTTCAATTAAAGCCTGATTCAATACCTTTCCAACGAGCTATCACTCGTTGCGATCGCTTTAGTAGTTTTTTTAAACAACTTTCAATGAGGTCCCTTATGAAGAATTCTTCAATTTTGTCACATGACAGTGGTGTACACCACCACTAAACCAGTCACTTAAAAAAAAAAAAAATATGTAGGTACATTATTTTTTGCTGGGCAATCGATTGAGACTATTTATTTTAAAATCGGAGAGGGGTCGTCCAAAAATTTGCCAATTTTGATCGTTTTCATATGGAATTGCTCTATAGTATTTAAATGCAGTTTGAATATAGAGTTTCAAAAATATCAGAGTTTCTTTCCGAGGTGGCCGAAAAGGTTAGACAGCCAAGCAAAAACGTGGTATTTACTGTTTACCAGGCCTATTTACTTCCTTAATTATGTTTGTTCGCGATGTCCAAAAAGTAATGGATACTGATTATTATTTTGGCTGTTTGTAAGGTTATTTTGTAAGTGAGAAGATAATGACTACTCATTACATCTGGGACATCGCGAAAAAAGTAATTAAGCGAGAAAATAGGCTGATAAGTAGTAGAAACTCTGTTTTTGCTGGGAGGTTGTTCGTTTTTTTTATCACATATTCAAATTTCATAGGTTGGAGTAACATACTCTGCTTGCAAGTGAATTTATTTTAAGCCAAAAATAAAAAACTTTAAAAAAAATTAGATATTAATAAAAAACTCTCTGTTAAATAATTTGTGAGTTCTTTCTATGGAGTGTAATAACTAGTGCAAGTACACAGCGGGGAAAAAGGGTCAGTTGGGATCTGACCCATGATAGGTGAAAACTGGACTGGTTCCAAAAATACATATCACGAGAGGTGATAAAAGTACCTACCACGTGACTGGTTTAAAAGTCATGAGATGTTCTTTTGCGTTGGTTCTGTAATATGTTCTTTGGGGTTAGTTGTGTGACACGTTCTTTTTCGCCAGTCCTGTGATATGTCACAAAGGGCAGTGACCGGTCCTTTTCCTGTCAAAAAAAACGGTCCTTATCACAATGTACCGGTCACGTGACGTGTCCTGGGAAATGTCCTTCTCTTGCAGGGCATTTACCCGAATCATAAAATTTAGAACAAAATTGCATCGATTTCTAGTGGCATATTTTTGCGCAGTTTGACAAAAATGCATGTTTTTACATATATTTTTTATTTTGACATTTTTCGTATTTTAAGGCATGGATAATTATCAGTGAAGGAATCAGACTACAAGGTTTCTTTAATCGGATCCTACGAAACTTGAATATGCAGTGGGAAAGACTGGCCCCAGGGACTTTGCTTTAGTTTTAAATAAATTTCATTCGATGGCTTCCCTAGCAACACTCTAGTCTTAAATGATTACACTAAATGAGTCATACCAAAAAAAAAAAAAAAACAAAAATATTTGAAACATTGTAATCTAGCAAAAGTGGCAGACAGAAGAAAGACAGACAACTAAATGGAGACAATAAAAAAGGCCTACAAAAAAAATACAAAAATCTAAAAAATACCATATGTTACTAACGGATATTTTTTTATGGAATTCAACTTTTCTTTTGCCAGGGTATTACATATTGGTACAATGCAAGTTACACAAACTTATGTACATGTTTTTAATACGAGGGCTGGTTGTGTGGAAGCAGATAATGACAAGCACTACAAATAATTTAAAACTGAAAAGGTTTCCTTCCTTTAAAGCCACAGAAAACATGAAAAAAGTAAAAGGAAATAGTTTCTGATTTTTAAGACATTTTTGTTTAATGAATTTATAAGGTTTTATTTAAAAAGAAACGATTGGAGGAAAAAAAAGAATTATGGTTGGAATATTAGCAATTGCATAAAAACCAAAACTTCCTACTCATTGTACTTTTTATACATTAAATATACTTATTTACTTACTACTCAATGTGATCCTATGAATTAAAACATGACAAATGACAAAATTTAATCACCATAAAAAAGTTTGGGTGTTTTCTGGAGGAGAGATGAACACATTTAATTTTAATAATGTTTTATTTTTTAAACTCCTATTGCTTAACAACAAGATGTGGGTTTTTTGTGTATTTTTTATTAAAATTAACAAAAATAAAGACAAAATTTTTGTCTTCATGAAAGAAAAAAGGATGTTTGCAAAGAGGAAATCAAGAATTGTGGTTTTATTTTATTCAAAAAAACAGTGGGCTCATGTTTACAAAACTTCTTGTCTTTTATGTTTGAACAAACATAATTCTATTAACAAGATTTTGCATTTTTTTATTATTAAAATTTAACAAGAAAAAGGTGTGTGATGGTTGCAATGAACTTTCTTTCACTGTAAAAAAAATAAACTTAAATAAATGATATTTTTCCAAGGTATTATTCATGCAATGCATTTAATGTAGGTGGTGGTAATGTCGTTAACATTGTATGAAAATGATAGGAAAGAATTATCCAGAATTTATTTATGCATAATTTGCAAAGCATTTTAATAAACATTTTTTCACGTTATTTTGAACTAAACCCAACAATAAAACAGCGGCTGAAAAATCGGTAGGATGACACATAGGTGGCGCCACAAATGCAAAATCCATATAAATTTTTTGAAACTACCAGTCAAAATTTTAGTGACAATTCTTTAATTAGCGAGCGAACAAGTTACAGCTGTTTCAGTGACGCTACTTTTGCGATTTTGAAAACAATTGAGCAATTTCGTGTGGTGATACCGGAAAACATCAAAAAAGTTTACAAAATTGTTTTGGCAGACCGTAAAGTGAAGTGCAACAGATAGCTGAAACCTTGAAGATATCGAAAGAACGTGTCGGCTTTATTTTGCATAAACATATTTGTCCATGAGAAATGAGTGCCGCGTTTGCTCATCAAATGATGGCCAAATTGCACGAATTACACTTTCAATTGGTTCCGCGCTCACCGTATTCCCCAGATTTTGTTCCCAGCGATCTTTGCCTGTTTTTATACCTCAAAAAAATGTTCGCTGGAAAGAGATTTGGTTCAAATGAAGATTTTATTGCCGAAACAGAGGCCAAAAATAAATCATTCTATAAAAAAAAGTATTGAAATTTAAGAAAGGCTTTAAGGAGGGCATACGCTACAACGACCAAATACACAAACTAGGCGTTCTTTACTTCAGTTCAAGTCAAAAAAAAAAAAAAAAAAGTAGGGAAAAAAATGTCAGCTAGTTTTCTACTATTACCGTCCATTTTAACTGCGCAATCACAGACACGAGCAGCTTTAAAAGAACACGTTTGAAAACAGAGATATTTTTGAACGCGTTTAAGAAGGCCGGTTTTTGGCCCCACACCTTCAGTTTTACCCGTGTGGTTAAAACTTACAAAAAAAAAATAACGAAGTGTATGGACGCCTTCAGAGTGATTGTATCGCTCTTACGGAGACTACGTTGATGAATAGTCGAATTTTACAACAAAAAAAATGTTTATTGGTTATGCTGCGGCCTTTTCCGCCGATGTGTTAGTTACTCGCTTAATTGCTTAGTAATGTCTCTTTTTGCTGGGAGTTTCAAGTCAATATTCTACAATTTTTTTTGCTGATTTTAGTTACCTGCAATTAACTAAAATATAACTTAAATTTTGTAATTTTAACAGATATTTTCTTCCTGTGTTAATAATCTTACAAAAGTTTGGCAAACATATTTAGCTGATTTAAGCAGTTTTCTTTGAAAGGCCTTTTTAAATTATTTTTTAGTAACTTTAGCAAAAAAAATTACAAAATTATTTCTATTAGATTTAACAGTTTTATTTTTGCTGTTTTTAGAAAACAGATTCTGCTGATTTCAGCAGATTTTTAACTGATTTTTAGTAACATTTTCTGCTATTTGGTCAGATTAATTTCTATCGGTGTACATCACAAAATTCGAAAATTTTCGGAATTCGGTAGAACCTAGTATACATATCTTTAAAATCTCGTTATTGAAAATCCGATTCTAAATTAATTACAAAAAAAATGTATTGAAAATTATATAATCTCAAACGTGGTTGTGAATTAAACAGGTGACTGCTTCAATATCCTGCATTTACTTTCCTGCCAGCTGTCAATACACTTTATTGACATTTGATAAACATCCCTTAGTTTAAAGCCAAATTAAAATATTTTTAAAACCATTTTTCCTTTAAATATTTTCTCTAAGCATATATGTTTTTAACTAAATTATACTAAAGCATTCGTGATGCAAAAACAAAGAAAAAATTATATGGACACAGGGTGGTTATTTAGTTGGAAAAACATACAAGGTTTATTTGTTCTATTTGGTATGATTATTTTATTTTTTGAAAACTATAATTGTTAGATAATGAAATAGTCATGACAAAAAAAACACATTTGGCACAAGACCCATTTATTTATTGTTGTTTTTTTTAAAGAGGGAGTTACCAACATATGGACATGATGCAAATGTTGATGTTACAAAAGGTAAATACGTCAAGTAAAACTATTTGACACATGGCTCAAAAATGTTTCAACCAATGTTGAAAATGACATTGAAAATTAGATAATAAAAGATAAGCCTCATTAAATTTGAAAATTTACTTATGACAATTAAAACCAATTTTTTTTAAAGAAAATCAATTGAAAAAAGTTAATTATAAAATTACATGGGAAGGAACTAATTTTAATAAAAATTTAAAAAAGGGTGTGTTATTTAAAAAGATGATGTTACAGACAATAAACTTTCTTTAACAGAATTTAAACATCACAAAAATTAAAACTATTTATTATTACTTGCAGAAAAAAATAACAAAAATCAATACCATAATTGACATCAATTTGTATTTTTATTAGATAACAAACACAAAAAAAATCTAAAGTTGTCACTATTACTGTAAAGGAAAAGAAAATCTAGGCAAAGTAAAAAAAAACACTTAGATAAATATGAAAATAACAAAAATAAAATTTGCTAACCACTTTGCAAACATTCAAAATTCTTCAGATTTTACAGTGACGAACTAAATTATTGGCACAGTAAACACTTTCAACTTCACGATTGATTTAATGGTCTTATTGACGCGGTATTCAATAAACAAAGATTTTTACTAGATAGGAATGACAAATTTCCCACATAGTTCACTTTGTTTCTTTTCAAAATATTGATTATACAGGTTGGTTGAAAAGTTCCTGCGCTCTCCAAGAGATGGCACTGCTACCTCCAAACTTTTTTTTCTCAAGTTGGTATAACTGTCCTGAGAACACATGCAAAGTTGCAAGTCATTCTGTCAATTCTTTCTTTGTTTACAAGCCATTTGAAGTTGACGTGTCATTGATTTTTTTTGAATATCGTGCATTCATTAGATTCTTTGTTTTGAAGGGTTTAAAAGCAAAAGAAATTTATGAACAATTGTTAGAAGTGTATAAGGAGTCCTCACCTTTAAAACGCACCGTTGAATTTTGGGCTGGTGAATTTAAACGTGGTCGTACCAGCCTTGAAGGCGATCCACGCGAAGTACGACCAAAAACTGCAACCACAGCAGAAATCATTGAGCAGGTACATAATATGGTTAGTGAAGATCCAAGTTTGACTAAGCGTGAAATTGCTAATGCCATAGGCATCTCAGACGAACGAGTACTCCATATTTTACATGAAGAATTCCGTATGAAAAAACAGTTTGGAAAGTTAGTGCCGCAGACATTACCAATTCAACAAAAACTGGATCGAAAACAAATTTCTCAGCGTAATTCGGAGCGTTTTAAGCCGAATAAAACCGACTTCTTGCGTCGTTTTATAACTATGGATGAGACTTGGATCTACCACCATGATCCTAAATTGAAACAAGAAAGTTTACAGTGGACTGAAGCTGGTTGTTCAGCTCCAAAGCAGGTGAAGTCACAACGATCAGCAAAGAGGGTTATGGCATCAGTTTTTGGGGATGCAAAAGGAATTTTGTTGATTGATTATCTTTAGAAAGGTAAAACAATCAACTCTGAATATTATTGCAGCCTTTTGGATCAGCTGGATGAAAAAATTCGTGAGAAAAGACCTAGTTTAAAGAAGAAAAAAATAATTTTTCATCAAGACAATGCACCTGCTCACAAAAGTGTTTTGAAGATGGCTAAATTCAAAGAATTAAAGTACGAATTGCTTGAACATCCACCGTATTCACCAGATTTGGCTCCCAGTGACTACTATCTCTTCAGAGGTCTCAAACAATTCCTTCGTGGAAAGCATTTTTCGTCAAATGAAGAGGCCATAGCAGCCGTAGACGGTTATTTTGCAGAGCTTCCGGAAAACCATTATAAGGATGGGATAAAATTATTGGAAGATCATTGGAACAAGTGTATTGAGCTTCTAGGAGATTATATTGAATAAAAAAAATATATTTCGTAACAAAAACAGTATTCTTTCATTTCGAGCGCAGGAACTTTTCAACCAACCTGTATGACTTTTGAAAAAAAGAAAACAAAAAAAATTCCCAGTTTCGTCGAACAAAATTATTGGCACAATTAGCCAAGTTCTTAAAATTTTATCGATTTGGCCACTATTTTCTGATCATTCACTATTACTTCTACTCGTTACAGTTAAAAGTTTTCACATGTCAAAATTTTCAAAAATTTATTGATTTTATTCAAAATGGGTAACAAACAGAAAGAAACCACAGAATCTCAATGCAAAATTATTCTGTATTTGCACAATCAAGGCAAATCATAATCAGTAAAGTCAAAATAAATCCAAAAATATCCTCAACACAGATCGCTGCGGAGATTAAGCAAGAGTTTGGAAAACATGTTCATGCCATTACGGAGAGCACTACCTGAGGCCAACTACAGTTATCGTGTTTCTAGATGTAAACCTTTAATTTCATTAGTCAACCAAAAGAAGCGTCTAGCATATGCTGCAACTTTAAAATTGAATAGGAGAGTGAAAAAGAGGGCAATAACAAAAAAATGAGCTGAAGCAGGCACTGGTCGAAGAATGTCAGAATATTGGGACAAATGTCACGAAAAAAGTGGTGAACCAAATCAACAAATTCCAACCAACGTTACAACGCATATTGCAAGGCATTACTGTAAGCAATGTTGCCAAATATACGAAGTTAATTCCACCTGTATTTCTAATATTTCAAATAGGTAGCAGCTATGGATACAAATCTTAGGCACATACATATAATGTAGGTATCAAAAGTTTTCGTTTTTTGTAGCACTTCATTAAATGTACAAATTAGTTTGAATTTCGTTAAATAACACTCTCGTTAGAGTCCGACTAGAGTATTCAAAAAAATTTATTCGGGTTTTGCAACAAAAAAAAATCTACAATAAATTTTTTGTTTTCTAAAGCTTTACATTAGAGTGTCCCTTGCACTTCAGAATTTCCTGACGCATATCAATTTTCTCTACAATGTTAATTTTGTTTATTACAATTTTGACTAAAAAAAATCGAGTTATGGCCACTCTATGATTTACTTCATGTTGAAACAGTAGTAATTTTTTTATCGCAGTCAAAAAGTCGTAGTGTTTTTTTATTTTATAAAATTATGCATATTATGGAATAACGTAAGACCTGTATGTTGTATATATAAAAGTAAAATAATGACAGAGGAGGGAATAGTAAAAAAAAATTGTAGTGGCGTCTAGATGACGTTGGCTTTTACAATATGATTACTCCAACCAAAACCAAGAACACAGTCGTAGACACAATAAACACCTCCTCTTTGTTGTTGGATTATGTTTGCCAATATTTATATTTTGTTTTATTTAATTCTTTGTTAAAGGAGTCATCACATCAACAATGAATAAAAAAATCCATTTAGAGCCACATTAATTTTTAGTATTTTAAAAATTCTTACGTCGTTAAGATTATGTTTGCTAAAACAAAAAGATATACATAATCAGCGCTATTACGCTGTTTTTACAATGTATACACAAGTTTCTGCATAAACAATTTATTTTATTAATAAAATTTTGTTTTTAGTCAAACTTAATTGTTCAAGTGTGAAAAATATCAATATTTGCTCAAGTCCATAATATATGGAAAATAAAACATTTAGCCATTTTTTTTGTTAAAGACATGCATTAAAAAACGTTGTGCTGACGCTAGTGAGTCATAAAAATCATTAAAGGAAACTAAGAACTCTGCTGACAAAAGTTGAAACAAGTTCAGGCTGTGAAGTAGCAGCTGTAGTAGTTGCACAGTTAAATCGAATGGTTAGAAATTTTGTTATTCGGAAAATTTGTCTAAAGGAACGAGTTCTCAATAATGTGAAAATTTTTCTACATGAAAAAGTTTTCAGAATCTGATACCTATTTCA
The DNA here is from genome assembly GCA_949748255.1 of Eustalomyia histrio. Classification (NCBI taxonomy): domain Eukaryota; kingdom Metazoa; phylum Arthropoda; class Insecta; order Diptera; family Anthomyiidae; genus Eustalomyia; species Eustalomyia histrio. The sequence goes on from OX456523.1 coordinate 191,361,400, forward strand.
GGTGGTAATTTATATCTTGTGATTTTCTATTGACAGTGTTAATTCTTCCCCAGTAAAAAATGGTGCTTATCTGTAAGCAGGTTTGTTATGGAAAAAAATTAAGTCACCCCTTATAAACCTGCTTACATATGTTATAATTTTTACACACAGCAATTTTAATTGCAGGAATTCTGAGTTTATAGGAGAGGTTCCTCGCTCTCCTATTAGCAGAAAGGGGTACATACTTGCTTGTACTCGCAATTCTCTTGTATTTTCTAATTCGTACTTTTTTTATATGTAAAATATACTAAGTCCCGGCTTAAACACAGTCTCCACATTGTGAAAACCACTTATTGCAATTTAAGTATATTTTACATATCACATGAAGAATTATGGAAGCATAAACACCTTCTTTCCTATGACAAACCAATGCTAGAAAAAAATTGAATCCATTCGATGTGAGTAGTTGTGCTGCTTTTAAGCTTCTTGGTCAGTTATTTTTTTACTTAGGTATTAAGTCCTTGGAATCTATGAAAAGTCCTAATTATCTGAGAATTTTTATTAAGGCAAAAGTTCTTAGAATATATATATATATATTTTCATTACTTTGGTTATTTTCTTTAAAAAAAAGTATACTGAATCTGATCATTTTTATATGAAAAGTGTGCATTATCGGAAAAGAAATATTAGAATATTATTGTTTCATAATCTTTTGGTTCTTAAAATTTTTATATCAGCTTTAAACAAATCTTTAACAAATTTTAAAAGATATTCGTTATAAAAGAAAAAAATTTCCGGTTCTGCATATATTTCACACATTTTTTTTTAACCGGCAAACAAAATTGTTTGTGTAACACAAATACAACAAATATTAGGTATTCGATGGTCATAAATTGAAAACTCTTAACTTATTTTTTTATTTAATTCAAGATAAATATGCCAAGCTTATTATATTTTAGACATATATAGGAGGGAAATATAAGAGAAACTTATTTTTTTAGTGGCCCATCTCATGTTTATGGGATTAAAAATTAACAGTTTTTATGGGATTAAAAATTGGAAAATCGCGAGAGTCGAACGGTTACAAATATCTGGTAGATGCTTATTCAAACCTTTTAACTTGTCTATAGTTTTTGGCCGCACTAATAACCCCTAATCTTGAGACAGGGCCGCTAAAAAATACGTCTCCCTTATTTCGTCTCTTCTATTACATACAGACCTTGGAAACGATAAATCTTTATTGAATTAATTCGCGAAATAATAATTATTTTTGTAAATCAGCGAGTTGACTCAACATTTTATAAATCAATTTATTAAATCATATTTAAAATCATTATTGATAAAAAATATTGAATTGATTTTCGAATTAAAACTATAAAATACATTAAAATTTACTTGCAAATCTTGCTTACTTTTCTAGATATTCGCTCAACTAGAGTAACAATATACTACGATAATAAAAATAGGTCAGGTTCGGAAGACATTCCGAGGTATCTATTTTTATAAAACAGCCAAAGGTGACCCATTTTTGTGCGAATACAATTGATAAAAAAAATAGTCACCCTGTGGTGATTTGATTCTTTTATTTAAAATTCAATTATTTCGTTTGATTTATGAAAAGAATTATTTAAATCAATTTCATTCTTCTAATAAGATAAAGATTGAATCATGATAGTAAATAGTTTCAATCAGAAAAAAGAATTTGCGAATTAATACGTCAAAATTTAAATCAAAATTGAAATTTGATTTAAGGAAATAGGGTTTAAAGCTCTGATTACATAAACGAATGCCTTTAAGGTTGGAGGGAAGTCATTGCGATTATCTCCTTGTTAGTCAAACATTTTTAAATTAAAAAAAAAAACACTTTATAGTTATCAATTTATGACTGTCTATATGAAAAAAAGTATATGCCCAGCAACACAAATTATGTACCCAAAACTAAATAAAAGAATAAAAATAAAAAAATATAATCATATTGTGCGAAAATCTTTAAAAGTTCAAAGACACTTAAAAAATATCCAAAAATCTATAGAAGGCGAAAGTTTTATAAACACAAAAACTTTAAAATAATGTTCAATGAAATTATTAATGAACAATTAATAATAATGAGTCATGAGTAAAGAAAATTTTATTTGTAACATTGTTTGTGTACTTGTATAACAAAATATAAAAAACTTTAAATAAATTCGTTAACATTTATGAAGAATAAACATCATGGCACTTAAGTATTTAAATTAATAGTCAGACAAGAAAGAAAAGTTTGCTTAATCAGTAATTTTTGTGAAAAAATAGAAAACAAACTTTATAAAAAAATAAATTCCTCAATTATCTACCTTACAGTTTACTTTAACACATCCGTAGAAATAACTCATAAATCAGTTAAGAGAAAATTCTGTTTTCTGGTTTAAGATAAAATAATTTTAAATTATTTCAATGGACTGTAAAATTTTAGTTAAATTTAACTAAAATGAAAAATATAGATAAATATTATCGCTATCATAAAAAAAAAGGCACAATAGGATTAGATGTAATTAAATTTTATAGTTTTACGCTCACAATAACTGCTAACAAAAATATTATAATGAACTGGAAATTTTAGTGATTCTATTGAATTGTACGTAACTGTTATTTTAGGTCATAGAAATATGTATTTGACCGTATTTTTTTTTTTTTTTTTTTTTTTTTGTTGCATTTTTTTCGAATTTGGCAAGTAACTGAAAGTTAAATGAATTACCTCTAATATGACATCAACATTTTGGATATTATAAGCCCATTACGAAAACTGCCTAGTTTGACGCTTGGTACTTAAGTAAGCCA